>VYXB01007977.1:738323-796517 GCA_013397135.1 Pachyramphus minor | reverse complement strand
CCTTCCAAGTGCCAGAACCACTCAAGGAAGCCGACACACGCTTCCCATTTGAAAATGTGTTATTTGACCATTTTTATTCTCCGCTTTTGTTCTCGGGGCTGCAGCCCCTCCGAAGGCGAGGGGGGGTCATTTCTGCGCCGAGATCAAAGCGGTTCTGTGTATACACACACTCGTGCAAATTATGTATTTGTGATCAAGTAACGCAGCATCAGGAAAAGCCAGGCGGGCATGTGGGAGAGTGAGATATTTACACAGGCCTGGTCAGAGGCAGAGGCATTATTTTAAGTGTTTTTCGCTGGTGCCAAGTCATCTGTTCACATATATGTGTGTGCGCGTAAAGATGATGGAGAGAGCAGCTCGCCAGAGCCGGGAAATTCGGCGTTAACCCCCCCTCAATTCCCCAGCGCGTCTTGTCCGGGCTCCTGCCACCCTTCAAATCTCTGTGTGTGTGTGTGTGTCCCGCGCTCGTGTCGTGGTTCAGAGTCCCCGTCACGGCGAGTCACGATCACACACGAACCAGGACCTCAGCGCACCCCGGCCGCTGTGGCTTCCCCCGCGCAGCTTTACAGCCCACATAAAGGAATATATATATTTCCCCTATAAAGACACGGCTTAACCAAAGGATCGCGGGTTCTTCGGCATCGGGGAGAATAAAAATTTTAAAAGTGGGCTAAAAAAGAAATAGGAAAAAAGAAAAAAAAAAAATCTGGGCTGTGGTGCTCTCCTCAATTGTCACTCGAGTTTTGGGGCCAAAGAGCAGAAGGTGAAGAGGGAGGACGGAAGGATGGGGGAGCTGTCGGGTTCCCCAGCCCCTCAGCTCTCCCTGCCTGCGAGGGATTATTCCCTCCTGTCTCTGCCAGCCGGGAAGTAGAGGAGGGGAAAAGCCCCCCACGCACCGGGAGCCAGGAGCACCCGGGGCTGTCCCCGCTGCAGCGCCCTTGGGTGCCCATCCCGAGGCATCCCAGGGAATCCGGCAGCGGAAGGAGGAGCACGGGAGAAGCCAAGCCTGGCAGAGCGTTTACGATGCAAAATCCCGATAAAACTTGCAGTGAAATAACTTCGAACCCAAGTCGGGGCGGGAGGGCTCGGACTGATTGGAAATGTCCTTTCCGGGCTGGCGGCAGCGGGAGAACACGGCGGGAGGTGGGTGGGTAAAGATCCCCCGGGGACTGTGAAGCAGAAAATCTCTGCTCTGAGCCAACACGAAGCCTGGGAGGCGCAGACACAGCAAAGCAACTCCAAAATGAGACGCAAAAGCGCGGAGCTTTGGGAAAGGGGGAGCTCCTCTCCAGCCCCGCCGCGGGGAGGGGGGTCCCTGGAGTGGGGAAGGGGACCCCGAGCAGCAGTTTGTGGCAGGGACATGCAGCCCCCGGCATCGCGGATCATCCCCGGCCCTGCCGGCTGCGGGGCTTCTCCCCCCGCCCCGCCGCTCCCCCCTTCTCCTTCCACTCAATCCGCATTATTATTAGCAGTATTTTATCCCAGGAAAAACAAACGTCTCCCTCCCTTCCCACCACACACCGGGGGGGTAAGGGGTGGCAGGCCCAGATAACAAAGCAGCTGGTGTGGAACGAAGTTGTAAGGAAATAATTGATATGTAATAAGGCTGAGTGAATCTATCCCAAAGAAAATATTGCGTAAGCGGTTATGATTAAACATGCCCGGGCGAAAGGCGCTCTCATAAAGGAGTAATGGAGCTAAGGAAACAAATGATCATTGGGAATGTTAAACACAGAGGGGCATTTCATCACACAAACATAAATTCAGCTTGAAAGAGACTTAAGGGGGAAAAAAAAAAAAGAAAAAAAAAAGAGAAGAAAGCCCCCCTCTCCCTCCCCCCTTTACCCTCAGGTTGTGCGACGGGCGCTGTTTGAAGACGCTGGAAGTGCGGGGGGTGCGGGAGCAGCGGCAGGAGACCCCTCTGGCCAAGGAGGACCCGATCCTGCCTAAACCCTCCTGGGTTTAGAGACCCGGAGCAGACCCAAAGCTTCGTCCATCCAGTCCCTCCGTTCCCTGAACGTGTGACCGGCCGCAGCCCGTCCTGCCTTTGGGTCACCCCCTCACCCCCGCGCTCCCCCGGATCGGGGCCGGGTCCTTCCTCCCGCAGCGCTGCCTCCATCCCTCAACTGCTCCGTTTCTCCCCCTCCGCACCAAGAGATATCGCTGACCAGGCAGTGCCTCGCCTACCAAATTCCGAGTCTTTCCCCATTTTTATAAAAACTCAGAAAGAAAAAAAAAAAAAATCAATGTTACCCCAGAAAAACGAAAAGGAAAAAAAAAGAAAAAGGACAACTCCGGAGCCTCCCTTCCTTTTAACACCGCTCTCTTCTCCGGATAAATCCCTTTCCCAAAGCCAGGCAGCGCGGCCGCACGGTGGGAAAGTCGCACCGCTTATTCCAGGGCCAAACCTCCCTCCGCCTTTGCAGCTTGGCGGCTTTACAGGCGGCAACGTGCTCTTGGCCGCATCCCCGGCCGTCAGGCACAGGAATCCGGGCTCGGAAATTCGTTAGGAGAGAAATAATTCATTGTCCCGACTGCTTTTGGGTGATTTTGGCTCGGGGGAACCCCACGCGCAGCTCCGCTACCACCTGGCTGCGGCACCAGGCGCTGTGCCGGCTTGTTGTTAAGCATTTTAACCGATTTAAATAATTATTCTCATTTTTCCTCTTTTCTAGAACGGGTTGAGGTGGGTGTTCGACCCACTCGGGGCTGCAGGACCGGTCCTGATTTAGCTCCACACGTTTGGGCTCTTTGCGGGGTTGCAGGAGCTTCTTTTCGTTCGAATTAAACCCGGGGAAGGAGCGGGGGGAAAGAGAGAGAGAGAGAGGCGGGAGGTATTTGTGTAACAACTTGAAATAATTTACCCCAGAAAAAGGAAATCTGGGCAAGAGTTTATCAGGCAGTTCCCTTTGCCAGCATGTTTAAAATGTATAAGTAATTTTAAAGTGTGTCTTCACTTAATATATTTTCCCCTTTCTCCTTCAGATGACAAGGAAGACCAGTGATTGCAAGATGTCTACAGATAGCGCCCTTTAAGAGTTTCCACATTGTATGGTTGGGGGGGAAAAAAATGTGTTTGCGGTTCCTACGTCCCTGCCGACAACTTTCTTACAGTCTGGGTTTACGGCTCCCATTGTTCGGGCTGCGCAGGGCGGATTTAAATCACACTGTTCCCCCCCGCAGCCAAAGCGGGAGGGGGGTGGGAGGGAGAAATCCAGGAGTGTCTAAAGGGAGAGAAAAAGATTTACTCTAAAAATATGTGAAAGGAAGAAATTCCCCCCAATCTCGCTGCGACTCGCAGTAAATCCGAGTTTAACGGTGGCGCTGGGTTGGGTTTGGTGCGATGTTTTGAGGGGCATTGGAGAGAATCAGCTTTGGGGGTTCGGGGGGGGAAATAAAGCGGGTTGTAGGGGATATGAGGGAGTCACCCCTGGTTTTGGCAGGCGCGGGGTCACGCTGCGAGGGGAAGGAGCTGCCTGGCCTCGGGCAAAGCCCGCTACCCTTAGGCTCGGGATTAAAAACCAGCATCGTGATCGCTACCAAAGCAGACACAAATTACAAAAGGAGGGGAGGGGAAAAAAAAAAATCTTCCCCCTCCCTTTAGAAAAGGAGGCGAATTCCCAGTTTTCCACACAGAAAACAGTTCTCTTTTCCTCTCTCCGCAGTTTAAATCACGAATCTCCCTCTCCTGGAGCTCTCGCAGTGCACTTGCTGGAGCAAACCCCGCGGTGCCTTTGGCCAGCGAGAGCTCCCGGGCGCGGGCGAGTGTCTGGAGAGTTTTCGCAGGACTTTCTCCATCTCTCAGGGAAGATGCTTCATTTCTGATTTCCTCCCTGCCTTTTCTAAAGGAGTGCGGGGAGCCCCCTCCCAACCACACTGAGCCCGAATCAAGGCTTTGAGACAACCTCTAAACCCAGAGGGGGAACGGGTCGGCTCATTCATTCGGCTTCGTGGCGAATATTGAGATTATCCGGGGAAATTAGCCAGGGTTTCTGCAGGACGGAGCAACCTCGCAAAGAAAAGGATGGAGAAAATTGCCCTGGGCTCCAGGAAAATATATTTCCTTGGAGCAGTCACCAGCGGCAGCCAGGAATTCCCTTGGGCACAAGCACCTACAGCAGGATCAGGCCGGAGAAACGAAATTTTGTAGAAACGTCTTTACCCACGGATTTCCCACAGCAGCAGCCCAAGCCCTGAAACCGAGCGCAGAACGGAGCTCTTGAATCGCCAAAAATCTGGTTAATTTGGCAAATTGGGAACGAACATTACTGGGGATCCCTGCCAGGAGTTACTCACATTTTAGGCGTATTTGAACCCCCATCCTAAAATCACCCACAAACGCCCCCGGCGCCACAGAGCCGTTTACCATCGCTTTCCAAACTCGATGTTAATTCTCGAATCACCGTTTTGCTCCAAATCACCCCGAGCGCAAAGGCATTATTTCCCCAGTGTAACGATTTACCTCACCCCTACCACCGCTTTTCATTGTTGCCGGTTTGGGAACGGGCGGGGAGACACCTTCGAGTCCTCGGGCAGCGAGAAAAGCGCCGAAACGCGTTTTTCCTGATGGATAATATTTAATTAAAAGTAAAAAAAACCACCCGAAATCAACCCAAATACTTTATCCATCCCCTCTCCGGTCGTTTCTGGGGGCACCCTCACACCGTCCAGGGGCATTTCGTGTCACTCGAGCACGGGGCACCCTGGTTTACACGATCCTGTGGTTTTCATTCTTTTCGTGGCGGGAGACAGAAGGAAATAGGAAATAAATACATATATATATTTGTGTTGAGCTACTTCTTGGACGTGAGCGGTGGCGGAGATGCAGGGGAGAGCCCCGAAAAGGCCGCGCGCTGCTCGGGAGCGGCTCTGCAAAGCCACGCGTGTCCCCCCCAGGGCTCCTGGAGCCCCCGTCACCCGCGGAGGATGCGCGGGAGAGCTGATGCTCCGCACCCGCGGCTGCATCTCCCCGCCCGCCCCATCGCTCGCAGCCCATGGAGGGGGGCAAAGAGCCAGTTCCTCACATTCCGTGCCAAGCTCCGAATGCACAGCGCTCAAATCCTAATGCACAGCGCCAAACAGCGCCTTAAGAAAGCAAATCAAACAACAACAACAACAAAATAATAATAACTTAAAAAAAAATATATCAAACGCCAAAGCTTTGTGCCACCTACAATCAGGGGGTCCTGGATCCCACCGACGGGCTCAGAGAAGGGGAGGCGGAGAAGGGGGTGGGTTTTCCTTTGATGAATTCCTAAACAATTCCTATTATTAATTTCTTTACCAACCAAGGGTGAATACAGGGTCCAAATGGCGAGATTTGCTTTTCAAAGAGTAACGTGAAATCAGAACACCTGTTCCACATTAGCCCTCTCCCACTTCCACCTCCACTGTAAATGAAATCATTTAAATAATAATAATAAAAAAAATAGGAGAGAGAATAAGCGTATTGTTTTTCCCTCCTGACATATGGGATCGGAGCTGGAGATCCGGGCATCGCTTCAGGTGAATAAATTAATAATAAAGCATTTGGGAACCACAGAATACGCTGAGCTGGGGGGGACCCACGAGCATCACCGAGTCCGACCCTTGGAGAAGTGACTCGGCAAGTTCTACCAGAGCATCTTTAGGCGCGTTCACATCCAAAACCTGACAGAGGCACAGGCAACCCCAGACCTCCCCCAGAATTCCTCTGCCGGGTAAGGACACCTGGAGGACAGCGAGCCCAGAGGCAACAGTGAAACCTTCCCAGCCCGTGCACCCCGAACCCCCCGCACCCACGGGTGGGCCCCCAGCACCGCAGGGTCCGCCCCACGCACGTCAGCCCTTCACCCGAGTGGGTGGGCACGGCGGGAATTCATCCCCACGCTTTCCCCCCTCGTCACTGCTGACCCCACTCACGTCCCCCCCCTCTCCGTGGGTGCCAACCCCTGCAATCCACACCAGCGGAGCCGTGGGGTGGTCCCCGGGCAGGGGCAGCCCGGAGGGGCCCAGGGGAGCCCCTTTACCTTGGTGGGCTCGGCAGAGGTCTCATGGGTGCCCTGGCAGCGGGCTCCGCTGGCCACCGGCCCTATTTCCGCTTGTAACTACGAGGGGACCCAGCGCCTCTCCCCGATAAGGTATCGCAGTGTCGGCGGTCACCACCTCGGCCCGGAGCTCCGCGGCACCGCTGGCAGCAGCGCCGGGACAGCGGGGAGATGTCGAGGCATTTCTGGGAATAATCACATCACACAAGTGCTTACATTCCGGCTTCCTTTCTCTTTATCCCTACCACCAAGTTTGAAGTCACACCTTCTACCGGATTGTTTAAGGTCTCCGGGTTGGAGTGGGGGTGGGTGGCAGTGAAGGAGTGTGTGTGTGTGTTGGGGGGGAGTTGTTGGTTGTTAATCTATAGGGTTCCTCCAGGCCAATAAAATGAACATGGTCAGAAATTTCTTCTTTTCAATAGAAACCTCTCCCTCTTCCCCCGCTCCTGCCCCCCAAACCCCAACCCCTAACCCTTTCTGTTTGTTTTTTTGCCTGGACTTCAGGGTCTGCAAAGAGCCCTGAAAGTGGCTCAGGCTGAGCTGCAAAGCAACAAAAAGGCTTTGTTTTCCCCATGCAGTGGCGCGGGGGTTCTGGGAGACACGTACACGTTGTGGGAAAACGCACCTGGAAAGGAGGGTATATAAAAGCATCATACACAGACACGTGCACGAGGACAGGTCTCCCAAAATGCAGCTGAAGGCCTGGAACCTGCAGCCACCAGGAGGTTTGATAAACGTGCTGATATGAAAATAATCCACAGTAAACATCCGTGGGTGTGTGCACACAAATACCTCCTTACACATCTCAGACACACTTTACATATCCAGGTGTTGATCTTCATTAACTTGAGATCCTAAAAACCTGAGCAGTGGGATTTTGACCGGGAGCTGGCTATTTCAGCACAGTAAGTAACTCTGGAAATTCACTTTTTAGTGCAGAAAAACACCCATCAGTATCTTTTTCGTTGGGCATTTTGCTCTATTCCCCCTCTTCTCCCTGTCCAGATTCCTTGTGGCTTTGTGCCACTACCTACTGTGCACTGTGCTCCCCTCATCATCCCCTTCAGTTGGGATCTACTTGGAATCCTTAAAAACCAACCTGATTCCCTCTGCTTATGTTTCCTATCAGACACTCAGCAGCAGCCTGGAAGACACAGACTGGTTTCTATATTTTCCTTTTTTCCCCCCATTTCCCCTTAAGATACTGGATTTTACTGCTTTACAAAAAAAAAAAACCAAAAAAGAAAAAGGGAAATTTGGGGCATTGAAAGCTGGTTATGGAGCACCCAGTGCTCACACACTCCAATGGGGAAGGTAAAATCAAGCAGATGGAGACAAGTGCTTTGTGACTGAGAGGCGCTGTGGGCTGTTCCACGGCTGCTGTCAGAGGGCAAAGCCTTTGGCAGTGCCCTTGATCTCACTGTCACCCTTCCCATCCTTCATTTAAGTCCCTCTTTTGGTACTGTAACCACCCTGGGACCAGTAACTGCCTCTTCTTCATGCAGCTCTTGGACAAAACCAGGACCCCCATCACGCTCTGCTGTTTTCTAATGAATAATCAGAGCATATGTGCACCATTCCTATTGCTGCAAAAACCTGGGGTTTGGCTTGGATTTCTAGTTATCACCTAGTGCCAATAATAATAACAATAATAATAATAATAATATGAACGTTGCTTTGTGGATTCAAACCTGCCAGAAAGGCAGTAAGCCAAGTATTACACTTGTGGGAGGTATCTTGCAGAGTACTCCAAGGATCTTTTGTTAGGTCTGGCCTTATTTAATATTTTCATTAATGACCCTGTAAATGGATTACACAGCCCATTAATAAAATTGGCAGATGCTACCCAGTTAAGGGAACTCATGAAAGGCCAGAGAGGATTAAAAAGGGAGGGGGAAAAAAACAGAGAAAAGCAGGAAGAAAGGACAGAGAAAGAGCACAAAATTATTCGTGAGGATTAAATTCGGGAAAAAGTGGCTGGAAGATTATTCAAAACCCAGGTTCTTCAGTTGTGGTTTTATCCAAAAAAACAGTAAAAATAAGTTATTAGTCCCAGAGAGAGCATGGGGCAGAAGGTTACAGCCTGGAGTTTTGCAGTAAGGGGTGCCAGGAGGGCAGGGACCACAGCAGGAGCCCTGCTCACACACGGAGGTGGGAAATGGGGGATGAGCACCCTCCTGCTGAGCAACTGCCAAAACACCCAGAGAAACTAAAAAAGAATAAAAACAACTGCTCGTGCTGAAAAGGGTAGAAAAGACCCCTAAATCTGAGGGCAGGATTCATCAGCTGCTGCACACAGGTGGCGCAGAGAAGCCCCCACATCTTTTTGGGTTCTGTCACAAGTCATCAGATAGATCTGTTATGTAGAGATGATAAATATGATAACTTTGGACCTTGAGTATCCACCTTTTCCTCTCAACTCTGCCATGGGCACCTTGTGGAGCATCTGCAATTAACACTCTTCAACCACGAGGACTCTGGGAGGTGACATAAATCCCTCATCCAATATCTCCATCCCATGATTGTTGTCCACCCCTTGGCTCATTCTGCAGAGCAGTGACAAGGTGCTGGTGAGGACCTGTTGCTCCTTCCTGCTGGGCAAACAAGAACCTGACAATAAGCAGCCCAGGAAAGAAGAGAAGACACAATGAAACAGGGGAGAAATTAATAATAAGGAGGAAAATCCTCCCCGAAGCTCTGCTGGCCTGAGAAGGGTGGAAAGTGTTGTGATTCTCTGGTGATATGAGACTTAAAATAAGACAGAAGCTCATGGGAAATTAAAAAAAAAGCTGTTTGATCAGGTATAAAATAGAAATAGGGCAAAAGGAGGATGAAGAATATGGCATAATTGGTGTCTCTACCTGTCTCACCTTCCACAGGCATTTCAGGATGTATAGATGGATGTACAGCAAGAGCACCAGGGGCTTTCCCAGTGGTTCCACACATGCTCCAGAACAGCCCAGACACTGCACCAAGGGGGAGGGTGCTCGGAGCCCCTCTGCCAGAACAGGGCTGTGGGTTTAAACTGAGCCAGGGACGTGACCACAGAGGACCAGATGTTCCAGTGCTGGAAATCAGAACGGATCCCACAGCACCGGGAGAACTCCCGTGACATGAGGGGTCTGATGCACCACACGCTGCAAGGCTGTGGATTTAAGTGTGTGCCCTTCTTAGCAGGCTCACATGGACTAAATCCTCGTGCCTTAAGCTTTTGCAGGTTACTGGGCACAGCTTTTGAAGAGCTGTTGTGCCAAGGACTGTAACCTGACTAAAATCTGCTTCAAGTTGTCTCACTTCTCTTTCCTAAATAATTATACCACTGCTTCCAAGGGCAAAGAAGGGGGGAAAGACTCAACAAAGAACCCAGTTTACCATTGCATTGCACCTGTTTTACATCACACACAAAAAGTTGTACCAGTATAAACCCTACCTGTTTCAAAGAATCTGTGTTCATTAATTATTAGAACCTCTACTCTAAGCCTGACCATTTCACTGAGACACAAATCCCTCAAAACCTGAGTATTTCAGCATTTTTTTCTTTCAGCACTTGCTATTCAATTATTTGCCTTTTTCCCTTTACACTGGGTCACCACTACAAAAATCTTTGCCAAACTATGTGAAGCCATGAATATGATTATGGCCTGCTAATGTAAACAGGCAGGAAGGGGTAAAATAGGTTGGTTTTGTGTGTGTGTGTGTGAGAGAGAGAGAGAAGGATCCAGATCCAGTTTATAAACATCCATCTCCAGTAATGAGTCCTCTAGGAAGAAATGAAAAATAGCCCAGGCCTGGTAAAGTCAATTAAGTTGCTTTTAAATAAGAGGTTACCCAGAGAGGCCAAGAGTTAACATGTAAAGGCTTATTGCCAGTGCTGTAAAAAATAAAAGGAGGCTTGAATATTTGAAGACATTTGGTTGCTATTATAAACAAGTGGATCTAATAGTGTGGGTACATTCATAGACTAACTGTAGAAGTTGGGCATCTTATAAGGACACATTGAAAGGGAAAAACTGCAAGGTTCCCTGGCTAAATAATTCCAAATGGGTCATTATAAAACCACTGATACAACACGTGTGGTTGGGACGCAGGGCATTTTATAAGGAAAGCTTTTCAAACCGACCAATAATGAGCAGCTAACAACAAGAGCCCAGCCAAAGGTGTGTGTAATCTGCACAGAACACATGGCAAAGCTTTACGGTGCAAATTCTTAGAATGACCTGCAGAGCAGATGGCCCTGACACCACTTCAAGCAGTTTGGAAAAATCAGCTGAGGTTTATCGGATTCTCGAGACTCGGAATTGTAAAAGTGAGCTTAGTGACAGCCCCTTCCAGGGAGAAAAGGGGCTGTATTGAAAGGGACGAGAAAGAAATTAAAGAAAAGACAAAAGGAGAACAAAGATGATCCCGTTTTTCTGCTGGAAAGCCCCAATTTTTCTCCTTGGAGCAAACCCTCAGTTTCTGGGGAGATTACAGCGGGCTGCTGAAAAAAATCTGAGCGCTGACCTGTAATTCTTGCAAAGACAAATAACTTGGAGGTGGAGAGGCATCACACCCAGGCACCAAAGTCACCTCAGAGAGGCCACTGCTGAGCCACCCACCCTCTCCCACACAAGGGAGCTTCCCCAGATGCCACAGGCTGTCAGCTCTTCCCACTGGAAGCACAAAATCCCTTCCCAATGGCAGACTGGAGACATCCAGCAGGAGTTTTGACCCTTCCTGTCACAACCTGACAAGCAGCTCACAGTTGGCCACTGACCCAAACTATTTATCCCCCCAACATCACACATTTCAATATCTGAGCCCCTTCACACCCTCATCTTTGTACCATACACATAGGGACAGTGGATGGGAAAGTGATGTCCAAGAAAACACAAGGGGGCAAGTTTTAGGATCCTAAAGAGGCAGAGTGACCCCCCCAAGCAAAGGAGTTTTTAGAAGTATCAACACAAACTCGAGTTAAACATTAAGTTGCTCCAAGGAGCAGAGGCAGAGATGAGGCTCAGCTGTGAATTCCCAGGAGACACAGTATCCCCACACAGGATGCAGCCCTTCAGCACAGCAAAGGGGAATCCGGGAGCGGGATTTTGAAACGAAACGTTGGTTCCTCGCGTAGAGCGACGAGTTTCTGCTCCTGCTCTGCAGCACAGCGCTTCTTTCCCGCGGGCTCAGCGAGCAGCAGGACAGTGGGACCTCGTGCCCTGCCTTTCCCGAGCCTCCCTCACACCCCCTGTCAGCTGCGGGGGAACGGGACATCAGCAAACACCGGGTCAGGCGAATTAACGTCACCAGAAAGGAAGTGGGGTCAGAGCTAAAGCGGCGTTTCCCTCCATCCACCGCAGGCTGAGAGCGTGGACGGCCACAATTAACTCAGCAGCTTGATGAGGAGACTGCCCCTTCAACCCCCCTTCTCCTTCGGAGGGAGGGGAAGGGAAGTGTAGTCACCAGAAATGGTTTCTAACACGCAGCACCCACCTAAAACACCATCCAGCCTCAGCACACCTGGGAGTCCCACGGCAAAGGCGGCTCCCACCCTGTGCAGCACAGCATGGGGATGGCAGAGGAGGAGGCAGGAGTGCAAATCTGCCTCTGTTTGTTTAAGCCACCAGTAAATTAATGCTGCAAATCTGCCAGGCTGACCCTGCGGTTTCAGGGAGATTTTTTCTGGTTTTTCGGTCTGGGGTATTATACACACACAGGTTTCCTTTCTAGCCCTTCATAAACATTTCTGACCAACTACTCAGGACGAACAGGGTGGGGGGAACATTCCCAAATCCCAGTGTGAAAAGCCCCTCTCATGTAAACACTGCTCTTGTCACAGGAGTCCTACACCTGGTTCCCAGGGCAGGGGACAACCTCTCCCAGCCCTGGTACCTGTGTGCTGGGGGGTCACCTGCCACTCAGCAGCAGAGAGGGTCAGGCTGGGTGTCAGCAGGTCTGTACCACACCAGGGAAGCCCTGGGATTGTTTATTAACTTGTCCCAGTGCTATCAAAGCAGAGCAGGAAAAGCCTGGAGACACTGGGAGAAAGGAAGGAGAGGTCGAGTCCATGGGGTGAAGAGTCATTTCTAGGGCGATGCCAACAAAGGGTGCCCACAAGAGTCCTAAAATCTGGGTCCTGAAATTGTGCAGAGCCCCAGTCCTACTCTCTAGAGACCCCACCAGCAGCTCAGCCCAACAGGCACAGCACAGAGCAGGCCTGGTTTGGCAAGTGCTCCCCCATCCTCACCTGCCATGAGCAGGCAGGCACTTGTGACCATCCAAAGTGTGATCAGCTCCACCCCAAAGCAAAATCACAGAATTAGGAACTAAATAAAACCTTCTTGGTTCTATTTGTGGCTGAAAAGCCCTCTCTTCTAGAGATGTGTTCAGCATCACAGTGCTCAGCCTGTTTCCCTAAGGAAAGGACTTGAGCCCTGCCTGCATGAACCTGCCTCCATCAATTATTTGTCTCTCCTGTCTCATTCACAGTTGGGTGTTTGGTGCCACTTCCACCACTTCTAGCAGCCTGCTGTCACTCCTCTAGAGACAAAATTCCTATGCAACAAGGAAAAAATCAGTGTCCTCACTGGGACAGCCAAGGACTTCAGCCACACTCCTGGACATCAGAGATTCCACAAACCAGAGCACCTTTAGAAAGCTGCACACAGCAATGAGTCCTCTGCACTACACACCAGAAAATCCCTCTCTGAGGACATGTTTGGTGATCAAGTTTTGTTCAAGTTTCGCTACTCATTTGTCCATTCCGAACACACTTTTAAGATCTGCTGTGGCAGAGGAGGTCACCAAGGAGAGGGGGCTCTCACGGAGCCCATGCTGGCAGGAGTCAGGGAGGAATCATGAGACAAGCTGTTCCCCAGGTGAGAGGAACCTTACACAGCATGGCTACGGTGCTGGGAGAGCCAGAGTGGCACTGGGAGCTGACACCTCACCAGTGGGACAGGGAATGTTCTTGGGACGGTGGCAAAGGGTGGGAAGAAGGTGCAGAAACATCAACAACAAGTGCAGTGCAGAGTTCTGACACACACAGAGGGCAGCAGGTGCCTTGGCAACCCTGCAAAGAGCTGTGCTCTGTACCAGAGCCCTGGGGAGCCTGGCTGCTGCCAGGCTGCAGACTCCTTGCCAGCTCCTTCTCCTCCCCTTTCCCATGGCACAAGCAGCCCAGTCCCAGCCTCTCTGGTGTGGCTGGCAAGTTCATCTGTCCTGCAGCACTGAAAAGCCTCAGTCTGGCTGTGCTGATCCCAGGTAATATCTGGCACACTATAAAACTCGTTGCATACACCTCATCCCTTCTTCCACACACACACACAGCACCTCTCCGAAATCCCCCCTGTAAACTACAAGAGCAGGAAAGAGAAGAGAGAGATGTGTGATTGAGTTACAATTTGGCTGCTGGGTAGGGCTAAGTCAGGTCTCACAGCTGGAAGGAACTGGATGGTCTCATAAATCCTTGGATTCTCAAGGACAGCAACCTCCCTGCTTGATTTCACTCAAACCTCATGGTTGGGACACTACCCAGGGGGGAAGGACCAGGAGCTGATCTGTGCCTGTATGAGCATCATCCCTGTGCTACCCCTGGGTTTCATGCCAAGCTGGTGCACAGGGACAGGGGCTGCTCAGCTTAGGGGACAGAACAACAGGCTGGCTCCCAAAACCTGATCCTTATTTCCTGAGCCTCCTTTTCCCCATCTGCAAAAGGAACACCACGACTCTTCAGACAAGGAGGAAAAAAAAACCCCTCTTGTATCAGCCAGGAGACAAAATCCACTTAATATCACATCAAAAAAGGAAAAGTGCCCCTAGAGGGAGATCAGTCAGCACGGGGTTGTCCCTCCGCTGCAGCTTCGATTAGATCCTCCACCGTGGAATAAACAACTTTCACCTTGCCGTGACCCCAGGGAGTCCTACAGCCCTCCTGCACAGCAAAGCCTCCAGCATCCCCACGTGGAGCTGGAGGAGCCGGGAGCCCCCCAATTGTCAGGGATGAGCCACACCAAGCCCAGTGTGGGGACCTGTGACTGTGGGTGCCTCAGGGTGGGACACCTCAGCTGCAGAGCAACTGCTGCCTTCAGCTGCAACGAGGCAGCTCAGCACGTGGGGGGAAAAAAGGCAGGATTTTATTGTGCTCCTCATATAGATAAGTGAAATAATTGTGCTTCTTTGGGATTAAATCTCCATTAAATGTATGACATACTGTGCTTCGTAGCTGAGATACGTGCACTCAATCTGCCCATATATTACTCTGTCAGGCATCTCCCCCAAGCTGAGGGGGAGGGATCCATCTGAGCCTCCAATTAAAGCCCAGCTCTCGTTAAAGGCACCATTGTAGGCAAAGAGGAAAAAAAAAAAAGGAGAAGAAAAAGATAATTCTGTCAGCACAGATGTCTCCTACGCTGAGGGGTTTGCAAAGAAATAAAACCTGAGCCGCTATTAGACCGTTTGCAAAGTTATAGACTGTAAATAAACAGAGCAGAGCAGTTCCCCCACCTAGGAGATACCACGAGTCAGTGGACGGCACTGACAAGCCCGAGTCTTGCTGTAACTGGCTTATCTTTCTAATCCTCTGGATTATTAATAGTAGTAGGGCTGTGATAGAGTCCAGAGGCCACACCGTGACAGACACCACCGTGTGAAGCATCCACAGGGAGAGGCCAACCCTGTCTCTCCAGAGTTCCTGAGGCAGAAGGATGGGACAAGGAGGATTAGAAGGGGTGCCCAGGGCCACAGGGCATACCAGTAGCAGAGGAGAAAACAAATCTGCTTCCTCCCAAACTCTGTGTCTGTCCCACAGAGTTCAGAGCAGGATTCCCACTGATCTTCCTCCCCATGTTTTCCCCTCCACAATAGTTTGGCAAGAAAAAATCTTTGGCAGCCACCTCCCTTGTCTTGATCATACCAAAGCCACTCCAAGGCAGAGAAAGGATCAGGATCTTGGAGGATCCAGCCAGTACCTGATCTGACACAAAATCCAGGTCTTTTACCATATTTTAATGGGGTTAATCTGCCATCAGCTCATCCAGGTGATCCTGTTCACCCCACAGCCAGACCCTTCTAGGTCTGGTTCAGGTGACAGTGCAAACAGAACTGGGGACAATCATTGCTCATGTCAGGGTTCAGCCTGTTTGAGAGGTTGGTCCCATGGAAGGACCACAGCAACTCATGGCTGAACTTGAAGACAAGAAGGAAATGGGCTAGGAAAGACAAGATGCCCTCTAGGATAGGATTTCTAGTTCTTTAATTTAGGTTGGATGTCCAAAAGGAGAGCCTCAAGTTCGACAGGAGCCCACAGCATTGCCAGACTCACAGTCCTGGCTGTCTTGTGCCCACCTCTCAGTCCCTCTCACTGCTTTGGAGGGAATCCTCTTGCTCCAAGCTCTGCCCACACCCCTGGAACTGCACAAACCTGGCTGAATAGGACAACCCCTCCTGAACATGGATTTCCTGAGCCTCTCCCAGCCTGATTGCTGGTGTGACACACACACTCAGAACACTCTGCTTCTGTAGAGGTCATGGCTAAATCACCCTCTCCTTCCCAAAGCCCAGCCCCTGCCCCAAATCCGCTGTCCCTGAGAACATTCCCTTTGCCTCCTGCTCATTTAGCTTGGCTCCTGCCTGGATGCCCACAAAGCCTTGACTTTCCTGCTGGCTCAGGACTTCTCCAGCAGTTTCCTCCAGAGGCAAATGGGTGCATTCAACAGAGCAATAAAACCCGAGCAGCTTTCTGGGCACAGGGCCTAATCCAACTACCAGTGAGGAGGAGGAGGAGGAGGATTATTCTGTTGGAGGAAGGGAGGGCTGGGGGAAAACACAGGAGGAGGGATGGGACAGTGACACTGCCATCCTGGTGGACCCCTTCAGAGGTCACCACTAGGCAGGCAGCAAGTGGTAAATGCCTTTTCCATGGCTTGGATGGCCCCTTGTTCCCATTCATGTTTTCTCAGTGCTACCTTGTGTTTCTTAAGCAAGCCATAAATTCAGTCATATGGGTTTTCTCTGTCCTCCTTTTTTTTTTTTTTTTGACATCCATTTAATGACTTTTCTCTTTAATATATGGCAAGTATTTTCCTTCTAAAATACCTGAGGTTTAGGACAGGTAGTAAATGGAGACCTCTCACAGAACCACTGGCCCAGAACCCAGCCTTATTGGCACTTAGAAAAGGAGATCCATTTTTCCTCTCTGCTCTTCAATTAGCTGTAATGTTTGCCCTTAAAACATAAAATTAGAAGCCTTTTTGGAGGCACAAAGCAATATTATACTGCAAAACACATTTTTATTCTCCCCTCCCTGCTCCCAGTTTAGCACAGCAGATATATTAGACAGCCGGTTTCTAGGCACCGCTCTCCTCTGAAGATTTAGGGTCCAGCTTTCAGTTCCTGTGAAAATAATGACCTCCCTTGCTCTTTGTAGCTCTGTGCTTGATCCTACTCATATTAGCAGGACCTTTCAGGTCGAGTACTACAGGATTTAGTGCTGGAAAGCAGAGGCATCGAGCAGACAAACATCTCAAAGTCCATCCGACTGAGCCATTCACGGAATATACAGGTCACAAGTTCCTGGTCAGGACTGTCAAGCCCTCTCACGTATCCAAGAGCTGCTTTCTTAAGGAAAAGCTTAACACAGTCACTCTCACCCATCCAGATGTATTTTCACTGAGGAATCAAACAGCAGGGATAGGGAAACAGAGTGAGTTACTGGTGGGACATAGGGATTGAGATCAAAAGGATCCGGCCTTGAACGAGGTTGTGCTGAGCACAAGACTGGGTCTAATGCCAGCCCCCTCAGCCCTGAGTCCTGCCCAGAGCAGAGGCAGCCTCACCATGACAAAGTCCTGGCACAGGAGCCACGTCCAAAACACCAGAGTGCTACATAAAACTCCCCAGTCACAGGTTGGCTACTCTGGATTAAAAAGACCAGAGCACAGTTCAAGGCTCCTGCTAAATCCAAGCCCATAAAACCCTTCCCATTCTGGTCCCCTCCCTTTTTTAACCCCCATCCAAAGAGCTTTGAACCCCTCCCTAACTCCAGGTAGGCAGCTAAAACTCAGACTAGAGCAGCTGATGCTTTTGGCTCTGGAGGTCTCTGCTTTGATTTCCCCGTGGCTGCACAGCCCAGCCACGGCCACCCAGACTTTTGTAAACCTTTAGTCGTGTGCTATTACAAAGGTGAAGCCAATCCAACTCAGGGGAACAACTCAACTGGTTGTACTGAGCAGGAATATCCAGCTGGCCCATGCCATTCTCTTCCTGGCATTGGCCTTACTGTCACAAATTCATAAATAAACACATTCTAAGACAAAAAGCGGTTAACATTCATATTTTCTTAAAGTGCTTCAAATCACCCGCAGCACAAGGGAGTGAAAAATGTCCCAGGATGGCAGCTATTGATCTCAAGAGGCAGCGAATTGTGCTCCATGTTGGATCAAAGGCGAGTACAAAGCAGAGAAGAGCCACTTTCTCCACCACACATCGATGATTTTCCAGATGTCTTTTATGGGAAATAATGGCACTCAGCACTGTTAACAAAAAGCAGCCAAATCACAGGAAAGGGAGTCTTGACTCTTTTATCTCACTGGTGTTACTCATCCATCTCTAGCCCTAACTGATAGCAGAATGATTGATTCAGAAATTACAGGAAAAGGGAAAAAAAGTCAATGAAACCACTAAGACATATTAGCAGATGTACCTGCCCCAGTAATTCTGTCTGTGCCCTCAGTTCCTGTTCACCTTCCTTATCTTCTGGGACATGGGACATGTATTTGGTGACATCAAATGGAGAGCAGGACTGACAGGTCAGCAGAGCTTCAGTCGTTGGACCAGGGCCCCAGCATTTCTAAAAACCCACCAAAACTTAGAAACACCCACAAAAAAAGATGACACGTGGCCTTAATGCTCGCCAGCTTCAGGTAACCAAAAATTTCCTCTTTCCCTTCCCAATGATATTTCCTAGGGAACACAAAGACACTGATTTTTCTTTAGTTTTCCTTCATTTTTACTACAAACTTGATTTCCCCTCTGAGTGGCTGAAGGGACAGGAGGGGACACTTCTGGCAGATGAAACACCAAACCAAAACACAGAAAAACCTGGGGGTGTTGAAAGTGGCCGAGCCTGAGATCCCCAACAACGTGAGGCTTTAAAATTCGTGGCCAAGACCCCTGAGGTCTTGGGGTGGGGGGCAGCCGGTTGGTATCTCCTCCCAGCACCTGAACAGTTATTCCCAGGTACTGGAAGGTGGTGTGGATGCTCCAGGAACGCTTTTGGTGCTCTTTAGGGGACTGCCTGGGAATGCCGGGCTGAGCGGCCGAGGTGGTTCCTCTCAGACCATCTACACATCTAACACAAAGCAGGTGGGTTCCCCTGCCCCTCCCAAACCTTTTGAAGTCCACCAAGTGCTTCAAGTCCCTCACTTTGCTGAATACAGAAGTACTTTTCCTTGCTCCTCCAGGTCTTGCCTGAGAGGAAATGATAAAGGCAGCTGGGCTCAGGAGCCAGTCCAAGTGCCTGAAGTCACATGCAGGCAGTGAGAGAAAAGGGACTGGATTTTAGGGGCGATGAACCAGAGCTGTCTTCCTTGTCTTCACCCAGATTTGTTAGGGCTCAGCACTTCTGAGAACGGCTCCGGTTCTATTTAGGTGCCTAAAACTGCCTGGAGAGGCATAAATTTAGGTTTGCCCCTCCAAAGCCTTGGTGCGGGGCTTGACGTTCAAGAGCTCATTGAAAAAACATGGGATTTTTTTTTGTGTGTGTGTGTGAACACTGTTCATTGACGTGTCTGAGGAGCAAGAAGTTTTCCACTCCCTCTGAGTTGTTTCAAAACTATGCATTTTCACCAAAACCATTCACTCAAACCAAAACAAAACAAGCGGACTGTTTTCTGTCAAAGTTTCAAAAACACCAACCCTCTTGTGAGACCCGGCTTAAGAATCCCTCAATTAATGAAAACGTTAAATCGCGGGGAAAAGAAAAATCTTCAGGAAAACCGAAGAGAAGTTTAAAAACAACTCCTTCAGGAAAGAGAATTTTAATTAAAAATAATATCCCAGTGGATAATTTATGTTTCTGTGTAAGGATTTAAATTGCAGAAGAAGCAAAGTGGATTTTTTTTTTTCTTTTAATGCCATCAGCATCCGAGAGTGGAAAACACCAGATTTCAAATTCATGTATTCTATATTTGAACATCTTGTTTCTATTTAATAGAATAGGCCTTCTTTCTCCGGTTTTTTCTCTTTTCTTTTTTTTTTTTTTCCCCTCCCTTTTTTCCCGAAAAACCAAAAAACCCCCTAACCCATATAATTCATCCTAATATATTACAAATGGCACACTAAAAGAGCATGCCCGGAAAATATTAATAACTGAATTCAAATGAGTTTTTCCTAAGAGTCTAGAATCGAGGGGGAGAAATTCCTAATGTATTTGTGAGGGGGAAAACGGGGAGGAGAAAAAAAATAACCAAGACAGAGACATTTTTCCAGGCACTCTGAGAAGAAAACTGTGTGGAGTCTCTCCGAGCATGACAGAAAAGGGATTAAAGCAGGTGACACTTTGAACTTAGCTTAGATAAGTGACCCTCAAAATCAACAGTCCAAAAGTTTAGTACACAGATTCCCTGGACACGTCTAGTCGGGTCTTCGTCAAAACCTTCCCGACTTCAGTAAGTCAAACTAAAACAAAGAAGACAGGTTGCTCGGGTTATCTTCTCATATTGTTTTAGCCACTTATTAGCACTAATGGACAATTAGTGGCCGGGCGCAGATATTTTCTGTAATACGAAGCAGAGGGGATAATTCTTTGTTTGCTTCTGTGTGCGGGAAAACCTCATCTGCGGTTGAACGTATAAAAATAGCGGCCAGCAGAGAAGTGTGAAAGACACCAGTTAAACAGTCCAATTTCCAAAGAAGAATATAGTTGAAAACAGATCCTTCTACAGAGTTAAGAAATCCTCCTGATGCACTTGAAGCATAAGGAAGTCTGCACTTTATAAACAACCAAATATATGCTCAGGATAAAAGGCGAGGCTTTTTGAACTCCTAGCTGGCGTGTTAGGAAGACCTTTAATGACATTAGCAGTTCTTCAAAAACCAGAAAGGCCACATTATTTCTGATCCTATATGGTCACCACATGTAGTTTTATAAAGAGGGGAGGCGGGGGGGGAAGGAAAAAAAAATCCTCTCTTCATGCCAATAAATAACTTGCCAGAAGAGAAAATATTTACCACTGCTTTTTCGAAATTCTTTACGCGTGCAGTAAAATCCTCCTCTGAGAAAATGAGCCCGTAAAGAAACCCGAGGCGTTTCCTCCGGCAACTACCGGCGGTGCGGGGGCTCCGCGCCCGCGCCCCGCTCCGCAGCCCTTTAGTCCCCTCGTTAACACCTCGGGCTTGGTGCGGTTCCCAGCGCCGCGGAGGGAGTTGGGATGCGCGGAGAGGAGCAGACACAGCGCACGTTATTATAAAAAAAAAAAATATATATAATGAAAGGAGTAATAGGAATAATAAGGGTAATACCTGGCAGCGGCTGCGCGCTTTGCCTCCGCCGCCCGGCGCGCAGGCAGGGCCGTCTCCTGCTCCGCGGAGGCGCTGCTGACCACGAGCAGAAGATATTAATGGAGTTATAATTGAGGGATAACAGACCCGGCAGCACCTTCGCTGCTCGGGAGGGCTCGATGGCTTCCTTAAGCGGAAAAATTAAGTCGGGACTTAAAGCGAGAGGAGAGTTCCTCCCACGCCAAGCCAAGGCTTGGGGCAGAAAAAATTTATATTCCCTGGCTCCGGGTAGCGAGAGAAAACATCACCCCCACCTCCCATGTCTGAAAAACCGCGCGGAGCTCCCGCCGCCCCCCGCGCATCGTCCGCGCACCCAGAGCCTCTGCAGGGCCGAGGGGCTTCGCCTTTGAGGGAGATCAATGGTTTGTTTCTGTTTTGGGCGAACG
This sequence comes from Pachyramphus minor, assembly GCA_013397135.1. NCBI lineage: Eukaryota > Metazoa > Chordata > Aves > Passeriformes > Tyrannidae > Pachyramphus > Pachyramphus minor. The sequence continues at coordinate 775,567 of VYXB01007977.1, read as the reverse complement.
GTTTCAAACAAACACACAATAAATCACCTCCAGGCCGCGGCCCGGCTGCTCCGCGGGTGCGCTCGGCCCGCGGAACCGCGGAGGCCCCGGCTCCCTGCGCCTGGAGCTGCGCTCCGCCTTTAATTCCCAGCTCCCTCCAAGAGGATTTTCACAGCCCCGTGCAGCTCCAGAGAACGGGGGTTTAATACCCTTCTGCTGGTTCTGCAAGCTCCATTTTTCCTTCCTGCTCCAAAAACGCGTTTTCCAAGCACGCTGCAGTTTTCTACACTTTTTCCTCCTTCCCTCCTAAACGGGTCAAATATAGAGGGGTTTTTTTTGGTGGGTTTCCTGTTTTGGATTTTTTTGTTTGCTTGGTTTCTTTTCCTTTTTTTTTTCCTTCATAATCAAGACAAAAAATACTCAAAGGATCCCAGCCTAAACCCACCCGTATTTTAACCCCCGGATCACACCTTTCCCAAGCGGTGAAGTCCAGAGGGGAGTTCGCTCGGGGCCGCCGCACCCGCGGGCAGATCCAGAACTGGCGAGGAAAAGAACCTGGACAAACACCCCCCTGACCAAGCAGAAAACTTTATCCTGGGAGGCAGACTGTTTCCCACCTAGTAATTCAACAGATCGTCTTAGTACGAATCAGGAAAAATTAAGGTATATAACGAATTAAACAAAAAAATTAGGTAACGGATGGGATTTTTGTCCATACAAATAAACGTGGAAGGCGGGAGAGGGCAGTAGCTCAAGCAGAGGGACCTGCTACCCCTACGAGCTCACAAACAACTGCAGTTCTCCTCTTCTTCCCCCTGTATCCAGTTCTAGTGGCTTTGCTGCAGGGAGGGATTTGGGGGAGGACTGCGGCTCCTTCGCGGGGAGAGGAGAGACACCGGCTCTCCTGACAGCACCCAGGCGCGCACCTCCACGAACAAAACCTTTATTTTCCAGTTAATCTGCCCAATTTATTTTAATTACCCCCCTCCCCGAACTCTAACCCTCTCGTTTGGAGCCGCTCTCCTCACGGTGAGCCGGACACAGGTTTGCTTTTTGCCTCCGTGCCCTCGGCCCCACCGTTCCTATAAAATACGGAGCCGAATTATAATTAATATTATTCTCCATCCCCTGACACAGGCGCGGAGCAGTCCGTGGCGGGAGAACCCTTCTCCTTCACCGACAGCTTCCCATGGCTGAGCCCGAATTTACAAACTCGAGATATCCCCGTGCCAAGGTTTTTTTTTCAGTTTAATATCTCACAAGCCTGGGATGCCCCAGAGCTCTGCAAGCGCTAAGATTCCCTAAAGCTCTTTGCAGAAGCACCGATTATCGAGAGAATAAATATCTATTTTATCCTCGTGGTCTTCCTCCACGTCTAGTTTTATTTGGGACTTGTTCCCATTAGTTTTTCGGCTGCGTAAAAGGGATTCAGCCCCAGCCCGGGGCTCTGAGGTGAGCGACCCGAGGGCTGGGAAGCCTTCACGGACAGAGCGCCCTGTTCCTTCCCAAACACCCTGTCCCAGTTCATCCCAGCAAACTCTCCAGCTACTTTCCAGGAACAGGAAAAAGGGGGAAAAGCTCTTTGCCAAACTATTCGCAAGCGCACTTCAAAACAAATGAGTTGCCTACTAAAACTTAATGTTGTACAAGATGTCTATTTGTCTATATTAGATTTTAAGCAGCTGTTCGTACGCTCACATCCACTCGCCCTCCCGCGAATTGAACCGAAGAGGGGGAAGCAAAGAGATAAAACAGAGAGTTGTTTATTTTCCCGGCTCCTCTGGGCTCCCCGCGCTGCGCTGGAGCGGAGCCTCCGCGCTCAGGCTGCGCGGCTCTGCACGAACTGCGCTTTCCCTTGAGCCGGGCTTAAATCGGTTCTTTGTTCCCTGAAATTTAAAAAAAAAAGAATAAAAAAAAAAAGAAAAAAGAAAAGAGAAAACTCCAGCGAGAGCCGGGAGATGGGGGGAACAGCAGACGAGAGAGGAGCGCGGGGCTCATCGCCCCCCCCGGCTCGGCCGCCTCAGTCCGGCCTTATCGGAGTCCAGCGGCAAGAGGAGATAATTTGGACCGTGAGAGAGGGGTGGTTTGGGTTTGGATTTGTTGTTTCCCCCTCTCCCACCCAAGCGCTGGAGCGAACCCCATCCCTGCCCGCAGCGCCGCGGTGGCTGCGGGGAGCCCCCCGCCCCACAGCCGGGCTCCCACCGCCGCTCCCTCGGTGGAGGAGCCACGGCAAGAGGCAAAACCCCCTAAAACTAATATGTGAGAAACGAGTTTTCGCTGTTAGAAACGGCGGGGTTTGCCGGGTAGCCGCGCTTCAGGAAACCCATCCCAAAAGCCCCCCTCAACATCTCGCCCCGCTCCTCATCACAGCACTGCTTTCCCAGTGTTTTTCCTCATTCTTTTTCCGTGTCCGTGGGACAAACCCGTTGGGAATCGCAGCTCCCAAACCCAAACTCCAGCATCTCCCTCCCGGGATCAGCACAAGCCGTACATACTGAATACACACCCACCCCGCACATAGAGACACACACACATTTCCTGCCCCGTTGAGCTGTTCCACTACGATTTACTCCGCTCATTCTACACCCCTCATTAATCTCGCTTGCCAAATTAAACCGTTTCCCTTCTGCTGCGCGGAATTTTAATTTTTATTTATTTATTTATTTACTTAAGGGAAGGGGGTGTTTTCCAAACTGCTTCCATACAGCACCCGATCTTGCCGTTCCCATCTCCTCCAGTTTTTTTACTTGGCAGGATGGGACCCCTAAAATTCTTTCCCCTCATTGTTCGATAATTAGAGAGCCGAGGTCTGTAGGGAGAGGTAATAGGGGATTTTTTATTAAAGCCACTGACATATCGTGGGGCGGGGGTGGGAAGATAAACTTGCCGACACACAAGCCCTTCTTCGAGGTTTTAAATATGTTTGCTCGAAGCCAAAATCCGTTGCTCTTTGCTCGCGAAAAAACACAAACCAAACAACTACAAGCGGGAGGTTAATAGCTTAAATGAGAGACCCGGGCAAGGAATGCAGGATCGACTCCCTCCCCTCCATTAATAGCCTTAAACGACTTTACATTTTTATACCAGGAGTTGAGTACTCAAGAACTCTGAGCGTGTCTGTAAGACTAGAAAGATCTATTGAGAGACTTTCTTTTTTTTTTTTTTTCTTTCTTTTTTTTTTTTTTAATAGCGCATTAATGTTTCCCAAGACTTCGTATTAACTCAAGAATCACTGAAGGTCGATTTGTAAGTGTCTGGACACTATAAAAGTGTTTGTAAAGCAAAGTCAGTTGCGTGCATTAAAATAAGGAGGTTCCTTTGTGAGATTTCATGCCAGGCCAGGAGCCCTTTTAAATGTTATTCAACTGCCTCATTAGAAGGAGCTAACAGGAGTCAGGCCTCCTCTTTAACCCCCCTCCCCCCGTGTCCTCCCCTCAAATCAGCCCTTTAATACATAGACTGGCAGATTAGGGGCTTTTAAAAGCTGGCTCTGTCCCGGAGAGCCGGTTTCCTATCCTGCCATTGTGACAGCTCTTCCCTGCTATCAACTACATCCCACCCCAAGCTGACCACCCCTCCCGCGGCTCCCCGAGGGGGCTGAGCCCCGGCTGCCCCGCACCTCTCCCCGGGCACCGCGCCTGCCCTCCCCTCCTGCCCCGAGAAACGAGGTGACCCATCCCTTCCTCTCCCTTCTCGCTCCCCCATCCCTGAAAAAAACCCCAAAAAACCCAGTATTCCTGGATCCGAAAATCCGTTTCCGAATAGATTAACAACCCCTCCTGTGTTAACACCGGCTCTGTTCTTTTTCTTATTAGATCGCGGAGATGAAGGAGGCGGCTGGGGGTGGGGGGGGAGAGAAGGAGCAAAGCAGCGGGGGGAGGTTGGTCACCATTATCTGCTCTCCACATGTTCTCTGTGGGTATATATAAAATATAGGAATGGAGTCCCCTTTAAGTAGTTCTTTTATGACTTGTTTTAACAGAAAGCACAGAATAAGCCAATGTTTGATATTACAATATAAAACACATTTGTGGTATGCTGGGGGCTGGCTTGTTCCTCCCTGCTTCCCCCAGTTCTGTTCCTCAACCAAATCTGGTCCAGACCCCACCCCTCTTAGTCAAACGAGTATAGACTTTCCACCTGAAACAGTGTCCTCCCTGGTCCACAGCCACTCAGGGGTTCAGTGCCTTGAAAGAGATTTTGGGCTTGCAAAATACGACCCTCCAGTTCTTTATTATTATTATTGCTACTAGGCATAACGTTGGAATCATAATTCTCCATTTATATGAGGGCCTGGATTCAAAAAGCCTATTGGAGCCTGATAGAACAGAACTACATATAAATCTGAAATCAAAGCCAAACATGTCCTAATAAAAACTAAACCAATGCAAAAATCTGGTGGGGAAACAGCAAAGCCATTCTCTCTCCCATATACCAAACCCCCAGTCCATAATGACATAACAATAATTAAAAAGAACCCCAGGCTGGCCACAAATACAGTCCAAAATGCCATGTGCAATCTTGAATGTGTGGGCAGAAATGCCAAGTGTCAAGAGAAAAAGCACAGACAAGAACTCGCTTGGGGCTCTTGCTTTTGCAAAGGCTGCGGCTCAGAAGTAGCTGCAGACATTTCACACAGGGTGAGGGCTCATCTCCCCTCTAAACCTAAACCCAGTCTCCCCTGGAAAGTCTGCACGGGTCTATTTTTAACCAGAAACCCCAAGGTCTCCTCCTCTCCTGCTATCAACAATCTTTGAGGACATAATTAGAGGCAATTGCAAACCATCACTTTGCCATTGAAATGAAATAGGTTTGCTTAGAGCAGAGTCCCTCTTCAAACAGGGGAGGAGGATCAGCGAAGTTTGGTCCATGAGGAAGCCCAGGCAGGTTCAGAGCCCACAGAGATATGACAGAGGACACTGGGACAAAATAAAACGGTATTTGCACTGATTCAACCTTAAATCTGGGCTATTCCTGCAGCGGGAAGGGAACCTGATGCAGGTGAAGTGTTCCAGAGCACAGCATTCCACAACTGACCATCACTTCGGGTTTATGCCTTCGGCCCTTCCTTACAATCCTCACAGCTCCCTGCCCTTCCAGAAAAGAAACAAAATCCCTGATTTTCAGGGCCGAATATTCCCTTCCTTTTCACTTGAGCTCAGCCACCAAGCCCTGGTGACAGTCGTGTCTTAGGCTGGAAGGTCCCAGTTCAGCAATGCACCCCCTCAGCAAACCACTTCAGCACCTGCTTAACTTTGGGGCTGGATTAAAACAGCCTCCAGAACATGCTTTCAATTTATTAACAGTTTAAAGCAGCAGGAATAGATTGCAGGGGGGTGAAATTTAGAAACCATGCTGCACTGGGATAGGTATGGGGGAAAAGCAAAAATCAAAAAGACAATTATTTAGTTGGAGAAAAAAAAAAAAAGTTAAGATGGATGAAAAAGTAAAAAGTATGAAAGTGCCCTCAAGTAGATATATTTTAAAAGAAATGCCTCTGCCCACCCCCTCCCCCACCAGCATATTTCAAGCACTTTGGATGTTTGTGTCTGTCTTCCTTTCAAGGAACCCTGAGCACATGAATGGGCAGAGCAGCAGAATGAATGGGACACTTCAAAGAAAATGAAAACCATTACTGGGAAATCTGTTTATAGAGAGGATGAATGATTATGAGAGAAGATGCCAGCAGAGAGAGAACACAAGTGAGGGTGCTCTCTGCACAGTGCACTACATAACTCAGAGGGGTTCAGACCTCTCCTCAGCACTACACCCTTGCACAAATTTTGGGTGAAAAGCCCCCTCTCATCCCCCCCTCAGTCTTTCCAGCAAGTCCAGAGCCCCCCACAATGCCCCAGACCCCCCGTGCACCTGCTCCTGAGCCCCCTGTGGGGTGACCCCCCCTCCCTCCCAATGTCAAGATAGGATATTAAAAGAAATTATTCCCATTGCCTGGTGTAGATGAGAAATGGATAAACAACGTGTCAGTCACGTTCCAAGTGGGTAAACTCCATTTACCCTCGACACCACCACGCAGAGACCCTGCCCTGAGAACTGCAGATTTTATCTGAACCTCACAACATTCTCACAGAGTCTCATCCATCTCCTCGTGCTGAGTTTGCAGAGAGCTCTGCATTGCACATGCACTGCCCAGGCACCAGAAAATCTGCACTGGTTCCTCTGGGCCCCAGTGCAACCTCTTCTGAATCCATCCAGCCCAATTGCTGGCAGCCAAACCAACAACTTTTTTTGGGGGGGAATGAAAAGGGCTGGCAAGTTTTCCCCTCTTGGTACTGATTGTACAACCAGTGCAATCTTCCACACAGGGAGCCCAAGAGATTTCCATTTAGCACCTAAAGCCACCTCTACCAAGGCAGAACAAACAGCCCCTCGTCATTCCCACCTTCATCACCCTCACTCAGCAGGGCAGATGTGCCCAGACACACACCAGGGATGAACAAATGCAAGGGTTACCCCCCAAACAGTGCTGTGGTTCAAACTTCCTTGCTGGGAGACAAAAAAAGAGACAAGCCAGTCATACAGCCCACAGTAACAGGGCAGTAAAGCCCTATTTAGAGCCACAGCCTTACACTGGAGTGAGGAGATGCCAGTAGAAAACAGCCCTCAACCACCCTTGTTGTTTTTGGCATAAAGAGGCAGAAAATATTTGTCCTTCTTCAAATACTGAGAATATTTGTACCATGACCAGAGTGGTTTCCACAGCGCTCCCAGGAGATGCAGAGAGATGAACAGCAGCATCCCTGGGGCTGGGTCAGAGGCACGTGAGATGCAAACATCAGTTCTCCAAGAGCTCAAGGAATGATGCTGATACAGCGTCACTCAGAGCACCAGCTGATGGAGCCAGCGGTTTTCCCCTGTCACTGATTTCTTCAGGAGAAAAAAATATCCTTCCTAGACATGCCCAGGATAATGGTAGACCCCAAGGAAGTTAAATGGCTTTTTCTAGAATGGTCCATATTCCCTAAGGTCCATTTAGCAAGGTAAGGGCAGAGTTTGGACTGTGCTGTCACCCCAGGCCCTCCAAACAGTGTCATGCTCAAAGAAAAGCAGCAACTGGTGTGTCACTGGGCATCTGCCTGCTAAAGACCTTCCTTGGAGCCTCTACTGCCTTGGCACGTGTCTGTTCCTCCCCTCTCCATAGGAGCTCCACTTTGGCAGTGACTCAGAGCCCCTGCCCACCCAACGCTGCTGTTTCACGTAGGTGGGCACCATCACCTCTCTACCACTCCAATCACCTCCCATTACAATTTGGGCTCCGGTAATCAAAAGTGAAACATGAAAGCAGGCTGGGCTCCAGCTGAGTGTGAAGGCAACAGCTGTGCCAAGTGCATTTCAGTGCCTTGTTTCATCTGCTCCTCCCAAGGGAAGGACAGGGAGCACAGGTCAGCGATGGATCGGCTCAGCGAGCGATACCCACCTGCAGTGCTCACTTCTCATCTTGCCAAAGAGGCAATAATTCAGTGATAATAATAGGTTTACAGAGAGGGTCTCACCTATTCTTAGCTGTTTGAACACCTGATTTAAGCTGCCTGTTTCACAGATCAAGCAGATAAAGTGTCCTTTCCATCCTTGTGCCTGGACACAATTGGGCACGAGGCACCAGCAAAGTCCTGAAATAGCCCAATTTTCCTGCTGTCCCTTCTGAGCTCGGGTGCAGAGTGCTCTGAGCAGGTGGATTCTGTGTGCTGACTGCCCTAATCCTCAATTCCTGTCCTGGGAAACATCTCCAGCTCCTTACAAAGAGACTCTCCAGGTGAACTGACCACCAGCTGGTACCATAACACCAATGCCAACCTACAGGCACTGAAAGAAAAGAGGGAGAGCAAAACACAATCACTTCCCATTCCTTATTCCTGAATAACCTTCCATCAGGATCATTCCCCGTGGGTGACCACACAAGCTTGGGGAAAGCTGCCAGACACAGAGACACAATGAGAAAGTACTCAGGCCTCACTCCCATGGTTTACCATGATGTCACCAGAGCCCCCGTCCGTGTGTTTATCTAACAGGAATAAATGATTGGGAACCACAAATGGCAAAATTATAAATATGTCTGGGGAGGTGACATCATAACAAATGAGATGAGAACAGAGCTCCAGTGGCTTATGTCGTCATCACAAGCCTGGGTGAATGCATAAGCTCGGACACAATTCCACAGCTTTTGTTGGGGTGGTTTTTTGTTTTAAACAAGGAATAAAAGACACTAGGTAGGATTTCTCTCCATCCTGCCCTTGCACTGCTCAGCTCCCATGTTTATAGTCTTTTCTTTGTTTCAGAGCCATTAAAACTTACCCTAACACAAATTATACTCTCAAAAGAAAAGAGTAGCAATTTAAGGTAATTAAGTAAAGATTTTCTGGATGAAAACCATAAAAGAACATGAGGATATGACAAAGTTACTGGGTTTGTACCTAACCTGTTTTGAAGGTGAAGATAGTAAGGAAAAAAGAAAAACACCAGATTTTATGTTAGCCCAGAATTATTTTTTGAACCTGACTTGGAAGGATGCTGAGCAACTCCAAGTTTCACTAATTTTCTAGGAACATTTGGGGGTTCAGGATTGCAGGCCACCTTTAAAAGAACAAGGATTGAAGGAAAACTTTCCAGAAAGCCCAAGTTTGTGGCACAGATGTCAAAGCACTAGCGGAGGAAAAAGAAATCAGGGTTAAAAGTCACTTTAATTCCTTCAAAGTTTCCGTGCAAGGTTGCTCAGGCACGTGGTTACTGCTGAGTCTTATGTACCACTGCCAGGTCAGAACAGCACAAAAATCCACACTGCAAAGCTCTGCAGGACTTGGGATGCTAAAACTTGCTCATCTGCTATGGAAATCTGGATCTGGAGCTGGGTAACACAACTGGAACCAGCGCTGGGAGGCAGAACTTCTCCTGCCATGAACAGCAGAAACGTCCCCAGGGGGAAACCGAAACCTCATCTCTCACTCCTTCAGAGCTGGAGAGAGACACTGGTGTGGGGGGCAGGGATTGGCCCACTGGGTAAAGCACAGGGTTGAAAAGTCTTTTCCCCAAGCTTTGCCGGGCTCCAAGTCAAAGGAATACAGCTGGGTCCACATCCATGCAGGAAAGTGAATTTACTGACAACAGCTTTCCTTTTCTTACGAGGATTTTTTTTTAGTCCACAGAGCCAGTTCTGCAAACCACATGCTGGCCTGAGTCTTGGGAGGCCAAATCAGTATTTCCTTCCCCCTGCACAGATTTCCTATACCACACTGGCACGTCCTGCAGCACCTCTGTCCAGGTAGGGAGCTCTGGCACAAGGAAAACACACTGCAGGGATTAGGGCACCACAGTTTGGAGACCAAGCAGTTTATGTGCCTGAAAACCTGAGAATCTACAGCTGAAATTTTGCAGGGGCTTCCTACTCCTATACCCAGACAGCACCAAACCTCAGCTCAAATCTCACAAAGGGGATTTTTCCAGACCCTCAGGCCCATCAGGGCTTCTGATACAAACCAAAGGTTCAAACCCCTCCAAACTCCAGCAAAGCTTTGCTCCGAGATGCAAGCTCGAGGTTTGAATGGTGCATTTACTGATGAGGTGAAATATGAATCTGGTTTTGACTTTAAAAAGCCAATTGTATTTTGGGGGCGGAGGGAGGGGGGGAAGGGGCGCTCTGACCTGACCCGCTAATCTCTTTTTCTTCCTTTAAAGTTGTCTTCTAAATCTGAACATTAAAGGTGATTAGATACCTAAGGGACTTCCCATGTCATTAGTTAATACTTTAGAGCTTGTTTTGGTTCCAGCTAGCAGTAATGCAGAGCCCTTTTGATAATACATCACCCTGCTCAAATATGCCTGCACAGTCTCCAGATGATGTACCCCACCCGTGTCTGCCTCTGCACAGCTCGCAGATTGGAAGGGTCGGAGACGAGTTTAATTTAAAGATGAGCCGCCCCTGGGCTGCCAAAGGAAATGGCGTGTCAGCTACGTCAAAAATAGATACTGTTGTGCAGATATATGGGGGGAGAGATGGACGCTGCCAGTGCTATCAATTACCTGGATTGCCTTTAAATGTCAAAGCAAATCCTTACCCATTCCTTCTCTAAAACCTAAATCACCCAGAGAGACAAGGTCGACCCAAGCGGGCTGGAATGCTGGGAGAGGAAAACACGGACATAGCGTTGCGTGTGCGAGGGGATAATTTGTGTGCACGCACCAGGAATGAAGGAGTATTAAAAGCATCTTGGCTCAACGATTCCGGTTCGGAAACGGCGTTGCTGGGTTTTCAGGTGTCATCAGAAACAGTCCCCAAAAGAAAGATCCTTTCCAAGTCAATAAAAGAGGCCTCCTGGACTAAATATATTTAAAACTCCCGTGTTGCTCCTATTTTGCATTGTTTCAGGTTGGTTTTTTTTGTTTTTTCTTTCTTTCTCCTGTGGGGATACAGATGCCTTTGACAGGCTCAAAAGAAACCCCACAAATCTCAAAGTGCCTTTGGGGAAGAGCAGAGCAGGTTATCTCTGTATATACCTTTCCCCTCTCACTGCTGAGCAAATCATAACACATGTGCACCTACCTACCTGCATCCTTCAAGGCAGATCTCCTGGGAAACAGCATGAAATGATCCCTTGGGAAGGGCCCCAGCCCTTTCGGGAACAGGATATGGGGGAAATTGAGGAGCTTGGGGGGAGAGGGGGGTGGAAAGGGGAAATCATCAAATCCTACAGGTGGGTAAATAAAAGGAGACACAGTTTATTACAATAGAGAGGCAAACATAAGGTTTAAGCTCGGTCTCTTAAGAAATGAGGTTTCTGCAATCAGCCTGCACGTGGGATACATATATAAAATATAAATAAAACAAACATACTCGTCTCCCCCGCCTCCAATAACTTCCAAATTTGTTGGCCAATTCCAGCCCAGCTTGGTGGAGGGGGCAGAGGTCTTATAGTTCCTACAAGTTTTATGAAAATAGGGCTCTCTCCTGTATCCTGAGGCCTATTAATGCCCACACTGAAAGAAATTGTTGAGCTCACGTTGCAGCTTATTAGTAATATTATTAGACACTGGAGAATCCACAGGGGAGAGAGAAATATTAAGAAGGCCCCAACGGCAGGAAAAGCTTCGGTTGGAGTTTGCACCTTCTTAGACACCAGAGGATCCAACCACAAGACACCAACCGGTTAAAAACCCCCGTTTCATTGCATCTCTTGCTAATAACCACTTCTTTTACATAAAGATATGTTGTGTAGTCCCAGCCTGGCCTCCCAAACCAATTAAGGGGAGCTGTAATTTACAGCTCCCAGCTTCCTTCGCCTTCTCCCTTGCAGGGATCAGCGACGCTGAGACGACGCACGGAGGGGAGGAGCAGTCACGGGGTACATTTATCACCTGCATTTTCACAGAGGGCACTGGCCTGATTTCTGTGCTCTTCCTTCAACAGGATCATCTCCTCTAGATAACTCTGCACCAGGCCAGGGACCAGATGTACATTAAGCTCTGATTTCTGCACGGTGCATCCCAGAGCCCCATCGCTTCCCATGCGCGGGACGTGGGGCAAAAATGTAAAGAATTCCAGATAAACGCATTTGGAAAACCACTTAGGGCTACTGGACAGATGAAGGAGAGGAAGGCAGGGGAATATTTTTGCAGTGAACAGGCAAAGAGGGACACTGTTCATCTCCTGAGGCACGTGAGCTGCTCTCTAGTTTTATACAACGTGAGTTTGGGCTGCGCAGGAGACCCTCAAGCACCAAAGACTGAAAAAAAAAAAGGAGCCAGGTAAGAGCAGGGAGGCCCCAGGGAAGATGGAGGACATGGATCACATCTACATTAAGACTTGCCTGGCAGTTATCACTGGTTTAGTTCCACTGATTTGCCAAATTTGGGGGAATACCCAACATGAGTGGGAATAAGGCTCCCCCAGTGTGGTGCTGTGTGGGCTCCATGACCCCATATACACATGACCACGAGTGGCCCAAGACAAACACAACCCACCTGGAAGGTTTCCCTTCTTTTCTAAAGGAAAACTGATAAAATGGCTGTGGGGCTTTAAATAACTACGTAGCACCACACCAGGGTATAGCCCTGACCTGCTCCCAACCTCACAAGCCCATCCCCAGCATCACTGGGCATCTGCTCAGAACATTTCAGTCTGATTGTCTCCTTTTGTACCCATTCCCACAGCCTGATGAAACACAACTCCCTTCCTTCAGGGGCTGTTTGTCCGGTTGCATCTGCATATGACAAGCTGGGCTTTTTTAGGTGGTTTCAGTACAAAATAAGAGATAATTTTAAGTTTCATTGTAGCTCTGCCAACAGTCAGGATGATGCAAGTGGCTGTAGGAACAAGTCAAAGAGTCAGCAATGGCCTGAAGCAGAGCAAAGAGAAGGCAAGAGCTGCCCAATGCTGCTTTTACAAAAACCTCCCCCTTCCCACAGAGTAGAGGATCAAAAGATTATTCTGGGAAGGAGCAGCTCCTAACTACACCGAAGCATTAGGCTGGGTGATCCCATGGGAACTAGGGTGCCACCGATTCCTGCAAGCCTGAGATCCAATCCTTCCTTTTTTTTCCACCAAATTACTCTGAGAAGATGGAAGCAACCACAGCCCACCGGCTCTGCAGAGCCAGGGCAGCAGAAGTTGGTCAAAGCCACCTGCTCTGAGCACCCTGGGCTCTGTTCCAACCTCCAGAAACCAGTTTTGGGGTCAATGGGAAGTTCACCTTGGCCCTCAGGAGAGGGCAACTTACCCATCCAGTTAACAGCTCAATCACTGCTGCTTCTTGTGTGTGCAGAGCCCCAGCAGTGTTGGGGTCTCTGTGGGTGACTGGTGGCCACAAGGAGCTGTGGTTCTCAGCACAACTGCAATTCTGTGTTGCCAGGAGATTTCCAGTCCCCAAGGGACAGAAAATACCTCCTTCCCTCCTCACACAGGAACATTACAATCCCACTATCACACTCCTGTAAGGTCACTCGAGCCTTTCATGCACCAGGCAGGCTCCCATCACGGTCCACGATCATTTTGCCTGGTATGGGCTCGATCCCTCGGTCCCAAAGTTGCAATTTCCCCAAGAATGCCTGGAATTTCCCCCTTTATGCAACACACGTTTGCAGGTTCCTGCTTTGATGAGCGAATATCTTCATTTACCAGGGGGAGTGTTCCCACACACATGCTGTCTCTTTGAACAACCCAAGCCACCAGCTCAAACCCAAGGCAGATGAATTGCCCTTCCTCCTTCTCAGGGCCCCTAAAACCCTGAGATTTTTTTTATTTTCTGTTTTAAGTGTGAGTGTTTTGATTTAAACCTCACAGCTCAGAGCTGGCTCTGTCTTTTCTTCAATTGCCTATTTGCCACTTTGCAGAAAGTGCTGGCCAACTGTAAAAAACACCTTATTTATTATTTTTATTAAATTATCAAAGCTTCACTGGAGAACCTTATTTTGCAAGTGAAAATCCCATTTCTTGCTTTATAACTACAGATGGAGGTTGCTTTAATGCTCCATTATTTGATAAAGGATTATGTTAAAGAGAAAGAAATTTCAGACCTGGAACTGAAGATTCACACTTGGGAAAAATGATCTCTCCAGGGGTTACACCTGTCCTTTCAGTTTTACACAAACTTGAAGAAACTCCTCCAATCTGAGGGTCATATTTTTGCTAGAATAAACTTATTTCACTTAAAGATGAATAATGAGATGGCCAAAAAAGTGGTACCCTTGGTCCATATGTCCTAGGAAGATCTGAGCATGCACTGCAGGAATTCCCTTCTGCCAGGGGAAGTTTAGATATTAGAGGAAGGTTCTTCCCCCAGAGGGTGGTTGGCACTGCCCAGGCTCCCCAGGGCAGTGGGCACAGCCCCAAGGCTGCCAGAGCTCCAGGAGGGTTTGGATGATCCTCTGGGGCACAGGGGGGATTGTTGGGGCTGGGCCTGTGCAGGACCAGGAGTTGGACTGGATGATCCTTGTGGGTTCCCTGGAGCACTTAGTGCTCTCCTGCTGTTTGCTGACCTCCAGCAGTTCTGATCTGGAGGAGTGAGGGTCAAGCTGATCCCTAAGGGCAATCTCCAGGCCAGATGCCAGACTTGTGCTGGCCAATTAAGCCATGGAGCCTGCAACCAGTGATGAAACCCTCAGCTCTGGGTGGAGAAGGGAGGAAGAAGAGAACTTTTGAGCACAGCAAACTCCAAAATCTCCATCTGCCAGAGATTCACCTATATCCCAGCCCCAAGCTCTTATGGAAACCCACTAACTTTAAAACAAGTCATTTCTCCGCTTTAAATGTTTATCCAGGGCCACATCTGAGTTCCCAAAGGGTTGTGATCACTCTGCAGGGCTGCACAAAGGTCCCTCTGCACAGCGGGGTTAAGAGTCAGAGCACTGCCATCAGCAGGGGAAGGAGGAGAACTGCTGGGACCAGGCAGGGATTTCGGCTCTGTACCACCAGGGCTCTGGTTTTTGCTGTTCAGCACCATCTAAGCTGCTATTTTCCTTGAAGGACTGCATGTTTTGGTGCAGCTCTCAATATATTCATACTTAGAGGTCAAAAATATCACTTCTTTACACTTGAAAATTCTCATCAGCATCCCTGCTCCACCCCCAGCTCACGGGCTCTTTTTCCAAGGGGGAAAAAAAAATGATGCCAGATATAACATTTCTTGAGAGACTTCCCATCTGCAGATCTCAAAGTGTTCAACGAGGACTCAAACTGCATCTAGGTTTGCCTTGGCCCTAAGCACTAAATATCAGGCAAAGGATGAAGTGAGAGACTTCTTATGAGCACATTCCAGCACAGCCAAACCATCATCCCAGCTCAACACACCAGCAAAATCAGAGCCAGTGTCAGGAAGAGATCAGGAAACAGGATTTCTCTCTCCAAAAGAAGTGACAGGGCGTTGATTTCACTTCCTCCTGATTTCAGGTTGAAAGGAAAAATTAAAGTCAAGCCCTTGAGATATTTTGCAGAATAGAAATTCTAAAATGTTCTACGATGGAATTTTTTACTTTAATGTGCAGCCCGAAAATCAGAACCAGATTGAGTCAGAGTAAGTACAAGGTTAAAGTGAAAGGAGAAAATAAACAATTTGAAACTGTTTCTGAATGTCCTCTGGCACTCAACTGAATAGGGCATGTTCCTGCAGTATCTTTCTCTGCAGGCAAGACAGTTATTTCTTAGGGAAACCTCTCCCTGTCACCATTTTGGACCTAGAAACCACATATCCCCTGCTTGAAAAATTCAGGGAAACCAATCAGAAGTTGTAACCTCACAATCAGGACAAAATCCAATTTTGAAATGGTCTCCTCTGTTTATCCCTTTTGTCTCAGTTCAGGGACTTATCTCCAGCATTCTGGATACAGAAACCAGATTGCTTTTCCCCTGAAGCCCTGGGCTGCTGCAGCTTAGCAGGCCTCCCTGATCACCACAAGAAGATGAGCAAAGCTCCACAGGCTCGGGAAAACCGTGGGAAGAAAAATATCCTGGCAGGAAAGAAAACCACCATCAAGCCCTGACGTTGGGGCTGCGCCGTTCCGACCTTGTTTCAAGCTCCAGTTTGCTGATTTATGGTTAAAATGGAGGGGGAGAGGAGAAAAAGTTCTCTTTTCTGGGAAGTTCAGCCCTGCGATGGTTTGGACCAGCGGCAGCATCGCCCCGAAATCCGCATCCTTCCACTGCCCTCTCGTGGCCGCCGCTCCCGTTGCAGCCCCAGGGATGCACATCCCAGAGGGGAACGCTGGGAATGATCGTCCCAGGGGTGCTGGCAGGATGGGTACGTTGCTTAAGGACAGCGAGATGCGGGACAGAATCCAGGGCATTATCTTTATTTGCGTGATTTATGCTCTCAGAGCAAACTCATCTCTTTTTAGACTAACTTGGGTCTTCACCTCCTGCAGCAGGGACTTGCAGCACCTCATTAAATGTCACATTAAAAATGCCTTTTCCACCTGCTTTCTGACAGAGCCTGCATGGAACCCAACCCCTTGGTCTTAATCCCTTCCCAAACATCAATAATTTCACCTTTCACTGCACACCAGGCACATAACAGAACCCTCACTGTAACCAAAACAAGCCAACCCCTTCAGAAACATCATCCCAGGCTGCGTCCTTTCAACCTTGTCAAAGAGTGACACAACAGGGACCACACCTGGAGGAGCATCAGGTCTCCATCAGAGGGGGCAGGTGGGGTGATGCTGCAGGCTGGGAACTCGCCCTCACATGTGCAAAGCAAGGATTCCTCCCTCTTCCCCCCGTCCCAGCACATTGGGGCTCTCCAAGGAGGTCAGTGGTTGAGGACCACAAGCTCCAGGTGTTGCCTTGGCTGAAGGGAGAGGTTTGGGATGGGAGCCAGTGGTGAAATCTCCCCCAGGCCTGCCCGATCTGACAGCTGGGTGAGCACCACAGCTTGTACACCCCACGAGATGAAATAATAAACAATTAAAAACATGTTTGCTCTGGGCAGAAAGATGGCAGGGAGGACTCCAAGGATCTGCTTCCTCTGAATCAGAATATTTTCTTGAGACCCCAAGACCCCTTTCCCAATTGTACCATGTTCAAGCAATGATCTGGGTATGGGTTGCTCAGTTTTAAACCCCTTGAGTGCTGACTACTAGTACCACCTAGTCCTTTTCCCAGGGATAGTAGGAGCATTCCATGTCCCTTGTGCATGGTCTTGCCTGTTCTTTCAGCCTATTTTGATGACTTGCTCTATTTCCACAGCAGACAGACCAGAAAAGATACCCAGCCTTTGAATTTATATGTAATTCTAATTGCCAATCAACCCTTTCTTCCTCCAGATACACAGCAGAGGAACTCCAGACTAAATGTCAAGAGAACAGATTAAATCCAAACTTAATCCCATTCTGTTGGCAGTGCCTGACTCAAGATTTATCCCCAGAAAGAACAGGTCCCTGTCCTGACCTAGCAGGAGTTCACATGCTGAAAATCCATCCCAAAATCCTCCCCTGGATGTGGCTTTTCCACACCTCTCCAAAACAATTTCTCTCTGAGGTTTCAGTGTTATATTCCTGCTGTTTACACTCATGACAGCTGCAAATTACTCTTCAAAATCATCTCTAATCTCATGAATTTGCAAACAGTATGGGAATTTTAGGGAGGGAGAAGAGAGGATCAGCTCAGCTGTCCATGGGTACAGCTGAGGCAGTTTCCTCTTAGCCACCACATTCTCATTTAAGTTCCCCTCCCAACACTGTTAAAGGGTCAGTCATTAATTCTCCCCCATTAATTTTCCCATGTAATATATATATATCACAAAAAGTTGTGCTAAAATCTTATTATATCCTCTACTTAGATAAGGCAAAATTCCAGATGGTCTTGGGGTTTTGCATGGGAACAGATAGAGGGAAACAAAGTGGTTCCCCCACCTTCCACTTTAATGCAAATGGACCAGAAATGGGGCCAAGAGAGAAGGGGCCACCCCAGGCAAAGCTGCTTTTCTCCACAACTGTCCAAAGCCCCTAAAGGAGGCTCAAAAGCCTTCAGTTCATTTAGGTTGCCCCCATTTCTTGGCTCCTCTAGGAAGGGTCAGGGTGAGTTTGGTTCTACTGCAGTAGCACCTTCCTCACATCCTTCCCTGCAGACACAGTTATTGTGCCCTGGGGAAGAGCTCAGCTTGGCTTTGGGAATAGGAAAAGGTCCTCCCTGCTGAAGAGGAAGGACCTTTTGAGGAGAGGACCTGCATGAGGAAGAGCAGGGACAAAGGATTTGGGTTTGGTTTGTTCCTGTCATCTCATGCTCTGATCCTGTAAGGCTCGAGGAAGGAGTGAATCTCTGGGATTTGACTATTTTAAGGATTATTTTTAGCTTCCCTCTCTTTTACCCCCGACTCAAAGCAAGAAACAGAGAAAGGATCACATCTTTGTCCTTCTTTTGCCAGCTGGCAACACCTTGGCACCCCAAAATCCTCCACATTTACCCTGAAATCCATTATTCCCTGGCATATAGGGTTGGACAATGACCTTGCTCCACCCGACCTGAATGCAGGGCTGGACTCAGAGCCAATGTGTGGGGAAAATCCAGGCTCTTCACCCCTCAGTCATGTCTGGGGATCCACACAAGCCCGAGATCCAAGCACAGCTTTGCTTGAGTGACGTGGGCAAGAGGAAAACACACTGACAGGAGTCTGTTTGCAGCCAGCAGTGAACCCAGCCAGGAGGAGCAGGAGGGAGAGCAGCTCTTGGCAGAGACAGACCTGTAGTGCCAGTTGTACAGCACCTCTGCACAGAGCTGAGCCTAAGGCTACACTCTCACTGCTCCTCAACTCTCCCAGTTTTATGCATTTCTTCCAAACTTTGATGAAGGATCCGCTCCTCAGATCCAAATCCCTGCCTGAGGCATCACGGGACAGAGCGAAAGTTCCTTTCTGAGGCTGCATTTCTCCATCTCCAGCCTGTTTGCACTGTCCCACCCACTTCTCAGCCCTTGCCAGCAACATGGGTTTCTGCAAGCTTGTTCTTGTGCAAGGCAGAGCCCTGCAAATGTCAGAAAATGCTCTTTGTTCCCTAGTCCTGCCTTGGTGAAGGTTAGAGGTGGAGTCAGAAGACGTGCCCAGGGAAACCTGGCTTCAAACAGCCCTGCTTGTCACCAAACTGCCACATTCACTGGGCCTTTTCCAGCCATGCAAAACGAGCAGGGAGGAGACAAGGTGCTCCCAGGCACTACTGGAAGCCATTGCCCTGCCTGTGCAGTGCTGGGGGCAGGAGGGATAAGATGCTTTATTTGCAGCCCTATCTCCCAGCTCTTGGCAGGATTGCTGGCCCCTCACACAGGTTCACCCTCCTCTGCCACAAAACCAGCTACGTGACCTCAGTCCAGTCCCTGTCGTGTCACCAGACTCAAGAGGCAGAGGCTCACATAGGGTTTCATCCTGATTTTAAACACACCAGTGCCCAACCCATTTGGAACCACTTTCCAGGTTATAACCTTGCTGTTTGCAAAGCCAGCTGGGTGAAGAGCATTGGGGAAGGAGGAGAAACATCCTTTAGCTGCCTGGTGAGCCTGGAGTGAAGGGCAGCAAGGAGCAGCAGAGTTCTGTGGCACTGGGATGCTCCCCAGGCCCTGCACCAGAGCTCTGACAGCTCACAGCAGTTTGCCAGACTTGCAGCTGGCACAAAGAGCCCACAGGGTGTTTTCCTCTCCCTCCCATAGCTGGAAGAGAGCAGACACTTCCTTGCAGGCAGCACAGGGCCCCAGGCAGGCTGAGCTCCCCCACAGCCCTTCTGCCAGCACAGACTTCCCAGGTGAGAGATGAGAAGCAAATGCCATAAACCAGCTTGGAGTGAAACCAGAGCTCCAAAAAGGACTTGATGTTGAAAGAGAGGGGCTTGAAGCAAGAGCTTTGGGACCAGACTCGACTCAGCCTTTGCCTTTGGGAGATCACCACTCACTGGGTTTCACCCCAGTACAACTGTCCCAGTTGCAGCTGTGCCACCAACACTGGCTGCACTCTGGCAGGGCTTGTGGCACTCCCTGTACACTGAACACATGCTGGTGGCAAAAATGAGTCCTAAAGAGGAAATCAGAGTGGTCATGAATACAGCACAAGGAGTACAAATTCCAGGACACTGCCCTTGCAGTCACATACCCAGCTGTTTGAGGTGTCTTTGAACATCTCTGCTTTTAATTACACATTTTTCAATACTCCTTTATTCTCCCCACCCCACGTTATGACTTATAGCTTGGGTTACTATGTAGACCAGGGATTCCATGATTGCTGGAGGTAACACCAGCACTATCAGACCTCCAGGTGTTCTCCACACTGGAAAATACACAGATCACCTGGCACAGCAAAGATACAAACACAGGGAGATGCTTCATTTAAAGAGGTGGCTTGGGTACAACCAGTATTACAATCCATCTCAAGACTCTACTGTTAAGTCACATGAACAAATTCAATTATCAAGGGTCCTAAAAGTTTCTTATTCAGACTCAGAGCTGGTTGAACACCCCACACCATCAGAGTGTCCCCAACATGATGCTTTACAAGAAGCACATCCACACACCCTCTCACCCACAGCTGCACTGCTCTTGCAGCATATTCCTGTGTCCTGCAGCTTTCCAGATACAGATGCAGAACCCACTGATTAAACTTTGGACTTCTTCCCCTAAGCACACTGCTTCAAAATAAGCTAAGAGGCAGAAATCAAAGATATTTTCATTTCAAGCTTCAAATAGGATACTTCAAACAAAAGGAAACACTTCAGCAAAGTGTGTATAAACAGGGAGCATCTGGTCTTTCCCTGCCATCGTTGAACCTTGAGACATGCAAGAAAAAAGCTACCAATGAAGTCAGGTAACAAAGAGGATGTCTTGGTGTGGGTACAGTCCTTCCTTGGAGCCCCGCACAGAGCAGCACACACCTGGCTCAGCTCACTGCAGTTGTTTCAGGGAAGCAGCTCTTTGTTCTCCAGATCAGGCACTCAGAGGAGGCAGCCAACCATCTGCTCCTCCAGGGATCTGGATACACTGCAGGCCCTGCAGCTTAATGGAAATGTTCCTCTGGGTCAAGTGGCAGAGCCAACTGCTCTCTTAATGCAGCCATCTTCATTTCAGGGAGGAAGGGAGAATCAATTAACAGCCTCTGAGCAGGGAAGTCTCCTGGTGAGCAGACAGAGCTCAGGGATCTCACCCCACACTTGTTCAGAGAGCCTAGCTTTTAGTGCACCTGGGCCAGTCCCCCACTCCATCGCCAGCAACAGCTTTGTTACAACCTCTGCCTTCATCTGGAGCCACCACAAAGCTTCAGGGGGGAACTGCAGCCCCACAGAAGCATTTGCTAAGCCAGCAGGAAAAGATAAATCCACTGACAGTGACAAAACATGTTCTGTTAACAAGCCTGCAACTGCTCAACAAGGAGGAACAACACAGCATATCCATAAGAGTCTCGTAAGAGCTTCTCTTCTCTGGCAGAGACATTCTCCCCCTCCACCATATCCTGGGTAAATAATTTTTGGTTTAAAATATTGACATCACAGAAGCTTCACAGCTTTGTTTCTCCAGCTCACTCCCTCATAATTCTAAATTTCCACAGCTCAGTTACTGTAAACTAGTGAAGAGGTCCCTCTGCCTCTGTGAACTTGGAGATCTCAGAGGCAAAGCTGAACTGCAACACTTTCATCTCTGCAATGGGTATTTGGAACCATCTCTAAAAATAACTGGCTCTAATTTTCTTCACATAATCTAGAAATTCATGTAGTGCCTGATTAACCTTGTCCCAAAGCTACAGCAACAAGTCCTTAGAGTACCAGTAGTGTTATTACCTCTGCTCCATCTCAATCACCAGCAGGTTGGATGTGTATCTGAAAATTAACCAGTGATTAGCTCCTACTATCAAATTCTTTGTACCACATAGCCCAACTCCTGAAGCAAACTTTTATTTTTAAAATCATTTCAGTCAAAGTACTTTCCAAAGAGAACTCTAAATCACTAATCTCACTGAGCAGAACTTATTTCACAATTAAGGGCTCTTTCTTTCTGTGGGACAAAGGCTCCCTGCTGTAACTCAGGAGGATCAGAACACGGCCTGCGGGGCTGAGAGCTTGGGTAACACCTATCAATACACTCCTGACATGATCCTCATAAATAATGATGAACATGATACAGGTGAGGAGATCATTAGAGGAGCAGAGACACTTAACCACATTTGTGTTAAGCACAGCAAAGCTGTGAAGGATATTAAGGGATTTAAAGGTGTGTGTGGATTGCTGAAATGCCATTATCCAGGCAGAGCAGAAGACAGCACCTGCTTGAGCAGCTGTAGCTGCCAGACTTTTAGGGCAAAGAACTAATCATGGAATGGGTTTGGGTTGGAAGGGACCTTGAAGACCATCCAGCTCCAACCTTTTGCCATAGGAAGAGACCCTTTCAGTGAAGGTTTCATCCAATTCTTCACCCATGAGGATTTCATGCAATCCAAGCCAAAATGTTGTTCAATAAACCAAGAGCAGATTGTCAGCCCGAGGTGTGAAAAATCACTGCAGCCTCTTCAGACTGAATGCCAGCAGGGGGACAGCCTCAGAAAACATAAAGGCAGCAAATATCAGTCAAGAAACTGAGACATTAATTCCTCTAGAAGTGTGAAGCTCTCTCACCTCTCCAAGGAGGACCAGCTCAGAAACCCTGCCTTAATATTCCAGAGGATTTCACAGTGAATGAAATCCATTTCTAAGCTAACACAAGCACTGGGTGATCATTCACACCCACTTAAACCCCGGTCCTTGTTAAGAAATGCCACTGCAATGTGTTGCAAGAACTGACACCCACGGTCTAAGGGACACCCCCAGTCACAGTCAGTGCCTCAGGTGTAATCCTGCTGCAAAACTGTGGGATTGTATTTCTTTGGTTTGGGTTTTTCCCCCCCACTTCAAGGTGAGGAAGGATGGGGGAGAGCAGGAGAAGACTAGAAATTGGGAAAACCATGCTCTGTGACAAATTAGCAACACAGAAACTGCTGAAGTGTCACAAATTCAACACAGTGTGAGCTCCTGAAGCAGCTTCTGACAGGGAGTCGTGGGAGTTCAGCTGAAGAGACTTAACCAGAGCCTAAGAGCACACAATCAAAGTCTTTACTGATTTATTTTTTTAACCTAGACAAGCAGTGCTGTACCAGCATTTTTGGGTGGAGAAGGTATTTGGGGTAGAATCCAGACAGTCAAACCTAAAGCCGGGATCCAAAAGAACTTCTCAGCTGACACAAGAGCTCGTGATCCACCACCTGATGCAGCTGGAAATATTTCCAGCAGCGTTTTCAGAAGCAGAACAACCTCTGTATGGGCAGCCCAGACCCAAAAAAGAGCCAGCTACTACAGAGGAACATAGATGTGCTCCAGAGGTCCTGGCCTGAAATCCCAGCTTATACTGGAGAACTAGGCCTACCACACACTGAACCTGCTGGAACCATTTTTGTAGCATAGCTAGTGGCTAAAATATTCATCCAGTGCATGGGAGACCCAAATCTAAGCCCTTTCTGAGTGAAATTGTTAAATGAGCAGCCACTCTGAGCTTCACAGGGTGGTGAAGCTGGGGATTTACCCAGCTCACTGTCCCTTCATTCCCACTGAAATCTGTGAGCTTCCAGAGAAGTTAAAGGCAACAAAATCTAAACCAACGCCATTTTAACAGCAAATACTGAATTAGAAAACAACAAGCCTTCTTCATCTGCTTTGTTTAAATCTTCCTGCTTTCCCTCTGCATCAAAAAACAGACTTGAGCTGTCACTCAAGGCTCTGGTACTTTTAACAAAGCCATCCAGCTATGGGTGAAAGATTGCTCAAGTCCATTTAAGCACCATCTCCCAGTAATTCCCACTGCAAGCCTGCACTGCCATTACACGCCCAGCACAATTCATCAGGCTGGTGCTTACATCAGATTCATTCCAGCTTTCAGAAGGAAAGGAGGCTCTGAATTCCCTGGAGCACCTACAGCTGGGCCTCTTGGAGGATGTTTTCACTAATTTAGATTAAGACAATCATCAGACCATGGATTTGATTAGAAATGCTGCTGAGCCTCACTGGCTTTCGCTCTCCATCCCCTCCCTCCCCACACACACAAGAGCAGGAAGAGCTGCCTCAGTCCAGCTTCTATTTTTGTTGAAAATACACATCAGTTTTGCTCCCACTAAAAGTTGGAAACGCAGACAGGAGTCTCAGCATTAGGCAGAATGTAAAGAAATGCACTTCTTGCCAGGACTTTGTGCTTCTCTAACAACCTCAAGAAAAGCAAAAAGGAAACTCGAACGCAGAGCCAAAACACACCACTTGGTCTCACATGGGATCTGATCAAACATCTGAAAAGGCATTTGAAATTCCAGGAAGGGAGAGCTTCCTCATTCTTAAGGAATATACCAAAATGTACAGAAGGAATGAATTTATTTCACTGCAAGTCCCTTATGGTTTGCCCCTGTGACCAATATAACCCAAAAGCTTTGACAGAGTCTCAATATTCTGAGCACTGTCCTGCAGTCTGTGGGACACATAGGATACCACTCCATGAAAAGATAATAAAACATGCCATGTTCAGCATTTGTTTGAGATTCAGAAAGGTTTTCAGATCTGTCTGCTCAGCCTATCTCCTGCAAAACCCATCAATCTCTTCCAGCTAAACCAAACCATATTCTTAAGTTTAAATCACATAAACGAGCTCAAAGACCAGAGGAATTTGCAAGCAGCAGCCCTTTTCTTCCTTCCCCACATACCCTGTGGCCTTTGACAAGTCTCTAAAAATCCAGCTTTCAGGAGTGCAGGGACTTCTTATCTTTCATTTGGGAGATGTTTTTTTTGAAAAATGCAGGGATATCCCGTGCTTACCTGGCTGATAACCAACACAATCTGAAAGTCACCCTGAACACACAACTGGGTGGAGGAAAAGAGTCCCTGATAAACATCCAACTAATACCTGCAGCAAACAGCTGAGTATCAGATCATGGCAGGAAGAGCTGAGCAAAGGAATAGTGAAAAAAAAATGGATTTCTGGGTAGTTCACAGACAAGAAACAAACAGCACATCCATCCTGGCTGTGTTTCACCCAAGGATCCTAACATACATCCTAACCCACTCCTCCTGGAAAAGCATCTTCCCAATGCCAAAGGTGATCCTGCAGTACAGGCCCCCATCTGAGGGGGAGAGTCCTCCAGGAAGATAAGGCCTGTCAGCTGCAAAAGGCACCATGTGGGGCTTGGGCAAAGTCAAGGTGAAATACAATGTTCAAGCCCAGGAAGATCAGTTAGTCCCTAAATCATCCCTCTGCAAGAGCCCGGGATGTGCCTCACCCCACACTGGGCACATCAGGCATCCCACTGCACCACGAGGATGCTGAATCCAAGGTCTCACCAGGATGGGAGGGAATTAACCCTGACATGCTGATAGTATCCCCAAGCACTCCTTCAATCCCAGCTTTTAAAGTAATAGCCAGTTTTTAGACTTCAAACACTTGGAAGACACAGCCTCCTTCTAGATAGTGGGAGCTGCCATCTGAAACGAGAAGGGTATTGTCTCCATGCTGAAAGGAAGCCACTGGAGTTTGCTCCAGTGGAAGTTTTAAACCCTCCCCACCCCAACACTCTTCAGTGCAGGAGGAGAGGAGGGAAAGCCAAGAGCAGAAAACTGAGAACAAGGCAGAAAAAGCCCCGTGAATTTAAACCACTTTTGCAATCCTCAAATTTTTTGGCTTCCCTGAGGATCCATCATCCCTCTTCCAGACAAGCAGCAGAGAGGTGGTCTCCCCCTTCGGAAAGCTTTGGATGATAACCAGCAAGAACATTATGTTTAAGCTTCAAGGACTGAGCGTTCCCACAGGATTCATGGATGGCAACGCTGAGCCAGAAGGATGCATTTAACAGTTGCTTAAGTTCTGGCACCTGCACATATTTCCTTATGATAAAGTCCAACACAGGCAGCCCTCAGATGTTGTGTAAATACTGTCAGCACTCTGGCACAGCTTTCCTTTCTTTTTTTTTATGATTGGTTTTACACAATCCCCAAGCGTTTCATAAACACTAATTATATCTCCTGATTCCTCCAAATGAGCTGCTAGTGCTTCACATGTGAGGAAGCGAAGGCAAAGTGAGGATCTCTGCATCCCACCAACAAGGTGAGCAGGCTGAAGGAGCTTTACCTCCTCCCACGAACAAACCTGACATGAAATGGCATATTTGCTGAGATTTAGTGCTGCTGTCACCTCAAATATGATTTGGGGTTTCCAGAGCAACAGAGTGAACCAGGAGTTCAATGTTTTTGAGTTCTCAGTGACAGATTAATCTCTCCCTAACACAGTAGGGATCTTCACTTCCAGCATCTTGTCAGAAGCTGTATCCACTCAGCTCCTCAAAGTGTGTATGGAGTTCCTAGGCAATGCATCCTACCCCAACTCCCCAGCCAGATCTTGCAGATATCTTCAAAGCAGTAACAGTACAACCAGTTCTGTCACGGCACAGAGATTCCTCCTTTGCATTTTGCCCCAGTACATAACTCAGCAGGCTGAAGGTATCACCTGGGTCCACATTTTCTTAAAGACTGTTCTGTCAATTCTTGTGAGCTTGCCAGGCATTTGAGAGTGCCAACAAATATCAAAAGAACCAAGAGCACCACAAATGAGGCTGGAGCCCAGAAGAGCACTCCCAGAATTTCCATGGCACTACTAGCTATGTGCAAAGCTTTTATTTCATGATTAATGACTTATTTGCAAAATAGGAGCAATAAGCCCCAGCTTCTAGAAGCCACTTTGGTGCAGAGCACTCTTGTTTTCCATCATCTACTGCTGAGTCTATAACTAGGTGTTGTGTTTCAGAATGATGGGTGTTATGAAGATGAACTGTGAGATTAAAGTATTTTATGAAAGATAAATGGACACGATACACCTGGCAAGGAGCGAGGCCTCGAGTCTTAACAGCGTGTTTCCTCATCACCTAGAAAAGGATGTTTCAACAGCTGGAGATAAGTGGAACATGACCAGTTAAGCTCCTTTCCTTCCCCTGGAGCCCAGAGAAGCAGCAGGGAGCACTGCAAAACCACTTCAGCTCACATCAGAGCACGCTGCCCAACAGGGAAGGCATTTCAAAGCCAACGGAGCATGTGAAGGAGCGTCGTGGCATCTGCATTTGGAAACGAAACCAGCCTCACACACAGGTTCATAGGTGGTTCTGCTAAAAGCAAAATAGAACTATTGATTTTTGCTAAAGCCCTGGCAGTTCCACCACAGGTCCCCATCCCTATTTCCAGACAATAAACAGGTAACAAGCAGTTGCTGACAGGGAACACACCTCCAGGTGAGCTCCGGTGCCAACGCTGCTGGGATATTTTAACCCAGCTCTCTCTTCAAGCTCAAGCACAATCCAAGCATGGAAGACTACACGAGCCTGGAGGAAGGCTGGGATGCCACCTGAGCCCTGGTTTTGCAAAAACCCTTCAAAATGTACCTGTAAGAACCCTGAAGAGAGTTAAAGCTCACCCAAGGCTCCACACCTGAGCTAATTGCTTTAGCTCTAAGGAAAATGCAACAAGATACCAAATTTGCTGCTGACTTGCTCAGTCATTTGCACCCCTGACCCCTTTTCTCCTCTGATCTGGGTGTTATGGGAGCAGCTCTGAAGCCTCCCAGCACCTGCAGAGCCAACAGGCTGATGGAGCTGTGCTTCTCAGGACTCAAACCAAGCCTGTGCCACAAAGCCAACACCACATCAGCAGTGCCTGGGAAAAGGCAGGAGTAAAAGCCAACACCACATCAGCAGTGCCTGGGAAAAGGCAGGAGTATTTTGACAGGAATCACCACAGCAACCCATTTTCTGCCATCTTTACCAGCTACAGGCAGCAACTCACGGCCTCCCCACCACCTTTGGCCACCAGTTTTTGCCCCTCCTCTTCCCCCATGATGGGAAAAGCCACAAATGAAGATGAAGGTTTATTGTTTATGGCCCTGCAATGCCTCTTAGGGACAAGAGTCTGCCACAACAGGCCAGTTCTGCACCATTAACCAGGGCTGTGAGCCCTCTAGAGAAACTTGCCCCAAAATATGGAGGTAAAACACGCTGCTATGAAATACACCCAGCTCAGCAAAGAGTGACTTATAAACATTCTAAAGCACCAGAGAGTATTATATATGTGACACAGAGGTGAAAATCTATACACTACATAATTTGATCCCTTCAGAGAGGTCCTATAGTGGGAGAGACTAATTTTTACAGGAACAGGTTACACCTAAAGAGGCTTGGGTAAGAGGAAAGAGGGATAAACGACTTCATCCTGCCTGCAAAGCACAGCTGACAGGAGTTTAAGAGCAGCATTTAGGCATCAAAACTCTGCAAACACATACTGTGCTCTGACATGAAAGCACCAGGATTTGGGGCATGGGTCATATTTTTATTATGCCTGGCACAAAAACCTCCACTCTGCAATGGCATGAGAAAGGTATTTAAACAAGACCAAGAGGCCAGAACAGACCATTTGCATCGGGTCCATCTCAGCAGCCACAATGAACCGCTGAAGATAAAATTTGCATCCTTGATTTCTTAATATTTGCTTTATGGTCAGATTGAATAAAACCCACGGATTTTCTGCTACCACCAGTACTCTGGAATAAAAAAAAAAGCTGTGCCAACTCAGCAGGCAGATTTCAGCTGTGTTCAGGATGAAGCATGTGCACACCAGTCTGCTCTGTAATTGGAGTGGTTTATTGCATTGCACCTCACATAAGGATTAGGCTCCCAAATTCCAGGCTTGGACTTGGTTAGCAAGCCTTACATTACTTGTGGCACATACATCTACCTCCAGTTCTTTTCTCAACATGAACAGGGATTTGGCAAAGGCACCAAGAAGAAAGCAAACCTTCTGGTGCTGTTTTACAATAATGCCCTGAGGAGTTCCCCGGCTCCTCTGGGAAAAGTGAGTTTTAGACTGTTTTAGCCACATATGTCCCATCTTTCAGTGTCAGCAAGACAAAATCTGGGCTGAAAAATTCCATTTCAGCTTTAGTTTCTACCTGCCACTTCAAGATATAACACATATTCTAGAGACTGACAAGAAAGAGCATCCACTTGTCTCTACGTTTGAATCGTGAAACAGAGAAGCTTTAAAGTATCTTGGGAGAGTTAAATCACAATACACAGACAGTATGTGGGAGGAATAATTTTAAGGTACCCAGAACTGGGCTTTTCAGCTCTTTTGTCTAAAAAATGTATTGCAAAATCCTTAAGAAATCATGAATCATGGCCTTGCACTGTCCCTCAAACACCTGCCTGGAGCGTTGAACACTTAGATTTTGGTCCATACGGGAGCCAGGAGGGCAAAACTGATGGAGACAAGTTTAAATTCATGAAGAAAAGTGTTTCTAAGCCTTTGTCAGTTAACACAAAGCCTCAGATGAGGGATGTCATCTGGGCAGAGACACACAAGAAGAGGGACTGTGTCCTGCAGAGGCCGAGTGGAAGCCAGAGGAGCTCCTTGCCTGGGGAAATCATTGCACCTGATTTCTCCTCAGTGCAAGAAACACATAGACAAGGCAAGCAAAACTTCTTAGGGGAAGGTGAAAGGCACTCACTTGCTTCATTTTTCACTCCTAGGAACAAGAATCTGCCACAGCAGGCCAGTTCTGCACCATTAACCAGGGCTGTGAGCTCTCTAGAGAAACTTGCCCCAGAACAGAGAGGTAAAACATGCTGCCACAAAACACACCTAGTTCAGCTAAGAGTAACTTCAAAATATTCTAAAGCAAAAGGCAGCATTTAGGACTTGCTGCTCACGTGCCAGGCAAGAGCATGGAGTAGCCAAGGCACCATCATGACCAGGGCTTGGCTCAAACACAGCTGGGCAGGGAATCCTGACAGTGTGGACCCAGCCCAAGGCCTCCCACACTGCCCAGCACAGCCCAGCTCCACACAGGAGCAATGGTTTGAAAGCTCTGCATCCAGGGGAAGGTGCTTTACACCTGCTATTTCCCTCTCTGGGAATGCAAACAACCACCCAGGCTGGGAGGCAGGACTCCATCTTCAGAGTAATTTGCCCTATTATTTGTTTTATCTGCCTTTCCTGCAGGACACAAAGGGACATGTGGATTGTGGCATTACACAGCCTTCAAAAGCCTCCCTGCCGCTGCAAATTAATTAATCTCGAGGAGGGAAGAGCACACAAAAGCAAAGCAGCCTCTAAGAAGAAATGCTGCCTCCAGGGAAGTTATCTTGCCTGCTTCTCCTGCCTCCTCCATCTTTACCCCTTCATAAAACTCAAGTCCCAACAGGCAGCACTTGGAACGCTGCGAGCTGCACGGAGGAGCAGGGTACGTGTGCTCCAGAGCCAGAGCTACACTCTGCTCTGCCCCATCCCCTCCCACTCCCAGCACCTCCCCTCTGCTCCTCCGCTCATCCCAATTTCCAGGACACTAATTTAATGAAGATTAATGTGTACCCTCCAAACATGCTTCTTTTCCAGAAATAGCACACGGTGCATCAAGTCATTTTCATATTAAAGGATTGGTTTTTTCTCCACCCTAAGCACATAAAGTTGAGGTGCTGCTCAGCACACAGCACTGTGTGCCTGTTCCATTAAGTCAGAGAAATCACTCCAAGCTCCACAACTCTGATTTTTTTCCCCCCCAAAATAGCTGCATGGGTGCAGGACTGCTGTAGGTACAATCAGCTGGCCATATATATGTAGGGCATTAAGAGGCCACAAAGGTATATATTTTATATAACATTATATGGCCTGAATAATATAAGCATACAGCAACCAACAGATTGATATTTATCTTGGACAAGTGTTGTGTTGATGGATAGTAAGGTCGGGGGCTGACTATTCGGATTCTGCTTCAAAGGTGACCAATATTGCCCCCCAAAAAATTAAAAAGATCGTGTGTTTTCCAGCAAATAACCAAAAAAACTAACACAAGTAAGCTGGTCATCAGCCAAACTGTGTATAACTGAAGATCTGAAACTCCTAATTGCCTAAGGTTGAGCTGAAACCATTCTTGCCCTGGTCTCAGATGCAAAGCAGCTTAAGCTTCTCTTCCTCAGGGTCTAGAGAGAGGCTGATGCACATCAGATTCTCAGCCTTAAACAGGTGGTTACACCACACTTAGGACGACCTGTCCACTTCACAACCATTTGGGAATTCACAGGGAACATAACTTGGCCATTAGGACATCCTGGCCCTTCCTCTTCTCTCTTCTACTTCATCCCAACTCAAACCTTCCCAAACATCCCTGCAGCTTTCACCATCATTAAATACGGGACTAAAGCACCAGGAGATAGATTCCCTAGAATTTTCTTTAAATTACTTGCATATCTCCTTGCCTTGCTCTTTAACCTGTAGTCACTGGCACAGTACTGGGATTAGCTGGCCTGGTTTGCCTCTTTCTGCTGGGAGAGGCAGGAATTTGCACTCTTACCCCAGTTACGGATCAATCCTGCATCTAGCCACAGGGAAAAAAGTCTTTGCAATCTGCAACAACTTCATGATTTAGGACACAAAGCCTTGTTTGACTAAATCATTACACAGCAGCCCTGAGAGTGCCTGTTGGGAACAAGCCAAATTCATATTTCTGTCATTTCCCCCATCGTGCACGTCCACATTTCCGTTTATACTCATTTCATTAGCAAATCGCCCCATCCATTTGCTCAGCTATTTGTCAGTGGGGCTGTCACTTTAATTACCTCTGTCTACATGGATTGCTGTTATTTATCTGTCCTGTTTGCAATGCACCATCCACCAAAATACATTCCTCCCTCAGCACAGACACTGATGTTATCGGGGAGCCTGACCCAGGGAGCAATGCTTTTAGGGAGACAAGCTGTTTTCAAAGCAGATTTGGGAATTAAACTGTCTCCTCAAGAACTAACAGCCATGACACCCCTGGAAAGCCAGTCATCACCACTCCCCTGAACACCAAAGGGGTCTCACACCATGGACATCACCTGTCTCCATGTGCACACAGGGCACAGACATGGTAATAGGGTCTGGAATGGTTGTCCAAGCCTGTTAAAATCCATGAGCACACACACCTGGATGTCACAAAGCATTGAAATTCAGCTAGATTTGGGTCCATCTCTGCCTGCACACACCCTCTAGCTGAGCTTTTTCTCACATATACCTGTAGGATGGAGGAGGCTGCTTTGGTGTGACAATGCAGGGGTGTCCCTTTCCCTGTGGGATACCTGAATGGAACACGAGCCCTCCAAAAAGGTCACACCCTGTGCACTGGCTCTGCATTAACTCCATCCCCACACATTCTACTGTATTCCTCCCTGGAAGAATTTTTTGAGGAAATCCTGTAGAATTCTTCCTAAAATGAATAGTTTACTTGCTCCACTGCTTTTCCTTTTAACTAGGAGGAAATCAAAGCCAAACAGTTTTAAATTAACCCAGCTCTCAAATCCAAGAGCCTTCAGCTGGATTCAAGGAGGAGACAAAGCACCTTTCACTAATAAACAAGTGTTCCAACCACCTTCCATCCTTCTCCACACTTCTCTTGCCCATCTCTCCTCCCCTCAAAGGTTCCCATGGTAGAAACCTGCTAAAAGGGATGAAGAGGAGATCCCTCAAACCCCTCTGTGTGCAGTGACTGGCAGCCTCAAGCCTGCACACTTGGATCAGGGTGTCAAATGTGTGAATGCCATTCCCCTCTCCAGGGAAGGGACCTTTTATCCAGAACCTATGACTGAGTTAACCTGTGCTGGGGTGCTTGGTGGAGAAGCAGCTCATCATCCACGTGGCCTGTTCAGCAAGATTCACTTCCAAAAGCACCACCACGACCACGCTGCCCACCTGGGGGGCTTTTGTGTCTGCTCATCACACAAATGAGGACTGAGTCAGAGCTGCTGACCAAGACCTCAGGCACCACCTTGGGATTGGTGGGTGAACAGTGGGAAGAACACACAACCATTCCCAGCTGATCATTCCAGCTGTGGTCAACCCACATGTCTCAGCTTCTGCACACAACTTCCACCCATGGAGCCACACACACAGCACCAGCTGGGAGGCTGCACACCTCTTCAGGCCTCAGCTACAAGCCACGTGGCATCCCACAGCTGTGCAGGAACCAGTTCCTTCAACTCCTTGAAATACAGCTCATGACACAGCCCCCCTAAGCCCAGCTGTAGCAGTCAGGCCTAAGGTGAGAGCAGCATCCTGACTACAGTCACACCTGGCAGGTACAATGGGGCCCACACATCTTTCCCACTGTGTTTTCCCAGCCTCCAGCAGTCTGTGGTTAGTCTTTCAGTGCTCACATGCACATCCAACCTGGACATTTCAGCACAATCCGTTGAAGTCACCCAGTTCTATCTATGTTTTCCTGGTGGCTCTATCAGCACCCACCTCAGAGTGCCTCACATCTTCTGCATCAGGCTCACGCTCCCAGGGCCATGCTATGGACCAAGCAACATTTTCTAAGTGTCCTTTCCTCCTGCCAGGGTGTTCCCAGGCAGATCTGTGCCCTAAAGTGCCCCACAGACAGCAAAGTTGCTACAGGACACCTCCAGCTGCTCTTGCTGCTGCTGCTGCAACAGCTCCTTAAATCCAATGGAAAGTGTTTCCTGAACCTAGTGGTAGGTGTCCCTGCCTATGGCAGGGCTGTTGCAAACAGATCATCTTTAAGGTCCCTTCCAACCCAAATAATTCCATGATTCCATCTCAGCAGGTATCAGCAATGAGTCTTCCTCTCCCTGTGATCTCTGGGAGAGAAACCCTTAAAACAGGAGGGCTCCTGGAAACACCATCCTCTCCACAGGCTCATCCAGCCCCTTAGGACAAGCTTAAGGGTTCAGTGCAGAGACTAAAGGCCACAAGAACTAGTCTGGCACAGGAACTGCTGAGATCAAGGGCACAGCCAGTGTCTGAGGCCCTTCAGAAGGTGGGAAGTTTTCTCAGTGAAATAAATGCTAAGCACCATCTTTGAGGCAGGGAGAAGTGACAACCCTCTCGTTACAGCAGGCAGAGGGTTCCACGTGATCCTCTCCCGAGAGGTACATGCCTGGGTGGAGGCTGAGAAAGAAAACCCCCAGCCCTGGAACAGTGGAGCACTGCCAGTTGTGATGGGTTTATGATAAGCTTAAAAAACATCCATAAGCATTCAACTTCAAAAGCAGGGAAAGAAGGAGGGGAGCTGCACGGAGTCAAATGCCTGGGGCATCCCATTTTCAGCCAGTGCAAGGAGCCTATTTTTAGAAAGCCTGCATACACCTACAAGAGCACTAAGGCTGGAAAGGAATTCTTCATTTTAATGGTCTCCTTCTTCACACCACTGTGTACAGGTGGCATTGCTACAAGAGCCACTCCACCCTCTATCCCCAAGAAAAGCTGTCTGCAACATATTCCCCCCAAATGAAAGGAAATCAAGACAAAAGGTAATATTGGCAAAAGGCATTACTGCCAAAAAGCCATTCCAAATGTAGATGCAGGCAAGGCATCTGCTTCCCTCTGTATGACAGACTCCTGCCCACTTCCCATTCCCTGTGGTGCTTTGCATTAGCCTGTGGGAAGAAACAGCCAGAATTCCCAATGGAGACCTACAGCTACGGTCTGCCATGGGAGACACAGCCCAGGTGGGAAACCTGCTCCATGAAAAACAGGCACATGAGACACCTGAACTGCAACTACTGCTCCATTGCTTCAGGGGTCCTGGCAGGTAAAGGAGTTTCAGATCCAAACTGACATTTTCTGACGCTTCTTCATAATAAAGAACCACCAGCTCCAAAGGTTCCAACCCAAAAGCACCCACTTTGCTCCTGCTAAAGGCAGGACTGCAGTGTTCTGTGGGATAAAGGGCATGGGGAGGGCCATGGTTTAGGGGCTAAACATTTTCCTTTACCTTTTGTCTTGTTTTGCTTCCAGCCCAGAGAGACATGTTAACATCAAGACAAAACAGGGATTAAAAACATCCACTCTCATACTGACCATTTTTTAGGTGTCTGACCATAACAAGGATTTGGCCAAAGGGGAGGCCTGTAGGACACAGTGGCTGTGCACAAACACAGCAGAGGTGACCATGAGTACCTAAAGCCACAGAGATGCTCACTCTACCCCGAGTCTGAGCCTGGAATCTCCTTCCTCCTCCCCAGACTGAGAGCACGCAGCAGCCAGCAGTGGAAAACAGTGGGATGTTCCAAGTCTTTTCCTTAAGAGAGAAGTCATCTTTCACTTCAAGGAGACAGCTACCTTAATCTATAAAAACAACCCATAAAAAACTTGCCAATGATCCTCTTCCCTTCCTTTCCTGCACCTATCAGCTATTAGATAAAGTGATGGAGGCCCCCAAAACACGAACACGTGCTTCCAAAAATGAACCACCTTGAACACTGTTTCCAATCCTTCTGTTTCTGCTAACTGGGAGAAATTCCAGTCGACAAAGCTGCCTTCCAAACTGCAGAAACCAACCAAAATTGATATTGGTTTGCACCTTAATCCATAAAGCTGTTAAATTATCCAAAAAACTCCCCAAATCTCCTTGGCAGGAGCTCACAATCAGGTGAGAGAAGTTCAGTTATTTTATAGATAACACATCTGTGAGAGCCTCTGGTAACATCATGAACTGTAAGCTCCGAATGCTTTGGTTTGGCAGCCACCAGCTCAGGAGAGCTTCTCCAAGGGCTAAACTATCTCATTTCCCTGGGACAGCTTTGTTTCCAGGTGCCTTTTTATTTCTGCTGCTGCCACAACAGGACAACGGACCCGAAATACAAAATGCAGTGCAAGATGACACTGCTCCACCCCACACCCTCAGCACTGCTCCCTGTGTTTCCAGTTTCCACAATTTGTGTAAAAAAGCCCAGAAAATAAACACTTGGAAAAAATACAAAAAGCAAGTTACTATTCTTTGCCCTTGCATACTGTTGTTGAATATATGGGTACAGTGAAGGTGGAGGAGGTAAATGAGGAACAAAAACATCTCTTTTCTTCCCAACTTTGTCATCACAACTGATCTGGAACCAGCCCATATCTTCCTTTGTCCCCCAGGAGGGGACATTTTCCTTCCCCTCCAAGGGAAACATTTCCAGGGCAACATTTTCTTCAGAAATTCCTGCCTGTTCAAGTATTTTAAGACAGCCAAGAGAACTCTTCTCTCCAAAGCCTGACAACATTCCCCCTTTAAATGAGCGCTGCGGTTTCAACTCAGCGTTTTCTTGTTTGCATGCTAGACACACACTTGGATGGCATCATGTTTCCCAGCTGAACCCAACCACATCCCTGCACCTGCATAGCTAGCAGCAACCTTCAGCAAGCAATTCAGATAGAGATCTCTTCGAGCAGCTTTATTGATGTTAATGGAGCTACTTGGGATTTACACACACGTAAATCAGAGCACAGGTGGATGATAAATTCTTGCAACTGGCAACAATATAGGCAAGGCCAATTTCACCCCTGCTGTAACACTACTGATGTCAAAAGCTGTGCACCAAACAGCAGCTGTGCTCATAAGCCACCTTAATCAGGCAAATCAGTTTATTGCAAATAAATCTGCAAAATTCACGCAGCATCCCTTGGTACCTCCAGTGAGCTGTACCTTTGGGACCCCACTGCAAACAGACTCTGTTACAAGTTTACTGCTTTAAAGTATTGCCTTAAAATAACATTTTCAGGCTTGGACATGGCAATCACAGTTTTGCAGGGCCATCTCATCTTTGGGCACAGGTCCTTTTGGGGTGGGAGTTGCATTTGAAGCCAGGGCAGAAGCTGTTTGGGGAAGTATAACCCAAACCGGGCTTTAAAACAAGCCTTTTGGTCTGACTGAACTGGGGCAGCTGGGGAGGGATGCAATGAATGAGAAGCCAGAGCTGTGGCACCTCTGTGCACACCACTGCTCACCCCTCAGCACAGGGACTGGCAGTCAGGATACTCTGTCCCTCACTTTTTAAAAGCCTTTGTCTTCTCGTGCTGGGGTCAGCAACTCACTTGGTTGGGTCCCCAAAGACCTGACTAGTAGGGGTTACAGTGGGTAGTGCTGGGTCAACAGTTGGACTTGAGGGTTTTAAAGGTCTCTTCCAGCCTTGATAATTCAGTGATTTTAAGTCACTCAGTGTTTTTTTCCAGTTTCAGAGGCCTGTAAACCCCCCCAGCCCCCAGTTTCCTGGACCTTTGGATGACCAGAGAGGAAAGAAAGTTCACTTCCACTAGGGATCATGAAGCACCCAAGAGATGAGCAGCAGCTCTCAAAGACCAGTTGTCCAGTGGATGCTCAGGGTAACCATGACCTGAGCAGCACAGACAGGAGACAAAGAAGGTCAGATGTACAGGAGAGATGGTAAATGGCCAAACTGTGGCTTCTTCCTCTGTCTACAGGACATAAGTTTGAGCCTTACAGCAAGACAGGACCTTGGAAGTCAGGCAGTCAAGCAGGTCATGAGCAGTGGAGCAGCTAGAGACACATCTCAGAGCAGATTACACAAATATGGATTGCTGTAGGAGTCTCAGGCTCTCAGCCCTTCCAAACAGCAAATTCATGTGGCTTCCCAGTGTCCTCACTTCCCCACCTGGCCACCAGGGTGTATTCACTCCCCAGAGACCACCCATCACACTCCCAGGGCTTAACCTCCTATTCCATATTAATTGTTTGCCACCCTGCCATGACTAATCTGGATTTACAACCTGGAAAGCAGTAGGGAAAAGGATCTGATCAAAAGGATGATCCTCACAGCCAGAAAACAAGAAAGAGCTGTGTAGCCAGTTGTTCCAGGACACTTAATCCATCAAGCCTTCGCCATTCCACCCTTGGGCTTAGGCTGAGTCAGTTTGTGATTTGCTTAAAACCATGAGAATTCCCTCCTCCTCTCAAAAAAAAAAAAAAAAAAAAAAAAAAAAAA
>VYXB01007977.1:719524-738251 GCA_013397135.1 Pachyramphus minor | reverse complement strand
AAAAAAAAAAAAAAAAAGCCAGTTATAAAGTTTGTCAAGAAGTGGGGGGAGAAAAAAAATGGGGACTCACGCTGCACTTTTACATTATGAGTCAGTGGCTGGTGATCAGCCAGCTGGCAGCTCTCCATCCTTGGTATCTCCATGCTCCTGAAAGCCAAAGCAAACACTTTGTTAAATCTAAAAGCCCTTACACATTCAGCTGGACAGATCTGCTCTCATGCTGCCAGTTCCACTGCAGGTCCAGGACCCCCAGTCCCACAGGAGTGAGACTCAGCATCTCATGGGGTGAGATGCCACAGAAACACCTGAGCTTAGTGCAGGATCACTCTCCTTTAATCCAATAAAGCACAAAAGGATCAGGAGGACATTCCCAGTTTATGAGCTGCCCAGGTGCCCCAGTACAAAGGCTTTATCCTCCTTCTCTCCCATAAGTTTCTACAATTTTGGGAACATCACTTGCTCTAGCCCTGAGATCCAGGCTTTGCCAAGACTTTTTTCCATTCCCAGGAGCAGAGAATTTCCCTTGGCTTCTAGATCTAACACAAGCTGGGCTCAACCTTTCTCCAGTGTTTTCTACCCTTTGGAAATGATCCAATACCCCCTGGACTCAGAGGTTTTCCACTGGTTTTACCGAGTTCTGGATAAGGACCTTAAAGATGTTTTCTTGCTTCCCACCCCCACCCCAGCTTAGCAAAAACACTTTGCCTGCAGTTTT
Organism: Pachyramphus minor; assembly: GCA_013397135.1. Lineage (NCBI taxonomy): Eukaryota > Metazoa > Chordata > Aves > Passeriformes > Tyrannidae > Pachyramphus > Pachyramphus minor. The sequence goes on along the minus strand of VYXB01007977.1, from coordinate 737,536 downwards.
ACAAGAGCCAGCTGGTGAAAGGTTAGATAACCAGACAACATCTTCAAACCCAGGGCAGCCAAAAGAAACCTCTATTTGTGGGCTTTTATGCCAAATTATTCCTTATAACTTTTTTTTTTTTCAGCAAAGGGCTGCCTACAAGCCAGAAGTTCCTTTCCTCTTTACCTACTAATCAAGTTCCCTTTACAAGATGACTCGAAGACACCAACCAGATGTGCATTTTAACTGCAAATTCATGGAAGAAGGGGGGAAAGCCATAATCTACTGCAGAAGTACCAGGTAGGAAAACTGCTCAGCTTGCAAAGTGGGGTCAACCTTTCCTCACTTGCAGCCCTTCTAGATGATGTTCACATGGAGCCTGCTTTTACCTGAAAATCCAACAATCATCTGAGGCAAGTAGGTTGCATTCACAGTAGAGATGATTTCCTGCACCAGCAGGAAACATGAACACCTCATAACAGCCCCAGAGCCCCTTCAGAGTCCTTGGCAATACGAGGCAGAAACGGATCCAGCACATCTGTGCACAGAGCAGGCAGAATTTCAGGAGTCTCAGAGCAGTGATGCCCACAAACCTGAAACACAGTATTGTTTTCCAGCACAATTACAGGAGAAACTCCTCTTGTGTTTTTTCCCCAGAGAATAACTGTAGTTCCTTCTCAGTTACAGAGAATAACTGTAGGGAAGCTGTAGAATAAGGGAGAAGGAACTAATCCTACAGTCACCAAAGCAGACAAAACTGATTTTAGAATGGGCATTCAGCGTATTGTAGGTCATGGGAAAAAAAAAAACAAAACACAAAAAAACCCCTCAGGATCCTTACAAACATCTCACATAGATGCTGCCACTGGAAAAAAAAATAACTATGGAGGTCTGGAACCAAAAACCATAATAGAATAATAGAATCATAGAAAAGTGTGGGTTGGAAGGGACTGTAAAGATCCTCTCGTTGCAAACCCCCTGCCATGGGCCAGGGAAGATATTCCCTCACCTGATTTCTTTGCTTATCAAACACTGGATGCTCTTCTGTGGACCACAGATAGGAGCTAGAAATTGTTACCAACCAGGTCTTTTCTCTGACTTCCTCCACCTTCTGGACAAGCTCAACCACCCTCCACCATAACAGGGAAAGATTTAGACCAACTCCCTCCCAAAGTTACAGGCCACTTGAAAAACCTGCCCTAACACAAGTCTATTATTGTACAGCCTGTTTACTTAAATTCATTCCACAGCCTGGGAGACTTTGCACAAGGAAATTTACAGCTCGAGTTAATAGAGCAAAATGTAAAACTGTTGGCTTTTGGCTGAGGCTGCGAGCGAGGGACAGGCACAGGTTGTGACTGGGGGTGTTTTCACAGGGCCACTGACACAGAATGTGTTTTCAGGGAGTATTTATTTTAAATAAGGAAAGTTTATACAGCTTGAGAAAATTATTGGGAAGGAAATTAAATCTCGTTCTGTTGCTCTTCCGTCTCACCTTGACACTTGCAGTTCTCCTCCCTCCCTCCCTCCCCCAGGGTTTGGTAAGGGCAGGTTTCACTTGCAAAAAATTGCCTTCCTCGTGCATACTGATTTACAGCTGGCTCATGGACCAGCCTTCCACACCCATTTTGGGGGAGAAGGGGCAAGAAAGACCCACTTCTCCCCTACCCTGACCCCCTGCTGCAGTTTGGGACCTCAGGGATGCACCACAGGGAGGTTCCATCCCACCCTGAGCCATCTCCAAAGAGATGGGTGGGACCCATCAGCTGGGATCCCCCTTAGGCAAGGCTACCCCCAGTCAAACCAGGGATGGGAAGCAACCAGCTTTCTCCCAAAGCTGCTCCAGAAGAGGCAAAGCCAATGCCACCCGTGCCTGGGAACAGCTCTGCTTAGGAAACCACAGCAGCAGCAGTGCTGCTGGCAGAGATCAGCATTCCTTCCTCCAGCCCAGGCACGGCACGGGGCCAGCACAGCCTGTTCCTCTCCTGCCCCACACCTCCCCACCCTGCTGAGCCAAAGCAGGAACCCAGCACCATGTACAGCCATGCAGGAGGGGCCTGGCAGTAGTTAGAGATCTTCTCCTTTCTGTGATCCCAAGAGTTTCCTTCCCATCCTGCTGAGATACTTCCAAGGGCTCCCGTGACTTTTTACAAGCGACGGGATAAAGGGGAATGGTTCAAACTGACAGAGGGCAGGGTTAGATTGGATGTTTGGAAGAAATTCCTAATGAGGCCCTGGAACAGGTTGCCCAGAGAAGCTGTGGCTGCCCCATCCCTGGAAGTGCCCAAGGCCAGGTTGGACAGGGCTTGGAACAGCCTGGAACAGTGGAAGGTGTCCCTGCCCAGGGCAGGGGGGGTGGAACTAGGAGAGCTTTAAGATTCCTTCCAACCCACACCATTCCCTGTCTCTATGAACATGGCAGTAAAGACTTGGACTCTGGACACTGTTGCCATCGTGCTGGTACTATAGGCTGGGAATGACATAGAATATAAAGATAAAAGGAGCCATTTGAGGCAACTGCCTCCATTTCCTCTAGGCACAGCCATCCCTGCTATTCTCCATCCCACTGAATACCCACTTCCCGTGCCTGCATCCACGAGGAACACCACAAAACACTCCCAAATTCCCCACATTGCTAAAAGACCTGAAATTCAAGACACCAAAAGCCTCAAGATGCACCTGCAGTTGACTGGATGAATTCCTGGCACACATCGTCCCCAGTGCCAAATCACAAGGGATCCCAACCTACCCCCACTGCCACCTAATAAACCCAGCAAGTCTGGGAGTAAAATCCTCAGGGATGTGTTGATAGGTTCACTTGCCTAATCCCACAAAATGAGTGATTGGAGTAAGTGTTCAAGTGCTTCAGGAGGACCTGCACCCCACAGAACAGGTTCAGCTTGACTCCAAATGCTCAGGACTCATTCCTGCTCCCTTCTGCATTTCCCCTTCCAGAATTTCCTCCTCCCACAGGTAAAAAACTCCTGGCTGAGATCATCAGCAGGTGTCAGGCAGTGCACTGCACTTCCCATCAAACACAGCAGCAGTCAGACAGATTGACTCAGCAGGTCCTTGCTATGGTTCAGCTGGAACTAAAGCTGCCAGACATAAAAGAAGCAAAATCTGACACATCACAGCTTCGTGGAATCCCCAGCCCAAAAGGGCTCAATAGCAGGTTTCAGTTTATCTGTCAGAAGGAATTTATTCAGCAAACAGCTGCTTCTCAAGATGCTTTCCAGAAACAGGCCTGGGAGGAAAACAAAGGTTCTGAATTGATATTTGGGGATGGGCAGGGAGAAGGTGAAGCTTTTCAGGGAAAGAGTTTCTGACTACAGAGACAAGGTGCCTCAGGCTTGTCAATCCCTTTCTGAGCCACGTTTAACTGGATTTATCATGGTTAACCAGGGACTGTTTCCCTAGCAGATGTTATTTCAGCTCAAGATGGTCATACCAAGGCCAAAAAAGGGATATTTGTCAAGTGGCTCGAATCTGGATAAAATGTCCCAAGCCGAGTAAGTTCAGCTGTGCCAGTTCAAACACAGGGATGGAAATCTGCACTTCTCACCCAAAAAACCTGAGCTGTCCTGAGAGCCAATGGCCACCTACAAAACTGCAGCTTGAACTGAGGTTTCCAGCTGAAGGTTGGGTGTTCACAAATCAAAGGGTCCTGTGGAGGAGTCTCATCCTTTCTCCTTGACCACTTCCTAAACCAAACTGCTCCTGAGAGCGCTGTGATTCCCTCCTGTGCTCCATCAATCCCAACTGGCATCAGCAGGCACGACAGACAGGTCCTGGGGTCTTTTGAGGGTCACAGCTCATGCCCTTCAGAAAGCAAAGCCATAGAATGGACCTGAGCCCTTTGACATCAGTCACTGCCCTGGGAGAGAGGAGGCAGCAACATCTTGTAAATTCAGACAATAGATGGCACAGCGTTTTTTTCAGAGCGCTTGAAGCCTGATGAATAATCAACTCTGACACCCTTAGGTGTTATTAATCCCACTAAACAGGGCAGGAAACCTAGAAAGGAAGCCAGACAAGCCCTTGGACCCGTCCCAGTTTGCCTCAGGAGCAAAGCTTGGCTTGGAAGAGCAGCGCTGCTCGCCTCAAGGCCCCACAAGAATTCCATATCAGAGGGAAGAGGGACACAGCTTCCCTGTCTGCAGCAGAGCAGGTACTTCCCCGGCTGGCGGCGAGGTGCGAGGCAGGACAGCAGCCCCGGGGGGAGCCTGCCCTGCAGCCCTCCCTGGCAGAGCTCACACTGCCCCTGGCACTGCAAAGCCTCCGAGAGCTCATTTCAGCGCAGACTTTCGCGCCAGCACGTCCCACAAAGCTGACTTGGTGGCAGCTCCAGTCAGCTCCTTCCCTGTCTATGCTCCCCCCTCCTGAACAGGCTCATGCAGCAGCCACGTCGTCCTGAAGGACCACCAGGCCAGGTTCACTCTGTGGCACGGCCCAGCACTGTTTTACACCTCCCCAGGTTAGTAATTTTTCCTATCTCATCCATCAGAGGAGCTCCATTCATTAAATCCTCCACAAGAGCTCATCAGCACACCAGACAGAAGTGCTGCTCTGCCCTAACTCCATAGCCTCACATCCCTCCTGGCTCCCAGAGGTTTGAAGTATGGGCCAGAAGTGCATTACAGGTTCTCCACTCCCCTCCTAATCCTGGGATAAGGCTCTGTGCTCCCTTGGAATTAAGCACAGCTGCCACCTTTCCTTCCAGATTAACTACAGCTACACCTGCATCAGGACTGTCCTCCTGCTTCCAACTGAAGTAGGAACAATAACCAGAACAAGACACTCAGAATGACACGATGGTTTGGGTTGGAAGGGACTTTAAAGACCATTTGCTTCCAACCCCTTGCCATGGGCAGGGACATTTCCACAAATCCAAGTTGCTCCAAGCTCCATCCAACCTGACCTTGAACACTTAGTGTCCCATTCTAAAGTTAAGGCTCCCTTGGCCTGTGGTAGAAATGAAAAGCACCTTGCTTCAGCATCCCAGATAGAAGCCAGTCCCCTGAAGAGCAGCTCTGGATCCAAGTCCCACCATCCAGGCCAGCAGACCCCCGGGATTTGCTCATCACAGGGTTGGATGTGTCATTGGCCCTAACGTGTTCCTTTAGGAGTAGCTGCTAGGATGGTGTTTGTGGGTTATCCAGGAAATCTGGATAATTCTGATATGAAAAGGAGTGCAGCACTCAGATACACCTCAGTGCAGGCTATGGAGTCACCAGTGTGTGCCAGGTTTGCTGGGCTGCCACCCAAACTGACAGTTCACTGATGGGTGCTGACACAGGGCATGACACCAGGACAGGCAGCTCCCAGCATTCCTATGGGACACACCAGGACAGGCAGCTCCCAGCATTCCTATGGGACACACCGGGACAGGCAGATCCTGCCATTCCTATGGGACACACTGGGACAGGCAGATCCCAACATTCCTATGGGACACACTGGGACAAGCAGCTCCCACCAATCCTATGGGACACACCGGGANCAACAATAGGACAGGCAGCTCCCAACATTCCTATGGGACAAGCAGCTCCCACCAATCCTGTGGGGTACCACATTAGTACAGGCAGCTCCCACCATTCCTACAGGGCACAACAATAGAACAGGCAGCGCCTGCCATTCCTATGGGACATGACACTGGGACAGGCAAATCCCAGCATTCCTATGGGACACACCGGGACAAGCAGCTCACACTATTCCTATAGGGTACAACAATAGGACAGGCAGCTCCCAACATTCCTATGGGACAGGCAGCTCCCACCAATCCTATGGGGTACCACATTAGTACAGGCAGCTCCCACCATTCCTACAGGGCACAACAACAGGACAGGCGGCTCCTGCCATTCCTATGGGACATGACACTGGGACAGGCAGCTCCCACCACTCCCACAGGACACGACAACAGAGCAGGCAGCTCACCCCATTCCCCCGGGGAGGCACCACACCTGTGTGCTCCCCGGAGCACACTCCCATGGCACAAAGTCCAACAGAAGGTGCTGAGGAAGATAAGGCGGTGTGGGAGCTCTGAGCGCTGCCCTTGTTCTTTCCCACCAGCGGTGTCTCAGCGGTTGGACTGCGCTACCCCAGCCCTTCCCCGGAGCGGGGAGCTGAGCCCTGCGGTGGGTGCCCAGGTGCCTGCTGCAGGCTGCTGCCCTCCCCTCGCTCCCTCGGGCCCCGCAGCCTGATCCGCCTTCTTCCTGGGGCCATCTAGTGGCATATTTCCATATAGTTCCTTAAAACGCGAGCACGTTCACCGGCGTTTATGCAAACAGGGCTCTATGGGAGCCTGATGTGCATCTTCTGCATCCGAGCACAAAGCGGGATCCNCGGGTGCCCAGGTGCCTGCTGCAGGCTGCTGCCCTCCCCTCGCTCCCTCGGGCCCCGCAGCCTGATCCGCCTTCTTCCTGGGGCCATCTAGTGGCATATTTCCATATAGTTCCTTAAAACGCGAGCACGTTCACCGGCGTTTATGCAAACAGGGCTCTATGGGAGCCTGATGTGCATCTTCTGCATCCGAGCACAAAGCGGGATCCCCAGCACCGCCACCTCCTCCGGCAGCACCTTCCCAGCTGCCTCACCAGCACCCAGCCCTTCCTCTGGCAGACCAGGGGCAGCACATACTCCCTTCTCTCCTCTCTTCTGTACGATGTTTATGATCACAGCTTGTTTCTTAACCCAAAGAGATGCTTGCACTAAGGCAGCAGGTTGCTCTAATCTGACCTCCAGTGTTACAGGTTTCCCAGCATCACCAGGTGCTCCTGTTTGAGATCTTCCATTCTGACTGGAGCTCAAGACTACAGGAGACACAACCCCCTCCCACTTCTCTGACAGGTTCTGGTGGTTAATAACCCCTCTGAAGGGTCTGATTTGCCATGGCAGCATTCAAGGCTGTAGATACTTCTAGAGCCTTTTGTCACCCGGCTNTCCCAGCATTCCTATGGGACACACCGGGACAAGCAGCTCACACTATTCCTATAGGGTACAACAATAGGACAGGCAGCTCCCAACATTCCTATGGGACAGGCAGCTCCCACCAATCCTATGGGGTACCACATTAGTACAGGCAGCTCCCACCATTCCTACAGAGCACAACAACAGGACAGGCGGCTCCTGCCATTCCTATGGGACATGACACTGGGACAGGCAAATCCCAGCATTCCTATGGGACACACCGGGACAAGCAGCTCACACTATTCCTATAGGGTACAACAATAGGACAGGCAGCTCCCAACATTCCTATGGGACAGGCAGCTCCCACCAATCCTATGGGGTACCACATTAGTACAGGCAGCTCCCACCATTCCTACAGAGCACAACAACAGGACAGGCGGCTCCTGCCATTCCTATGGGACATGACACTGGGACAGGCAAATCCCAGCATTCCTATGGGACACACCGGGACAAGCAGCTCACACTATTCCTATAGGGTACAACAATAGGACAGGCAGCTCCCAACATTCCTATGGGACAGGCAGCTCCCACCAATCCTATGGGGTACCACATTAGTACAGGCAGCTCCCACCATTCCTACAGAGCACAACAACAGGACAGGCGGCTCCTGCCATTCCTATGGGACATGACACTGGGACAGGCAAATCCCAGCATTCCTATGGGACACACCGGGACAAGCAGCTCACACTATTCCTATAGGGTACAACAATAGGACAGGCAGCTCCCAACATTCCTATGGGACAGGCAGCTCCCACCAATCCTATGGGGTACCACATTAGTACAGGCAGCTCCCACCATTCCTACAGGGCACAACAACAGGACAGGCGGCTCCTGCCATTCCTATGGGACATGACACTGGGACAGGCAGCTCCCACCACTCCCACAGGACACGACAACAGAGCAGGCAGCTCACCCCATTCCCCCGGGGAGGCACCACACCTGTGTGCTCCCCGGAGCACACTCCTATGGCACAAAGTCCAACAGAAGGTGCCGAGGAAGATAAGGCCGTGTGGGAGCTCTGAGCGCTGCCCGTGTTCTTTCCCACCAGCGGTGTCTCAGCGGTTGGACTGCGCTACCCCAGCCCTTCCCCGGAGCGGGGAGCTGAGCCCTGCGNATGGGGTACCACATTAGTACAGGCAGCTCCCACCATTCCTACAGGGCACAACAACAGGACAGGCGGCTCCTGCCATTCCTATGGGACATGACACTGGGACAGGCAGCTCCCACCACTCCCACAGGACACGACAACAGAGCAGGCAGCTCACCCCATTCCCCCGGGGAGGCACCACACCTGTGTGCTCCCCGGAGCACACTCCCATGGCACAAAGTCCAACAGAAGGTGCTGAGGAAGATAAGGCGGTGTGGGAGCTCTGAGCGCTGCCCTTGTTCTTTCCCACCAGCGGTGTCTCAGCGGTTGGACTGCGCTACCCCAGCCCTTCCCCGGAGCGGGGAGCTGAGCCCTGCGGTGGGTGCCCAGGTGCCTGCTGCAGGCTGCTGCCCTCCCCTCGCTCCCTCGGGCCCCGCAGCCTGATCCGCCTTCTTCCTGGGGCCATCTAGTGGCATATTTCCATATAGTTCCTTAAAACGCGAGCACGTTCACCGGCGTTTATGCAAACAGGGCTCTATGGGAGCCTGATGTGCATCTTCTGCATCCGAGCACAAAGCGGGATCCCCAGCACCGCCACCTCCTCCGGCAGCACCTTCCCAGCTGCCTCACCAGCACCCAGCCCTTCCTCTGGCAGACCAGGGGCAGCACATACTCCCTTCTCTCCTCTCTTCTGTACGATGTTTATGATCACAGCTTGTTTCTTAACCCAAAGAGATGCTTGCACTAAGGCAGCAGGTTGCTCTAATCTGACCTCCAGTGTTACAGGTTTCCCAGCATCACCAGGTGCTCCTGTTTGAGATCTTCCATTCTGACTGGAGCTCAAGACTACAGGAGACACAACCCCCCCACTTCTCTGAGAGGTTCTGGTGCTTAATAACCCCTCTGAAGGGTCTGATTTGCCATGGCAGCATTCAAGGCTGTAGATACTTCTAGAGCCTTTTGTCACCCGGCTGAAGAACGTGCTCATCTTTGCCACAAGACAATACCAGATACTTGATCCTTGAGGAAATATTTATTTTCCAGGAAAGCTACTGCATTGGACTAATTTTTCACTCACTAGAAATTATAGAAGTGAACACCACAACCTTCTAGGCTGGGTTATGTTCCCAGTAGTTTATATCTGCATAAATTCCATAAAGACTAGAAACATAATACCTGCTATCTTCATGTTAGGAGCCTGTTTTCCTTGCAAAAGGACACACACAACTGTTGCCAATCCATTGTACAAACAGCCTCCTGCTGACTTATTGATGATCTATCAGTCCCAGATGGTGAGGAGGATGTCCATTATGCAGCTAAACCCAACTCCAAACCCTTGTATGTTTAGGATAAGCTAGATTTCAGAAATAAACCTTATTTTCGGTAAAACCAACACAAACAGGTGTCACTCACACAGAGCCTCATTTGGCAACTCTAGCAGAAGGACTCAGGGTTATTTCCCCACATTTTGCTGAGTTTTACATGAGATGGTGGAAACTGAGGCTTTGGAGCACATCAATAACCTCTGTGCTGAGAACCAAAACTGAGCAGCCCAATTTTACTCCAGCTTTGGAGGCCTTGATTCAAACCTCCACTCAGGCACAGCACAAGTCACTGACTCAGCTCCCAACCTGTTTTGCAGTTAAACTTCATAGAAAAGGTACCTGGCTGGCCAAGCTGGGCACAGGAAAACTCACCCACTGAGGGTGACAGGTAGGATTAACAAAAACAGACACCAGAAAAACCAGGTAATTCCATCCAGTCTTGCCCTCCACACACTTCCAATTTTTTTTTCTTTTCCTACATTAAATCTTTAGAGGGAGCACAAATTGCTTAAAAAACCAGAAGATCACATTTCCCTGGGGATAGTTTCTAAAAAACCATATTTATTTCTACTCCATTTCAAACTGAGCACGACCAAAGTGTTGAGTAACACCCAGAAGCTCCCCTCACAACTCCTGCCATATTCCTGCGTGCTGGTTACTGGCTGTACTTGCCCCAGAGCACCCACAGCCCCAGGTGACAATCATTACCAGCAGATGGCTGGCCCAGATTTCCTGGGGTGTGCCTGGGCAAGAATGGAAAATTACACATTGATGCTGTGCCTGACTGAGGTCCTTAAAAATAAGAAACACCGTGGGTAGTTTGGGACTTCTCACATAAGAAAGCAGGTGTCAAATGGACCAGCCGGGCTGGGAGATGAATGCAGGAGGATAAAAGGCTGCCAGGCCAGCCAGGGGCAGCGTGTCACTTGTTTATCAAGTTCCTTCCCTTCCAGCTACACTCCTGATTCTGGAGCAGAATCTTCGCCACACTCATCCCTGAGTTTCAACATCCTCCCCAAACCCAGGCTGCCTCCTTTGTTCTCTGGCCAAGCAACTCCAAAAATCAAAGAGCACAGAGACTGATAAGACAGGACCCCATGCATAACTCCAACCCTCTCACATCCGCTTTTAGGTGCAGATTGGATACAAACTCTCTGTGGGGACACATTGGCACCTGGGGACCAAAAACCAGGTTGGGCTTGCTTAGCTCTAGCTTGAGTCCCACAGACAAGCAAGGGAAAGTCTGGAAGGGATTCAGCATAGCATGAAACCAGTTAGATATCTGCACAGACACCATGGAAAACCCCAAATCCCTCTATTTAACACTCCTCCAAGACTGGAACTTGCAGACATGGCTGGAGAACAGCAGACCCAGCATCAGCTGAAGGACCAGGGAGGAGGAGGAGCAGCACCACAGGGAACCTCTACGAGCTCTTCCCAGACTTTCACACACACACAAATTTCAGATTTGCACAGAGCAGCTTTCTCCCCCACCCTTCAGTTCCATGTAAATCACATTGCTTCTGTGTCTGCTCATCACACCAGTCCCCAGAGAAGCAGAAACCAGAACTGCCAAGTCCTTGGAGCTCTTTGAGTCACAGGGAAGGCACATCTAAAACAGCAAAACACCCACTTCACAACTCTTAAGGGTAGCAAGGAAACCACACAGCAACCATTTCCACCACTGTGCCCACCCCACATCCCCATCACTTCTCACACAGCTCCTACCTCCAGAGTGAATCCAAAGGTCTCCATCTCAGGTCCTCTCCCAAACAGCCTCTCACAGCTCCTTCAAACACTGTAACACTGGAGAAAAAAACCTTTCCCTAGGCCTGAATCAAGCTTATAAAGGCTCAGGCCCTTCTTCCTCCCCGCAGCAAGTTCACACCTTAATTTTCTCTCTATTGACCACAGCTGGGCCCTGTTGCTCCTGCTGAGTAAGGGTTTGCACCTGGGCACAGCCTGAAGCCTGCACCAGGAGGGGTGGCACCGTGCCAGGATGTCACCTAATGGCCTTGCAGAGCTGTCCACGCTGCTGTGCAAGGCCCTGAGATGAAATTTTGTGTGTACACACAACTGCAGACACATCAGGTCCTGCTCAAAGGCAGGGAGGCATCTGGGGGGGGTGTTCATATGCCAAGAGTAAAGGGCAGCTTTCATAACTGCTGCTGTCTGACATTACAGAGAGTGTGTCCCCCTCTGTTTTTCTGTGAGAAATAGGGTTTGGCCCCCAAATGATGTTATTTCTGTCACAGCACATTTCAGTGCAAGAGAGCAGAGCGAGCCCAACGTGCAGAGTGCTCAAAGGACACTGGAGAAAGCACCAAGGTCCCCAAGTCACAAAGCAGGTCAGAAGATGTCACCCTCCATCACACATCCTCCCCTCCCCCACAAGGGTCCCCACCCAGCCCCAGAGTACAGGGACAAATCAGACCCTGCCTGTTATTTCCTCCATCAGTTGCCCACATTAACACCTAAAAATCTGATGGAAATGTTTTTTCCGAAGGGAAACCTCTGTGCACTTGGAGTGGTCTCACCCCCTGATGGCACCAGGGTGATGTGATTTAAGAGGAAGCCGAAAAAGCAGCAATTGATTACCCGTAAAACAGGGTTATAATCCAATAAATAAATGATAAATCAGCGTGTCTCCTCTTAGTGAGGAGCTGGAGACTCAAAGTTCCCCTCAAAGGAGCTGAACAGAATATCCATTATTCAAACCGATTGCAGCTACCCAAGTGGAAAGAACAGCTGTGCCTTCATGTTTCCTCACACTTTTTCCTGTGTGTTACACCATCCTCCCTGAAAATGATTTGGACTTGAGATAAGTCATTAAGGGAGGGCAGGGATGGCTGTTTTCTGAATTGCCTAACCCCTGTCAGTTCAGATCAGAACCCAACACCCAAGGAGCAAAGCGGGGTTACTTTAACACACCTCAAACTAATGCTGCTACTCCCAGGGAAGGCTCTGCCCTTGCAGTTGTGGATTCCCCCAGAGCTCTGTTCACACAGCTTCACTAAACATTTGTGATGCAGCCGCAGGACCCCCACCCTACCCACCACCATCTTCCCTACCCACCACTCCTGCAGGGACTGAGGCTCCAGGAGTTTAAAAATCATTCAAAAACCTCTGAGACCACTGGGATCAGGGAATTCCCTTCCAGAGAAACCCTGCCCGTCCCTCCCTGCCAAACAGCTCTGACCGACATGCACACACACAATTCAAAGGCCTTAATGAGAGCACACAGCAGCCCGGGCAGAGACAATGGGCATTTCTCATCACCCTGTAGAGACAGCCAGAAAGTAGGACAGCACTTTATTTGGAAGCTCTGCTAGACCTGGAAAGCCACTTCCCTGCAGAAGCCTTGGGATGAGGTCCCCTCTGAGTTAGCCCCCAATACAGGTTTCTGCTCCCAGCTTCACCTGGGTGAGTGTCTTTATTTTCTTTTTTTTTCTGGGAAGGCTTTCTTCCCCATTGTGCGATCACTGCACATTAAAAGGCAATCAATATCATTCCCATTGTTTCCCCTGAAGTTTGATGCATGTCTTCCTGCTTTTACATCCTTGTTCTCACATTTTAGTGCCCCCTGGTTTCACCACAGCAAGTCAATCTCTGGCCCGGGGAGAAGTGTTTCATGTGAAATGGCAATTTCTGGTGCAGAATAGTTTTGTAATGAGGGAAGAGGCAGAGAACAGAGCTATAACAAAGACATAATATACTGCTTATGAAGGATGGTTGTGTTGTGTATAAGTGTAAGACAAGTTGGAGCAGCATGAATAAAACTCCAGAACAAAATGTAAACAGATAAGTTTTGTACTTGCCCACATTTGGATCTGCCTGTGAGTGAGCAAGCAGTGAGCTTGACACATGAGCAAAGACCAAAACACGGAAGCAAAATAGCTGTGTGTGTAGATATGTGAGAGAAAAGCAACAAGAACCCAAGGAAACAAAGCCAGGAGTACTTGTGCCACACAAACCAGGACCCTCAGGTGCAGCCAGGAGCACAACAGCTCATTTTAAGGGCCTGTCTGGTCTCAGAGCACAGCTACACACACCTGTAAAACTCTGGGAGGTTTCCTACAGAAATGCCAGGCCCAGTGCTGCTTCCCTATGAATGCCCAGCACCAGGGTTCTCATGGAAATCGCCAGGAGCCATCCTGGGGGTGCTGGTGGCAGCCTCGCACACATGCTCTCAGCATGACAGGTGAACAGGGCTCACAGGGTTTCCAGGAGACTCTTCTTTTTCTGACTCCTAAAAAGAAACACGTTCAGTTCGTGTCTTTTCCTTTTTGGACGCTGCCACTTGCATCCTCCGCATCCCTCATGCCCAGGGCACCCCCCGCACCGCCCCACTCCCACTGTCAGCCTTGGGGGCGAGATTCCCGGGGGGCTGCGGGGACCCTCGGAGCCGAGTGCTGCCCGTGCTGCCGGGCTGCTCCCACCAGGTGGCACTCCAGGAGCGGCTGACGGCGACACCAGGCCCCGGGAGAGAGCGGTCCCGGCCCCGGGAACAACCCTGGCATGGGAACGGCCCCGGCTTCAGCGGCCCCGTCCGCACGGGACACCCCCGGCAGCAAGGCACCCTCCTCTCCTTCTCCTAAACGTGGGGGCTGCTGGCACCGGGCATCCAGGTCCTGCCTGCTGCCGTGATTTCATGAGTCCCTAATATCATTTTTTCCCTGTTTCAGGAAGGCATGAGCCGTGGGACAAGGACGGAGGCCACACACGACAGCACAACCACCCCCCGCTCTCAACCCATCCATCTATCCCTCCGTCCGTCCCTCCCTCCCTGCCCGGTGCCAGCCAGGCCAAGCACTCCCGCACCGTCGGTCCTTCCTCCTGGCAGCAGAAGTCTGGAGCCGCGGGATGCCGAGTTGGGGGGAAAAGGAGGATGAAATTCATGGTTTATCTCTCTTCCCCACCGCTGCTTAAACATTTGGCAGAGGGAACAACCCAGAGCCGGCTGTGAAAGACGTGTGAACACAAGTCCCGGGAAGGCTCCTACATGTTTCCCCTTCCTTGAAGGGCAATGGTCAGGGATCCCCCAAAGCTGCCCCGGCGCTGGCGGGAGAGCCCGGACTGCTCGGCGAAATGCTGTTTGTGGAGGTGAATTTACCCGGCGTACACGATAGCGAAAATATTGCAAGGCTAACCGAGCCACAGATCCCAAATCCACCAATTAGAGCTCCCTGGTCGCAGCCGGGATGTGCTCGGCCAGGCGGGACAGAGCCTGGGAAAGCCGGGGCCGCAGGGGATGTGTGCGGACAGCGGGGACGGGGACGGATCCGTGCCCGGTGTCCCACAACACACACGCCTTGTGCGGAGTGAAATAATGCGCTCACAGCCACAGCTCTTCGCACCATCTTTATACAACGACAGACACGCACACATATGTATCTGAACTATATAAATATTTGAAATATATATCAAGCTTCTTAGCGCTTTATACACATGACGCGCAGAGAAAGCTGCATCTAAATAAAGGCATATACAGCTACGGAGCGGCTCTGGAGCTCCTGGAGCGTCAGTAACCACAGACCTGCGTGCGAGCACAGCCCTGGGCGTGCGGGGAGCCGGAGCTGCACTCGGGGTCCCGGGGACGGCGGCTGCTCGCTCTGCTGCCCGCGGACTCCGCTGGCTGCTCCTGCACTCGGGCTCCTGCATTTGTCTCCCGCTCCGTTATTGTTAACATTGGAAAGTGTCGTTATTCATTAAATAACATCTCTGCCGGCCCAAGAGCCGCTTTTCCTGGCAGCGAACCCTTCGGGGTGCAAACCAAATCCCTCTTGCTCAGACCAAAACCGCTGTCGGAGGGGTCGTCGCTCGCTGCGTTTCCACGCGTGTTCTCCCCGTGTTCCACAGAGGAGCCCTCTCGGGACAGGTTATCCCTCGTCTTCTGGGGAGGTTTCTGCTGAGAAATCATATTTAAAACAAACCAAAAAGCCACAAGACCACCACGACCACCGTGGGGCGGCTCTCGGGTTAACCCCCCCACTAATGACTGACGGCTGGTGCCACTGAGACAAATAAATACATCGTAAGGAGGGCAATGGGTCGCGAGTCGTTTTGGCCCTAAGGTGAGATTTAGCAATGACCGCCCATTAAAACAAGCTTTTCACTTTTCCTAGGGGTAGCCTCTACCCCCTCCCGCTCCGGCAAGGGAGCGGGGGAGCCTCCTGACCCGGTTTGTAGTTGTATTTAAGGTTCGAGATATTTTTTTCTGCTTGCTTTTTAGATCGGTGACGGGAGAAATGAAAACCGGCTGAAAAAAGGACTCCCGGGAACGGAGCATTTAAAAAGCGCCCCTCGAAAATCCGCGGGGAAGGCCACGGATGAAGGGAAAGATGGAAAAAAATATATTTTTTTTCGAGAAACCTGTGAAAAATAAATGCGAGAGCACCTAGGAAATGTTTCACGGCAGAAGGGAAATAATCCTGCCAGAAGATCGCGGTGGCAACATTCCCGAAGGAGCGTGACCGGGCAGCGCGGTGGCGGGGACCCCCTTTCCTCCAGAGGGACCAGATAAAAGACTCCACGTCTGGCACAAAAGCTTGGAGAAAATCCCTTCTGCCGCCTCCTCCTGCCCCAAGAAAAGCCCCCTCGTATCACCGACCCGTCAGTGCAGCCGCTGGGATGCCCCAAGCCGGAACCCCCCTCCTCATCCCCGGTCGGTTCCCTGTTTCCCCGGAGCCGCTCCGCTCGTACCTTCGCTGCAAGGAGCAGGTCCGGGGGGGGAAAAGCACCACTGGATTTGTCTGTCGAGCTTATTTCCCTGATAACTTTATTCTGTCAGTGCCGCTTGGGCGGCTTGAAATGAAATAAAGCTTGAAAGGACCTCGGAAAGAAGCCGGAGACAGAGGGGGGCTGCCTCGGGAGGGGAGGGGGCCGGGATGTCCGTGGGGTCGGGTCGGCTTCGCACAGCCCAGCCCGTGTTGGTTTGGGTTGTTTTTTTTTTCCATGCCATGTCCAGGAAGGTCATAATTAGGGAGAGTGAGAGGGAAGCTGAGTTGAGCGAGACCAAGGTGAAATTCAGCAGGAATTATGGCTGAGGTTACCTGCGCTAGAGGTCGAACTCTGTTTCGGCTGAGAGTGTTTAAAAATAGTGATTAAGTGTTTACTCCAAAATAATCAAATCGTTAAAAAAAAAAGAAAATAAAATAAAAGAAAAGAAAAGTTGGATTAGAAGAGAGAAAAACCAAAGGTGGTGCCTGCGAGGCGGCTGCGAGTTATGATTCCAAGGAGCGGTGGCAGATGAGGAAAGCACAGGTCCAGAGTCCCGCAGAAGCCCCGGAGTCTCGGCCCGACCTCGGGGCTCACCCTGTTCGCCTCGGGGCGAGAAACTGAGGCCAGGAGCTCCACCAGCACCTTGAACGGCCACTTCAAGCCAAAGGGCTTCGCCCCGCCGTGTTTTTACACGCCTTAATTATTCCCTAATAATGCGGGCTTTGGGGAGAAGCACGTGGGAAGTTTGGGGCTGACTGGGGGAAAAAAGCCCAAACCAACAAACAACAAACCAAACCCAAAACACAAACGCCAACAACAAACCCCCCAAACCATCCCCAGGCATCACCCTGCGGAGCTGGTTGCCTGGGAGCCCCTGCCTTTTTCTCCCCACAAGCAGCCAAAATGCTTCAGGTGCAGCGGGAGATGGATGCGGGGCGGGCTGCGGGAGAGGTCGGCGGGTCAGGGGGATAATGTGATGCGAGCCCCCAGCTCCACGGGCTGGAATGTCCCGGTGTGGGTCTGTTTGCTCTCCCGGTATGTGCCGGGACTGTGTGTAAGAGGATGAAGGCTCGGGGGGTGCCCCCGTGCCCGGGGGTTTCCCTGCAAGGCGCGGCTGTAGGTGCCGAAGGCGGGAGGTTTTTCCCGCTCCGTTTCCCCCATAAACTGATCCCAACCCCGCCGTCCCGGCGCCTCCAGCACGGATCCGCCCGACCGTCTGTCCCTGCGGGCCGTGGTGACAGGGACCGGGGTGACAGGGACCGGGGGGGCAGCAGGGCGGTCTCCACAGGGTGCCACGGCTGCTCGCCTCTGCCGTGCCAAGCGCCAGCGCCTCGAGGCAATCGCCGCCTCAGACCATTTACCCTCCCGAGACAACAAACAACCGGCCCGTCCGTCCGTCCGTCCCTCCGCCTGTCCGTCCCCGCACAGGGCAGCGCGCTGCGGTCACCGGGGTGCAGGAACCTCCGCCCCGGCAGCAGGACCTGCAGAAATTTAGGGGGGCGCGCCCTGTCTCCGCCCCCCGCACACACACGGGCACACTGAGGGGCTCGGGGTGCGCCCCATTTTGGGGGGCGCACGTCTGAGGGTGGCCCTGACCCCGCTGCCCAAACCCAGAACTGCGACTCGAGCTCCCACCCGGGGCGGCGTGTGCGTTCCTGCAGACACACGGCTGCTAAATTTCAAGCAACTCTTCTATATTTTTAATTTCTTTTTAACTATTTTTCTCTGCCTTCTCCCAACTCCTCTTTCTACCTTTCCAAAACCGTTTCCCGGTGCAATCCTGCAGCCCGAGGCGAGGGAGGAGGCGAGATGGTCCCCGCTTCCAAGACTTTTTACGAACAATCGTTAAAGAAATCAACCTAATTTTTTTTTCTTTCTTTCTTTTTTTTTTTTTTTTTTTTTTTTTCCTTTCGCGGGCGCCGGAGGGGGCCCTTT
>VYXB01007977.1:701807-712693 GCA_013397135.1 Pachyramphus minor | reverse complement strand
CCCCCCCGGCCCGCAGGGCAGCCCCGGGCTCATCCCCCCTCGACGGCGGCTCCGCTCCGAGGCTCCAAGGAGCCCCAAACCGCAGAGCTGCGGCCTCGGCGGGGGCAGGGGGTGCAGAGGCCTTGGCCCCGCCACAGTGTCACAGGGAACACAGGAGTGGGACGGCAGCGGGGAGGGTGGGAGAGCTCCGGGAGATCGAGCTGGGCCACCCCCCACACACACCCCTTCCCGACTTTCCCTCCTGCGACCTTCCCCCAAACCCTGCGACTGCCCCTGCAGAGAGAGGCAGTGGAGGGGACACCGCAGCGGGGAAGTTAAAGGAGGTGCCCGCTGTCCCTTTATTCCCCCGGGGTTAAAACCCTCCTGCTCCGGGCGGGGGGAGGCTGCGGTACCTGCGAAGCCAGGACGTGCTGCTGCAGATGGAAAGGCAAAGCAGCCGCCGATGCTCCCGAGAGTCCCTGAGCCGCCGCCGTGGCCATGACCGTGTTGTCCAGTCCCGAGACCCCGGCGGACGCCCCGGAGACGGTGGCGAGGAGGGGCCCCATCCCCGCGGCCATGCCGGAGAAAGCCCCCCCCATGGCGAACTGCCCGGGGTGCAGCAGCAGCGGGTGCCCGTTCCCCAGCGGGTTGAAGAACTGCTGGCCGGCCAGGGCAGGGGGGAAGCCGAGGTTCTGCAAGTGTCCCTGGCTCAGGTGGGCCGTGCTGTCGGTCTGGACCGTCAGAGGGGCGAAGGGCTCTTTCCCCAGCAGCCGGTTCTCATCTACTTTGGGGCCATCCCTGAGGGGGCTTTTCAGTTCCTCGCCGCTCAGGCTTCCCCCCCGGGTGCTGGAAGAGATCGCAGCCGGGCTGTGCCTGGAGTCCGGCGGGGCTTTCTCGGTCCTCTCTCGGCTCCTGCTCCCCGCCGAGTCCCCGGGGAAGAAGTGGCTTTTGGAGGGGCTGCCCCCCTTCTCCCGGGGGTCGTCCCCCGCGGTGGCAGCGGAGCTGGCCGGCGCTGCGGGGCCGGCGGTGGTCGTGCTGATTTTGCCCGACTCGTTGCCTTCTAGCAAAGGATCGTCTTTGCTGTCTGCATCGCTGTCTCCCTCGCTGGGGCAGAGATCTGCAAGACAAAGGGAACCCGGGGCTGGGATCCGGCACTGCACATCCCGAAATCCCCATCGGGCTGCCAGAGGAGGCAGAGACGCTTCCTGGCCGGCCAGAGGTTTGTATGGAAATACTTTTTTTATTATTATTATATAAATAAATACAGCCCCCGGCTCCCACCGAGCGTCCCGAACAAGCGAGCCCGAGTTTTGCACAGCGCAGCAAAATTGGCTGCGAAACAAAGCGACGGCCCCGAGGAGCGACCCTCCAGTCGGGCGGGCCCGGGGCCAGCGGCTCCGCTCCCCGGGGCTGCCCGGAGCCCCCAGAGACCCCCAGGGGACCCCCGCACCGGCCGCAGCGAAGGCAGCGGTGGGACAGCAGCGGCTGGGCTGAAAGGCCTTGGGGATGGGCCTCCTAAGAAGTTTTCCGAAGTTTTCATCCCTTTCAATGGGCAAATTTTGAAAACACAGAGAGAGACCGACCTCCCACTCGCCTTCCTCACCCCTCGGACCCCCCCTTCTCCTCCTCCCCAAACGCATGCACGGCTCCAGTGGATTCCTCTGTGCTTCATCTCCTAATTTCAGTGCCCCAGGTGCGAAGCTCTGGTTTGCTTTTTGGGTCCCCTCCCAGCTCCCCTCCCCTCGGCTCGGCAGCCCTTTAAACAAACGAGTAGAGCAACTACAAAAAAAGAGGTTGTTTCCTCCTCCCCCTGCACCCCCAACGCCCCCCTCCCGCCCCTGGATGGATTAACACATGTGAGAGAGCTGCAGACAGCTCCCAACCCTGCACGGACAGAAACCCAGGGTGACTTCTCTATAACAAAGTTCGGGACTCTATCCAGGGGAAAGATCCTTCCTCTAATAACAGATCCAGAGAGGAATATTAATGGAGTGACTCCAGTTTTGAACTTTTGCCCCGTGGTCTGTCTTTGCTCCCTTGACTCGGAGCTGGCTCCTTTCTGAACCGAGGAGGGGAGGGATGAATGTGCAGCAAGGGGAGAGGGAGGCTGGGGGGGAGAGGGAGGAGAAGGGTGAGGAAGAGAGGGAATGAGGGAAGAAGAGGTGGGAGGGGGAAAGAGAAAGAATGAAAGCAAATAGGAGACTGAGGGAAGGAAAGAAAGAAGAGAGGAAACAACGAACTAAAGAGGAGAGAGGGAAGAGAGAGAGTGCAAAGAGACAAAACAGACGAGAAGCAAAGAGGAAGGAAGCAAGGGGGAAGGAAGGAAGGAAGACAGGCCAGTGCCAGAGGGCAGTGGTAGAAGCTGGGATGTGTCACCCCACAGAGCAGGCTCTCCTGGGTGGGCTCCAGGGGCCGTAGCTCTCACCTTTGAGGCTGGAGGTGCCAACGGCAGGCACGGCAGGGCAGGAGGACTGGGCGAAGCACTTGAAGGCCGTCTGCTCGTTGGACGACTCGTCCGAGGTGGGATTCTCCTTCTTCTGCCTCTCGTCATACACCCGCATGGACTGCAGGGTCAGCTGCTTCCTGCGGGCACAGGAACCCGCTGGCAGAGCGCACCCGGCACCCCCCTCCTCCCCCACCCCTCCCGCAGCTCCTATTTGGGGATGAGCGGGACAGGGGAATCAAGGGCCGCGGTCCCCTCGAGGAGCAGAGCCCGTTTCTGGCAGGCAGGGCTTGGCTGCTAATGAGAGGAGATTTCTTGGAAGCGGAGAGCGGCTCCTCAGCGAGGGCAGATATTAAAGACAAGGGGCGGAGGGGAGAGGGAAGCATTCCCTGGAGATTAGCTTTTAAAAGGCGAGGATGTTCCAGAGATATGAGCCATCTTAATGGTTGCTAAGATTGCTAGGAAGTGGTTATTTTGTTAGGCACTTTATGTAATCTTTTCACCAACAATTAACCCGGAGTAAAAAATCTATTTATATTTAGAAAGAAATTAGAAATCATTTCCGTCCTGTGGCTCCAGCTTTGGCTTTATTTTCACACTGACGGACAAGAGGAGCTGGCGTGTGCATGTTTGTGTGTGTGTGCTGGGCTCAGTGCTGGGCAGGAGAAAGGCCTCTTGTTTTACATCATATCCACACACCCCCTTCTTTTTTTTTCTTTTTTGTTAAAAAAAAAGAGGAACAGACAGATTTGTTCATTATCTAAACCCCAGTGCAAATGGCTAAAATATCCTGTCTGCTGTAACAAAGCAAAACAGACATATCCCTCATCAAAGGGGAGGAAAAAAAAAGTCCCTTTCTCTATTTTCTCCTTGTATTTTCTTCTTATATTAAGAATAAAAACCTTCAGTCCCATTATAACGAGTTCTGTCCATCTACCTGGGGCACACACTCTGTCCTCGTGCTTTTGGAAAACATAAAGAATCTTCTATCATTATTACTTCCATATTCACGAGATACCTCTGTCAGAGCAGTTTATTTATATGTTTCTCCTCCACATTTTAGTCCTTTCGATAAAATCCCCAGAAAAATGCCAGAGGAGATTTAACCAGCTCAGCCCTCACTTCTCCCTCTTCTCCAGTCCCAGAGTCAAACTACACTGGAACATTCCCTCCCAAATTTTCAAGGGAAACTTCTTTCTGCTGTGATATTTGCTTAATGTGCTGCACTCCCTTTGGCCAGTCATCTCCTGCAACGTGAAAAATAAATAGGGAAAGCAGGAAAGAATTCCCATGCAATCCATTTGGGGTTATTAACGCCAACATCCTTATGGATTTTGGCGGGGGGAAGTGTGGTTTGGAGGCAAGTCGAGGTGATTTTGACCTCTGCTCGTGTTCTGAGCTTTACACATGAAAACCAAACGAGGTGCCTGTATATAACCGAGCCAGACTCACCTTTTTTCCCTCCTTCCATTCCCGGTGTCCCGAAAACCTTTGGCAAAGGGGTTGTTGTCAATTTTTAATTGAGTGATCTAGAGGATGGAGAGGAAAAAAAAAAAAAATAGGCAGGGGGCAGAATAAGGGGATTGTTTACATTAAACAACAACAGCAAAAACCCCTCTTCCCAGTTCTCCCGGCACTGGGAGGATCCTGCCAGGAGCAGGACAGGGCAGGGGGCAAAGGTCCCTGTTTTTGAGGGGAATCTCCGTGTTTTCACGGGTCGTTTGGAAGCAGCTCACCCCCGATCCCCCGCCGGGCTGGGCAGTGACCCGGGTTGTGGTGCCAGTGAAAGAGCCCCGTGTTGCTGCCACCACATCGGAATTAATTGAGCCGTGCAATGCGATCCATGCAAGTTATGCCTGTGCTTAAAACTCTTTAAATGCCATAATTAAACCGCAGAGGAATCATACCCACCCCCTCGCTATAATAAAATACTTTATATAATCGCATTATGCCTTGCGTGTGTGTGTTGGGGCGCCGGGGGTGCCAGGAGCCAGTTCATATTTTTTGGGGGGGTTGGGTGGAAGTTTTTTGGTTTGAGCTTCCTCGGGATTCAGGTTATGGCAGGGAACGGCTGCTGGGAGCGATGGGGTTGTGGGGCATCCCGTGAGTCTCTCCGATTCAGAGCCCTCGCTGTAACGGGATGCGGGCGATGGGAACGGCGATTCCGCCTCCCCGTCGCTCCATTCCCGGTCTTGGGCCGGGCCGAAAGCGCAGCAACCCCCAATTTAGGAGCAGAGGAGGACCACGGAAAGGAAACCCCGCCTGCGTCCGAGTGCGGGCAGGACCAGCCCCGGCCCCCGAGCCGCCCCCTCCCTGCCCGCACACACGGGATGAGGGAAGAGCAGGAAAACCCCACTGCTAAAAACCAGCGGGACTTTTAATCCAGGTGCTCCCGGCCGTGCCTTCCGCTCCCCCCGCGCCGAGCCCAGGGCTCCCCGCGGCTCCCGCACGCCGCTTTCCAGCCGATTTCATGGCAATCAGACAAATATGCTCATTTCTGTCCCTCAACCAAGCCGGCCCCAGCTGACAGACCGCGGCCACCAGCCCCGCTGATGAGTCCCAAAGCAGAGTCTGCTCTCTGCACACTCATTTTCTCTCCGTTTCCTTGCAAGCGCCCGGCCCCAGAAAGAGAGGGAAACAGCCCGAGCTCCGAGGGGGAAGCGGCTTTTTGGGAACCGAGGGCAGAAGGGTGCAGACCGCCCCTTTTCAGCCCTTGATTTTTAGTGGTGAAGGATGCGAGGGGCAGAAAGAGAGACACGAGGAAGCCGCAGCGAGCGGGCGCTGCGCATCCAGACCTTCCACACTTAACGCACACGAACTCAAAGTTATAATTTATACACAAAAAAAAAAAAAAAAAAAAAAAAGCCTATTTTCTGGCTCCTTTGCTTCCTTCCACTTGACTTAATTATCGTAAATTTGCCATTTGCCACTCTCCCGCATGTACCACCTTCGTCGCGAGCGACAATAAACCAGCAGAAATGGAAAGGCAGCGTCTGCAGCGCTGCAAAACTTTCTCACCCGGACTCTTTCAGACCTTCCAGCTAAATTCAAGCGAGATACCCCTCTCTGATCAGAGCATATTTCTGCACCACAAAAAATAATAAAACACTGCAGGATGCAAAAAAAAAAAAATCATAATATAGTAATAATAGGAACCAGACGTGTGCTCCAGCCTTATTGCCAATTGCTGTTAAAGGAGCTAAAACAGCACAAAGGCCAGGAAGAATTACAAAATCTCAGCCCCGCTGCTCTCCCCCCTCTGTCTTTCGACACACGGAGCCGAGTCTTTCTTATTTTTTCTTTCCCTGATGCGTCCTAGATTAAATCCACACTGAGAGCAGCGATCCCCACCCCATCCCTTTCCCCATACCGGGGAGCGATACCGGGAAAAGAAAAGGGTAAAAAAAAAACCTAAGCATTCTCCCCCCACCCCCAGTCCTCACTTTTAATTGCCTTCCCCGAGGTCGGTATTAGGAGAGTGCCCGACCCCCTCCCCCGGCGCCTTCCCGGACTTGGGTCAAGGAGGTTCTGGGGGGAAAGATGAGGAAGGGAGAGAGAGAAGAACGGGATGGGCTTCGTGATTTTCAAGGGAACAGTGCGGAGTAAAAGTTCTCTTAAAAGCCAAAACACGTAAAACAAATCCTCTCTTAATCTCCTTACCTTATCATTCTGGTATGCGGTCACTGCGATGAATTCAGTCTCCGGGAAAACGTAGGTCCTGAACGTGCTGTAGGGAAGCTTGAGGATATCGTTGGCTCGGACGATGTGGAACCGGGGCTGGTACTTGTGCATGGAGTTTAAAATGGTCTGAGGGGTGGGGGTGCAGCGGCCGCAGCAGACAGGGCAGGAAAGGGGGGAAAGAAAACGGTCAGCAGGAGCAGCACCCCCGCCTCGCACTTCCCCCAGCCATCAGCACTTTCTCCTCCTAATTTGCCTTCCCTCTCCTTCCTCCCCTCACTCCTCCTCCCCGCCGAGCACACTCCAAACACACGCACACGCCTTTGCAGCATCCAGCTAAAAGTACTGACAGCTCCAGCTCGCTGGAGTCAGGCTCCCGCTGGACCCCTCGGAGGAGAGGGGGCAAATCCCATCAGAGCTGTTTGGGAGAAGCTGCTGGGCTCCGGCCGAAATGTCTTTTGATTTCAAAGCGTAACAAAAAAATTAAATAAATAACAAATAAAATCAAGTAAAGCAGCAGCAGCAGCAGCTACAATAGCAACACCACCACGAGAGCCTCGTCTCGGTCTAATTGCCTGCCCCAATTCACTTAAGGCCTTCTGCGAAAGGCAAAAATGTATCGTCTAATCAAATCCCAGGCAGCAAATGCAATCTTCGGCACATTAGAGATCCCCGGGCCGCGGCCACCACCAGCAAACCCCGGCTCCGAGGCGGAGGCTTTCCCAGGAATAGAAAGAAATGGCAAGGATCGTCAGAGCACTTATCAGCAGGTTTGTTTGATTTCACTCTTAGGGTAAGTTTTTATCTCTGCACACCCGGTAAATGTAAAGGAGTGGATAGACATGAATGGGCAACTTGACCTCTGCTTTTGGTCCCTGTTTATTTTCATTCCGGCTTGCTTTACATTATCCAGATTAATATAGATTTAAACGTTTGCGTACTTAGGCCTTTAAGCCCTTTATACACATATGCATATCGTTTCCCTACGCTTTAAAAAGTGTGATCGACTTTATTAAAAATATATATAGATATATAAAGTCACCGCAGCTCCGGGAAATATCGAGCTGCTCTACGCTGGAAATATCTCTCTAAAGTTAACGCTGAGTGGCACAGAGAGGTTACAGAGTAAACTCCAGCGTTTAATCCTGACCGCAGCAGGGGGAAAAATCAAGGACTATCATAAGCCGCGGAGATGCTCGTCCCCCTGTGCGTGGAGGGGTGTTTATTCCCTGTTTTCCCCGCATTTCGGGAGCCCGTGGGAGCTGCCAGAGGGGCTGCGGGTACGGCCCGGCCGAGCAGCCGCCGTGCTCCGCGCTGGGACCCCCTGCTCCGGCCGGGTGGGGAGCGAGGGAACGCGGCGGGGGGAGGCAAAGGAAGGTGTAAAAGGCACTCACAAATCCGTGCTTGTCAGAGATGTTGTTAGTGAGCTTCAGCTTGTGAAAGGTGACGACTTTGGACATCCATTGTTCGCCGGTGGCCGGGCTGTCCGGGTGGATGTACATTCTCTTTGGCATTTCAGGGTCAGCTTTGCCGGCTACCATCCACCGGGAATTATGGAATTTGTACCTACAATCATCAGCCGCCACAATATCCATCAATAAAATGTACTTGGCCTTTTTATCCAGTCCAGTGCATCTCACTTTAAATGGAGGAAACATTCTCCTATGGGCAGAGAGAGGGAAGGGCGGGGTGGGGGGGGGGAAGAACGAAAAGACATGATGAAAATAAAATTAATTACAGCGTTTAAACAAGCTTCTGAATTTCGGTATTGTGTGTCTACCGAGCAATTGCTTCAGCTCTCAAAACTAGAAAAGTGTGTGTCCAGCAAAAAGCCTTTCCCCCCCACCCCGCACCTTTCCCAGTGGAAAGGCTTCTCAAACGCCTAAAAGTTTCAAGGAGAAAATGGTCCCTGGATGGGAGACGTACGCGTTCCCTAGAAATCAGCAGGCGCCTACCTCTGCCATTCCTGAACAGCAAAGGCCCATTTGGGGCTCTCTGATCTCTCATTAGTTTCCTTTTCGCCTGCTAAACAAAGAAATGGGAACAGATCGCACCCCGATAAAATAAATATTCTGCATTATTATAACCCAGTCACACGATGAAGGGCAGGGAGGGGAGTTTTTCACTTCGCAGAGGAGGAAAAAGGCCCCAGCGAGGGCAGGGTGGCTGCCGGGGCTCTCCCCGTGCTCCAGCCTCCCGGAGATCCCCCCCGTGTGCCGAGGGCTCCCTGCAAACCCCGCTCCCCTCCGCTCCCAAGTCCGGCTCCAAACTGCAACAGGATACCACAAATTTGCTGTTTATTATATCGAGCGGTTGGCATTCAGCAAATCTCAACTTAAAAGGAAACACATGACTTTGCAACATGTAAGAGCCCTTAACACTGGCCGAGGCTTTCACGCAAAAACTTTTGACCACAATTAACAGAGAAAACTTCGGGAAAGCAGTAAAACGGGCGAGGGGGATTTTTTCACCCCCCCTCCTTGCTGCTTTTAGGGCTTGTATTTATTTAATTTTTTCCCCCCCCTGAGCCTGCAGCCTGCAACTGGTGCTTTGCAAGTAGGTGAAGCTCCTGCAAGGCAGCTGAAGGCCATCTAAGAAGAGTTTTCAGGAGTGGCTTCCTCGAGTAATTCTCCTGGCAAATCACACGCGGAGAGTTGGGGAGGTTTCCCAGAGAGCCCCTTAGAAAAACACCCGGGCGCGAAGGGGGTTTTCGCCCTATGTGTCATCACAGCAACAGGCAGAGTTGTAAAAGAGCCCAGATGTCAATGAGTAGCGAATATAGAGAGGGATTTCAGACGGGTAAACCTATAAAAAGCAGAAATGCCGAGCGTGGACGCGCCGTGTGTATTCATTCATTCCCACGTGAAGGTTATATAAATACAGGGACAGGCAGCGCCGAGCTGCAAACCCTTCCCTGCCACTCCAGCAGCGGCTGCAGGACCGCTGGGGAGTCCTGTCAGCTTTTTGTGCGTTTTCAGATATAATCAGTCAGCGCAAACGCCGCCTAAACCCCTGCACTGAGGCACAAGCCACCGAGCCCATCCGCCCTCCTGCAGCTCCTGCCCCACCAGCAGCCACACGCCGCTCCAAAGGATTTTTCCTTTATCCCCCTTTCTCTTTCTTACGGAAGAGAAAACTGTAGCGAGGCTGAAACCAGGCCAGCCCCTTTCCCAACCCCAGATTATTTTCTTCCTGCTCCCAGTCTTCTCGAGAAAGTATTAAGCTGCTGAACCATGAAGGGACCCTCTCGCCCCCTGCACACCCACACGCTGAGCAGGGCCGGTTCGCGGCCGGGCTTTTCCCTGGGCTCGGATCTTCAGCTGCCTAAAAACTTCCCACAGTTCCAGGTGAAAGGAGATTTAAGGAGAGAGCCGCCGGAGAGAAAGCCTTGCCCTGGAGCAGCCTGGTGGGGTGCAGAGACCGAGGGGTGGGGGAGAGGGGGAGGAAAAAAAGGCACGAACCCCCGACCCAGACCTACCTTCCCGATTTGGTAATCACCATCTCCGTGCCTCTTTTATGGAACTGCTCCCAAAGCTCTTTAGCTTCCAGATGCACTTTCGGGTCGTCTTCCACCTCTTCTTCTGGCTCCAGAGTTTTTAAAGGCCTCAGATGGGCTGCTGCCTGGTGACCCAGGGAAGAAAAGGGGATACCAGTCTCTGCAGCTCCCACTAACTGATCCATGATGGGTTTAGCCAGAGCCCCGGGAAGGGAGAGGGCGGCCGCCCCATTGGGAGGCAAAGCCAGAGCCGGGAAGAAGGGAGGCTGATGTCCCAACACAGCGCTCATGGCAAAGTCCGGTGCCCGGTGCGGTAAAAAAGGATGATAAGCCATGCTTGTCCCAGGGATTACTGGATCTCTCATCGGTAAATTCATCCACTCCACTCCTCGGTCTTCCTACTGCTGGAGTAGTCCTGGAGTGGTTTCTAACAGCACATCACGGAGAAGAAAAATTAAGATAATAACAACAACAGCAATAAAGCACCAAAAATAAAAATTAAAAAAAAAATAAAAATAGGGTGGGGTAAAGAAGCTCTAGACAGCACAGTACATGGGGGAGAGGCAGAACTTCTACAGCCTACAACTTCCCGAGCCGGGGCACATCCCCAGCCCTCGGGACAGCAGATTAACAGGATTGTTCATTATTAGTCTTGCTTTTTTTTCGTGTTCGGTCTCTGAGGTTTTGTTTTGCTTTTTAGTTGATCGGGGTTTTTTTTTCCTGAGTGGAAGTCCTTGCGCTGGAAAAGGAACGCCGAAGAAGAGAGAGAAAAAAAATCCACCGGGTTCGCTGTCTGCTCCTGTTGCCGCAGAAGGGCTGGACAAGCCGAGATCCTTTTTTTTTTCCTTCTTCTTCTTTTTTTCTCTTAGTCCTAATCCCCCTTCTCTCCTTCCGTGGCGGAGGGTGACGGCTCGAGGCTGGGTTTTCTTTTTGGGTGGCTGGCTCTGCCCCCCCTCCCCCCCACCCCTCCACCTTTCCTCCGTACGGTCAGGCTGCAGAGCACAGGCTGGGAAAGGAGGGAAAGCAGAAAGAAGCAAACAAACCCACCCCCCCTCGCCGGCCGGGGAAGGCTCCTGAGCAACCTTCAGCAGCAAAAACTTGTAGGGAAATCTCGTTTCCGCCTCGCCTTTCCCCTTCTCCAAGCAGGAGCTGGTCAGGGTGCCCTGATTCCCATCAGGATCTCTTCTTTCTTTCACCCTCCTCCTTTTTTTTTCTTTTTTTTTTTTTTTTAAATTTTCCCCCCTCTTTCTCTTTCGCTCTGCCTTAAAAAAAAAAAAAAAAAAATTTGGA
>VYXB01007977.1:653061-691304 GCA_013397135.1 Pachyramphus minor | reverse complement strand
CGCGCTGGGGAGGGGGCGCGGGGGTCTCCGCACCCGCGGGACGCTCCGTGGGCTGCGGCCACGGGATGGCGCCGCGGCCCCCACCGGCTCTCACCTGCCGGAGCGGGGCTCACCTGGGCGGCCCGGCTGTCCCGGCCCCGGTTCTGCCCCGGGAACGGGATCGGGCGCTCGCAGTGGGGCAGCGGCTGGAGCAGCGGCACCGCTCCTCTTTAACGCGTCGCGACAGGAGAGCTATTGGAAGTGACAGCCAGGCGTTTGTGGGCCGAGAGACAATGCGTGCCACGGCCAGAGCATCCCTGCTCCTCCGCCGGGACCCGCGGGTGACGCGGGGTAACCTGTCCCGGGGCTGGGTGGTGGGAACGGGGGGAGAAGGGGATGGGGGGAAGCTCAGATCCAGGCGGTGAGTTAGCAACGCCCGAGCTTGCAAAGCTCGCCAGGACGGAGGAATAACGCGGCGGGGAGGGAGAAGCGCTAAGCCGAGTTTAGGGACCGGGAAGGGAAAGACCCAGTCTTCGAAACAGCTGGACTAAAAATATCCACCACCGCTCCTCTTACACTGGGTGAAGGTGTACGAGATCTAATATTTCAGGTGACATAAGAAGGCAGCACAATACCCTGCCAAAAGCATCTCTCATCCATCACCGCCTCCCCTCCCGAAACACAGTGACCACCACTCCTCCCACCAAAAAATAAAACCCTCAAGCAGATAAATCCGAAGTCACGTCTCGCTGTCACCCACCGGCCAACAACAACAACAAAAAAAACTAATTTAGAAATCGCGTTTCATGAGCCCTGCTCGCCCTGGTCACACCACGAGAGGCACCAGTCGCCCCTCGTTGCCCCCTTTCCAGGGCAGGTGCGCCCCCCGCCCGCTCCTGCCATCAAACCACGATCCCGCCGCGCAGCACAGCGCTGGGGACAGTAGCTGGGTTTAAGCATAAAAAAGAGCCTGTTTACTTCTTTATTAGTGTCGGGCTTACTCTAATTACGAGAAATCGCTGCTCTCGGGCTGAAACGACGTGTTGTCCTGTGCTTGTAAAATACATTTCAAGTAATTCTTTTCTGTCTATAAAATACAGTGTGTGTGCGGGGAATATAAATAAACTGCTGTCCATTTGTTTAATGCTGTTTTAGCCAAATTGACTGGCCGGATTGGAACTCGACATAAAAGCTTTAGTTTGCAAAACATCCGCGCTGTAACGTCTGGGAGACAGGGCTTGAGCTGCAGCGCGACGGGCACGTTAACTGCATTAAAACCCCTCCATACATTTTCGAGCTTTTGCTTTTCTTCCCCTCTCGCAGCACATCCACCCGCTCTCCTCCCCGCCTCCGGGCGCCTGCGCCTGGTTTTCTCCAAATGAAGTATTTTACGTGATCGATGGAAGGAGTCATTTGGCCCATAATTAGGTCAATAAAATCAATGTTTATTCCTCTGATGGCCTGAAAGCTAATAAATTCCTCTTTTATATTCGCTCCCTCCGAAGATTAGAAACGAGCTGCCCCAGCCCCAGCGACAGAGGAGCGGGGCGGGCGGCAGCCCCGGCTGGCGGGGATCGCTCCCAGCCCTCCACCAACCCAGCTGCTGGCCAGAAGAAATGGTTTCTCAAAAAAAAAAAAAAAAAAATAGGAAAAAAAGTTTTCCTTGCTCCTATCCCTCCCCACTCCCGCTTATTTTTCGAGGCGAGCCAATTTACAGCAAATCCAAATTTAGTCTATCCCCCCCCGCCCCGTCGCACACACACACACGCTCCTCTCCTGTCTCGCAGATAACTTTATTTCGCTTGATTCCCTTTGGAGCCACTGCTAGGGGAAAAAAAAATCTAAGCCTTTTCATGGACACG
Source organism: Pachyramphus minor (assembly GCA_013397135.1). Taxonomy (NCBI): domain Eukaryota; kingdom Metazoa; phylum Chordata; class Aves; order Passeriformes; family Tyrannidae; genus Pachyramphus; species Pachyramphus minor. The sequence goes on along the minus strand of VYXB01007977.1, from coordinate 689,463 downwards.
CAGGGAGGTTTGAAAGCGCCTTGGAGAAATCCTATTAGAGTCAGGGAAAGTAAAGCTTTTGGGACAATAATAAAACCAACCCAAACCCGCGACAGTTTTATTTTTTACGCAGTAATAGCAAGGAAAAAGCATCCCGGTCCTAATCAGATCAATACAGAGACACACAAATCTTTGCAAAGGTTTAGCAGTTTACAGTGGGTTCCAGACCTTTGACATACATTGCGGATTAATTGGGCACTGTCAAGAGGGGGGAAGAGGAGGTGGGATTCCAGTTAATTAGTCGAGAAATGAATAAAAACTAAACATTATCGGAATTGTCTGCGGGTCCCGGTTTGTTAGTGGGGATTTGGGGATCAGCTTTTGTGCGCCGTAAATTGGATCTGAGTAGCGTGGTGCTGTCTTACACTGTCGTTTTGTGAACTGGCGACAGCTCGGGTCCATGGGAAAACTTAAAGGGAACCTGGGGCCGGTCACAGAGCCTCATTATCTCATGTCGGATACCATCTTTCGGGGAGAGCGTTTAATCAGCGGTGGCACACAATCCTCCCCTCGCAACCTGGGCAAACCGCACCACCTTCCCTTCCCTCCTCCCTGCAAACGGCCCGAGAGAAAAAAAACATAAGAAACCCTCTTTCCCCAGTGGGTGAAGCCGTCCCACGAGCTGGGAGGCGGCGGCGGAGCCCCCAAAGATCCGGGAGCCGGGGCGGAACCCCCAGAGATGCCGGGGCCAGGGCTGCCCGCAGCGGGTCACCAGCCGGGCACGTGGGGCTTTGCCCGTCCTCGCGTTTGAAGGGCCGGGTCTCGGCGGTCCCTCGGCTCTTGCCTTTCCCCACAGAGCCGGGACAGAGCCGGGCCCGTGTCCGGAGGGAGTTTTCCCCGCGGCGCTGGATGGGGCGGTCCCCGCTGCCCACCCGCGGAGCCGCCTGGACGCCGCTCCCCGCCCGCCCTGCCGACAGCCTGGCTGGCTTCTCCCTCTTCCCGGCCTGCTTTCCTCAAGGAAGACACGGCTTGCCACCCGCTGGTTTCCCGGCCCTCCGGGCCGCCCCGCCGGGCAGGCGGCGGAGCCCCGCGGCCCCAGACCGGCGGAGCCCTGCCAGGGTGTCCCCGGGCTGAGGAAGGGAGGTTCCCTTCCCTCTCAGCAAGGTGAATTCCCAGGCGCACTCCTCCCTCCGCCTGCCCTGAAGGGTCCGGCTGGCAGGGAATAGGGAAAAAGAGATGGGAACGAGCGAGGGATCCGGCAGCACCTTCCCCCCCAGCCGCGGGATGGGAGCCCCCACGGGAGGAAGACCTTCAGCGGTGAAGGCAAATGTCACTCCCGCCGTGCCCATGTCCCGAGCACGCGGGTTCCGGCGGGACAGCCGCACTCCGGGGTCCCCCAGTTGTGCCCGGGGCCAGCGCGGAGCCGGGATGGAGCGAGGGGAGCAGAGAGGGGGAGCCCTCAGTCCACGGGAACTCTCAGCTGGGTGTGGGTGTCCCCCCCCGAGCCGCTTTGCGGGCTCCCAGGTGGAGAAGGGACCCCTCTGAGGGGGTGACGGGTCTCTGGAGAGATCTGTTGTGGGGTCGGTCCGCGTAACCGAGCGGGATGGGGCCGGGAGAACCGGGATGGGGCCGGGAGAACCAGGCTGTGGCGGACCGGGAGGAGATGGTTATGGGAGGAGCGCGGGTCCAGGTACGCCAGCATCCCGCGTGGGGCTGCGAGAGCCCGCGGGACGAACAAACGGACCTTGGGCCGCCGCTAAAATCCGCTGCACCCCGCTGCTGTAATCAGGGCGATCCCCGTCCTCCGGGAACGCCGCATCCCTCCTCCGGGGCTGAGCAAGGACGGGCCCGGGACGCGAACTGCCCGCCGGGGTCAGGGCGGCCCCGCGGGCTCCGGTACCGCTCTCCCGGCCGCCTCCGGCATTCCCCTATCCCGAGCGAAAGGGATGCTGCAGCTCCCCGAAGGCTGCGAGGGCGTCCCTCCCGGAGTAGGGGCAGGGAGGAAGGCGAAAGCCGCTGGGATTTTGGGAAGGGAAGTTTTGGAAAAGGAGCGCAGCCCGGTCCGTGCCCGGGAGCTGCCTTCACCTCCCGCGCGGGGCGGCGCGGAGCCACCGGCGGTGGCCGCGGGGCCAGCGACAGCCCAGCAGAGCCCGGAGCATCCCGGTGACAGCCCAGCAGAGCCCGGAGCATCCCCGCGGCCGGGCAGCAGCCNCGCAGCCCGGTCCGTGCCCGGGAGCTGCCTTCACCTCCCGCGCGGGGCGGCGCGGAGCCACCGGCGGTGGCCGCGGGGCCAGCGACAGCCCAGCAGAGCCCGGAGCATCCCGGTGACAGCCCAGCAGAGCCCGGAGCATCCCGGTGACAGCCCAGCAGAGCCCGGAGCATCCCGGTGACAGCCCAGCAGAGCCCGGAGCATCCCCGCGGCCGGGCAGCAGCCTCTGCCCCGGCCTCCTCCGCGCCAGTAATTGGGTGTGCTTAAAATCAACCCCGCTAACGAGCCTGTTGTCCTCCTCACCCCACCCCCGCGTGTGAAACATTGTCATTAGGCGTCTAATATCCCCATCGCTTCCAGGGGGGAATGGGAAGAGGCTGCTCGAAAAAAACCACAAACAAAAGGAAGTGTGTGAACTCCCAGCGCCCATATGCACAGAACAATGCGAAGCGGGTTAATATCAGTTAGCAGTTCTGCAGTGACCTGTAAAGTTGCCTCTCTGGAAAGATTCTTGATGTATTACTTAACATGGCTACACAGTTATCTGTCTCGGCATTAATGCGTCCATTAAATCACTGTTGAGTAGCATCAACCTACTCCCGAGTCTCTCCGTCCCCTGGGAATATGGTTTCTAAACAGGATCAAACATGCGATGCTGACAAGTCATGAGATAAGTTATAATTAATTAGAGTTTGCTACATCTACGGAATGGGTACTTGGGGGAGTGGGGATGGACCGGGCCATTAAGGACTTCAGCCAGGAGGGAGGATCTATAATATTGAGTTGGAAAACAAGGAGAAGTAATAATCAAAGGTGGCCGAAGAAAACTGCAAACCTTTAGCTTTCAGAACTCAGTCAAGATTAAAGTTGTTCTTGATGGGAAACACACCATGCCCTTCTTAATGAAAACCATGGGGAGCCCGACGCTGCGGACGGCTTCTTAAAGAGCGAGAGGAATCCTCGCTCCACGTTTGAGGACAAAAATCAGCGGCGCGATTTGCAAAGGGAAGAAGAGAAGGAGAGGAAGGAGCTGGGAGAAGGGACCCGCCTTGCCTGGCTGAGCAGCGAAACCGCAGCCAGAGGTCACGTCCCCACCCGACACACACTTTGGGGTCGTTCTGCAGATGTTCCCCCGGTTCAGAGAGGCCCGCAGCATCCCCCCCGCCTGCCCCAGAGCGCCCTGGAAGCTGCTGAAACCCCTCTTCTCCTGGCAGACAAATGGCCCCTCTTGCCCTGGGCTGGGGCCGGCCTCCAGCCCTCCCCCTGCCCTCTCTCTGCTGGAATGACAGTTAAAAATCAGACTGCAAACAAGTGGATTTTGGTCTGAGCTGTAATAGCCCTTATTTGCTTTGCTTTAACAAACAGCTGGGGCGGGGGGGGATTTACTTTCAGGCTGGCTGTAAAAGCTCTGCACGGGAGGGGAAAGGCACAGGACGGAGGTTAACCGGCGGCACGGGGTGTCTTTTCATGCCCTTTGCGAGTCAAAGCGATGGCTGGGTTTATTTGCTTGCTCTCTGCAATAAATGGGAGCCCTTCAGGTGAGAAGATGCTGGAAGGGTGGAATGACAGGACAGATTTACACCTGTCCTTACAGCTTACTCTGACAACCCCTATAGCCTACAGAAATGACCAGTGGTGCCGCATAGTCTGGGGCAGTCAGCAGGTTCACTCGGCTTTTTTGTTGCTCTTTCTCTCTCTGTACCCTCACCCCCCCATCCCTCCTGCTTCTAACTCCCTTTCCCCTTCTTTCCTGTGGCACGAGATGAAGCACAGAGAGAGGGACCCGACTGACAGGCTCCCCTGAGCCACCCCCTGCCCCAGGAAGACAAATATCACAGCTGACCCCGTGCAGCCCCTTCTTGGCAGCTCCTTGGTCGTGCAGGGTGCCCGAGGTCTGTAACCACCACACTCCCACCACGGCCTCCTCCAGTTCTCAGCCATCCCCTCCCAGACAAGAAGGCAGAGAGGAGATAACCCCCCTTACGTCCTGTCTCCAACCCCCACCCCCCCAAAACATCCCACCTCGATGACAGAGGCTGTCCAGACGCCTCTGGAATCTGGCTGGACCTGGCTGCCATCTTCATCTGTGGAGAGGACAAAGGCTGCATTCCCCATCTCCCAACCCAAGGGCCTGTTGCCACCTCCCAGTGCCTGCTGAAAGCCCCGCTCAGAGCCAGCTCTCAAGTGTGGAGTCTGCTGGAGCCACGGCCACTCAGCCCTGCATTCAGCACCCCTGGGTGAAGGGCTGGCTCAGCCATTCTGAGGGCACAGGCGGGAGGAGGGGGTGTTGCTGAGGGTCCCAGCCCCTCTGTAGGGAGGTGTGGAATGAGTTCCAGTAGCCCCCAGCCAAAACCATCTTGTGAGCAAGCGGCGCAGCCCAACACCTCATCACCCGACCTCACGCAAACACCACTTAACAGGACCTTGGGTTGCCCTCCTCCAGCATGGGTGCCTAAAGTTGTGGCCAAAGAGCCAAATCTAAAAGCCACAAGACATGGCAGCACATAGCTGAGGTCTCCTGAGGGATCCCACGTGCCCACCCCGTTCCCAGAGCTCCCGGGCAGCAAAGTGCTCAGACACGCGGCGCACACACGGGACCTCATGCACAGAAGAAACATCAGCTCCTGAGCTGCTCTAAGCATTTTCACCCCAAGTTTTTAATGTGCCACGTTCTGCTGGGGATCTCCAGCTGGAATCCTCTTCCTGCAACAGGCAAGGAAGCCAAAGCCACATGCTCTTGCAAAAAAAACCCAAAAAACCCCGAGAAGGTTTCTCACCACCCCGTGTCTATTCTTAGGCTCATTGCAGCGATGATTTCCCAATTACACAAAGTCAAACAGTTTCAACAGAAAAGACTGGGAATGCCTCAGAGGAGGACTCTCACCTCCCTGGGGCTAGGAAAGTGTAGAGAACCTGTCCCAAATGAGGCAAGCCTGGGGATTTCAAACAGGTCCCTCTGCTCATGGCGACAGCCCTAAGCCCTGGAATGGGGTTATAGCCAGAGGCAAGCACTCGAGATTCCTCTAAAATCTTTGGGAACATCTAAAGGTTCGGCACTTCTAAAAAGCTCTAGAGGCTTCTTCAGATGCCTGGAGAGAGATTTCACAGCTTGCCTCCCCTTAATAGCTAAGTTTTGAGTCTCTGGCCAGAAAAATAGGCTGTGCAACTTCAGAGTGCCTTCCCTGGGATAATTAAGATTAATAACTCACCATTTCACCTATGATACACACCATTACTGCTTAGTAATCATCAGATAATATCGTTTGTGGTAAAACTCATCCCAGTGAAGATGGACGAGGATATCCCAAAGGAGTAACGGGGACAGGGGGAGGAGTTAAACCTTTTACAGCCTGGAAGGAGCAGGGCTGCCTCTCCCTACTGCATCTCCTTTTGGAGGCTGAGGTGTACTGGGATGATTCTGCCAATGAAGACGTTGCAGGAAGCGTGGAGGCCAAGAATATCCCCTGGAAACTTAAAAAACCTGGTTTGTTTTCCCCTCTGCAGTGTGAATATACAGATGAATTTGCACATGACTGCTCTGTAGAGCAAATGCCTCTTTAAGAGACAGAGATGTTCTTTGGGATTGGCAGGGGGGGAAAGGATGGATTCAATACTGAAATCTCTCTTTTCCAGCCATTCTGGAGTTGATGGGATGACATTTAAAGGGAGGCATCAATCCAGGTGCATAACCACGTGGGGTTGCACCTTAGTGCACCTCTCCATGGAGCTACTTTCAGCCGTCGTGTCCAGAATTTCAGACACACTACCTGTGCTTGGTGATCTCAGATCAACCACAAAGCCAAGTTCAAGGTCTCATCCCCAGTGCTTTAAATGACCTGGGCCCTGCCTCTCAGAAAAAAACCCACTTCCCCTCCTGTGTGCTGGGATCACTGGAGCTGCTGGAGTTTGTTCCAGGAGGAGGTTGCAAAGGGGAGAGTGCTGACAGGAGCTTTGCTCGGTGAGAGGCCACTTCTCACCTCCCTTTACCAAAGCCTGGCCGTGGTGACCTCCTGGTGGAGACCCCCTTCGTGTCCATCCCAGTTGGGAATGCATGCTGCCCTGCCAGGTCCCAAGCACGCTGGGTTTCCTTCCCACTCCAGGGCATCCCAGAATTGCCGGGTTTGCTGCAGCCAATCTGCGTCCATCCAATGGCCACGCCTGGGAAGGCTGGAGGTGTTAAACCCAGGCATAATTTCCAGGCATGGAAAAGGTTGTGCTCAGAAACCCCAGACATTTTCTGAGCCTGCTCAAGACCTGCCACTGTCAGATGGTTTGCCCAGTCCTGATGATGGAGCACATGGCTGGGAAACACCGGATTGGGAGGGAGTTGAGGGCATTCAGGAGACATTTCCAAACGTGCAGTTTTTCCTGCGTGACACACAGGGTCAGTCTTGTCAACAAATACCCTATTTTAATATTTCATTAAACTTTCATGGGGTACTTTGAGTCCATGATACAGGCACAGTCAACAAAGCTAAAAATCAATTAATCAGTCCCTGAGCGAATACCCACTGAGAGAGAGAGAAAGGCTCCCATTAATTTCTCCAGACTTCAGGTCAAGCCCTAAATGTATAAAGATCAAAAGACCTGGAGATTAGCATTGAGCCAAGTCATCAGCAGTGGGATTTCCAAGGGCCACAATCAGCCCCTGGCAAGTAGTCAGGCAAAAAAATATTGACCAAGATTTTTTAGTTCCTTCCCCCCCCCAGCTCCAGTGAGGCAACTCTTGATTCTTATTTTTTTTTTAAGAAGGGAAACAGTGAAAGAAGTTGTTTGCACTTTTCACCACAAGTGAGAGTTTTCTTAATTTTCCACACACACACATCCCTCCAAAGTTCCTGAAAAGATGAGTGACAGCCAAATTGCCTCGAAGCCTTCACTTTTTACACATCTCCCTGCCAGGTTTGCACCGGGAACAGGTGGCTTTCGCACCTAGCACATATTTGTGCTGGCTGAGTGTTAGCAGTGAAATTAAATCCTTTCCTTTGACGCAGGAATTTTGATGGGAGAGGGAAGGGTGACTTGTTTGAGGGGGTGTGGCGCTTCTTTCCACAGGAACATTTATCATTTCTCTGCTGAAAAAGAGACCAATAACCCATACCCCGTGCCTGTTATTACCCTGTGAATTCAAAGGTGTCTCGTTTTTAATGGGCCCTTAGCAATAACGCCGGCACCTCGCCATTTATCATCCTGTGCTGACATCTCCCTTGATGCAGAAAGCTCCTGAATGGCACCTCTAAAAAAGGTGTCAGCAGAATGAGCCGTGAGGGGTCCTGTAGCTTTTCCTGTAGTCAAAGAAAGGAAGACCTGAGGCATGTTTATACCTTTAAACAGGAACATCAGTGACAGTAGCAGACACCCTGTATTCTCCTCTCCAGCCTCTCTGCAGTGCCAGGCAGAGCACAGTGGATGAAAATCAACCTCTGAGGGCCACATCTCCCTCCTCAGCAAGGGCAAGAGGGATGGGACACAGCAGCACGGGCAGGAGAGCCCTGCTCCCCACCTTCTTCCACCACGACCACTTTGGAGCCAGCACAGCTTGGAGATGCCCCTGCACAGGGCAGAGCTGACCCAAACTGCTTCTCCTCCCTCCCAAAGCAAAGCAGAAACCAAGGGGTGAATCACAGCTTTGACCTACAATTTGAAGCCTGCTTTTTTCCCAGGGCTTTAAGGAAATCTCGTGTTAAACCCATAACCGAGTCCTAAGGGAGACAGGCAAAACATCCTCTGACACAGCTGACCTCCTTCCTCCCCCTCTCTCTCTCTCTGAGAAGATGTTTTTCAAGGAAAGAAGCCAAAAATTCAGCTTAGGGAAATGAGCAGAGCTTGGCTGGGGCTTGGGAGGGCTGAGCTGACTTTGGCCAGGCAGGCACTGCCTCCCAACCTGCTCCTATGCAAATCCCACCATCACCACCACCAGCCTCACCCTGGCCAGGCTGCTCTTTCCTCCTGGTAGCCAAGTTTGTGCAAACACAGTCTTGCCACAAATCCATTTGTGATGGCCTTAAATGACAACAGCTGATTTTGGCGCTCACAACAGTAAAATCTCCCCTTCTCCCCTCGGAGGGTTTGGCAGGGCGATGCTGATTTTCTTCTCCAAACCTTGCCTGGCACAGGCTTCCCTATCTCATAGCCTCATGCAAGCACAACACTCTGTAATTACCAGGTCCAGAGTCTTTCATTCAAGTGCCTTCAAGGACTTTGAAGAATTTTGACTCGGGGGCCCCTGGGGTGAAAGCCCAAGGATTACTTTGCCCAATTTACTTATGAGTAAACTGAGGCACAGCAGAGAGAAACCTCTAATTTTCACGAGTCTGTTCATTCAGGATTCCTCGTTTTCCACACTCCCAGCTCAAAAATGCCCTAAAGGCTTCAGTATTCAGGGCTGCTGAGCAGCCAGATATTCAGAGGAAGGATTTTGCAGCGCTCCAGAAAGCCAACTCCATCATCTTCCAAACCACCCACTCGAAAAAAAACCAGGGCATCCAAAACTGGCGGTTTGTTACACTCAGCTGATAACAGGGTGTGCTATTCATGAGCCCCAAATCTCAACCTTTCTGTATTTTCATTGAAGACATATCTAGAGGGGAAAATAGGAAAGCAGGCAGTATCTTCCCCCTCTTCTGCCCGAGAGCTCGGTGTGTGGGCAAAGGGGAGGTATTTGCAAACAGCCTCACAGGTGCCTGGGCTTGCCAGGAGACACCCCTGTCACAAGCAGCACGTAGGGCCACGAGCACCAGATCTGAACCAGGATCCGTGGTTGATTTCCCATTTTAATTAGAGTCACACTGAGGCTTGGGTAAGAACTCATCCCTCCTTTGTCCCCCAGGGTTGTGCACAAGGGGTGGACTCTCTGTCGAGCAGTTTATCCAGTGTCCACTGACACACAGACACCAGTGATGCTTTTTCACCTGCTCTGGGTACCAAGCAGCTGCTCCCAGTGCAGATTCCCAGGCCTCTACCCAGAAACCAGTGTCTCTAATACCCACTGCTTTAGTGGGGATCACTAATGGTCTCCTCCCTCTATCCCACTGCTATTTTCTCAAAACTTTTATGAAACTTTCAGTCAACTTTGACTGAAACCACCATTTGCAGTCAAAAGGAAAGGGAATGGTGGAGAAGGGCAAAGCCACTTAAATCTCCTTTTCCTAGCAACTGTCTGAAGAAAAAGGAATAATTGTGTATTACCCACATGCAGCCACAGAATAAGTTACAGGAAAGAATCCATCAAAGAGGGAAAGGAGATTCAGATATTCAAGTAAAAGATTTCCAAGTTGACTTATGATTTTTCCTGCAGGATCTCATTGCAACAGGCACTGTGCAAACACACAGCGAGAGACAATTTCCTGCACCAGATATATTAAAAGCTAAGCTGCAGAGACAGAAAGAGTGTGGGAGGGAAAATGGGAGGGTTAAGGAGAATTGAACTGACTCACCCTGGGTTACTTATCTGGTCAAGAATAGAGGCAGGGAGAAATAATCCAAGGCTCCAGAGTGCCAGTCAGACACTCTGTCCTTCAGACAAGGTTGCTCCTACCTACCCCTTTGATCTGCCCGTAACAGCAGGGAGCAAGGGCCACCTCCTATCAAAATGAGAGGCCAGGCCACAGCCAAAGAGCAGCAAATGAAGAAACACCAAGAGAAGATTATCTGAGCATGCCAAATACTTGTGAGAATAAAGTGTCTACTGCCAGCAAAAAAACGAGGGTGCCACACGTGGGTTGGAGTAAACGGGTCCCGTTCCTCACTGAGCATCAGCAGGATCTGCTGCACATCATCAGTCATCAGTGACAGGCAGAGGGGAGATGGGAGCTCAGTCAAGGCCATACCCCAGTTAGGAGAGCACCAACATGTGGCCCCACCAGGGGATGTGTTGGGCCAGGAGAAAGAGGGGTGACAAAAAGGGAAAATAATGCCAAAACAGTGATTTAAATTTGCCTTGAATAAAGGAGAAGAGATGGGAATCCGGTCCTGGTAAAGGTGAATTAAACCTTCCTTATCCCTCTGAACCCCTGAAAGAGTTAACAAAATAGTAGGAAAAGGAGAACAGAGATTCTAATTTATGGAGAGGTTCAAAGGGCTTTTGATAAAGCCCTTCAGTAGAGTCTCTGAAGGAAATTTTATAATCATGGGGTTGGGAGATAAAGTGCTGTCATAGATTAAAAACTTGTTGAGACAGAAAACAGAGGAGAAGGAAATAAATGGCAAATGACCAGCATGGAAATAATTTAGGAGAGGTGTCCCCAGGATGAATTTGGAGAGTGGTTAACTGTAGTATGACTTTATGACTAATAGCAATTAGACCTGGTAGAATAATAAACAGAAGCGCGCTAACAACGCTGATCCTGAGCTGCAGAGAAGAGCCCTGATCCAGAGCAACTCATCGGTCTTTTTTTTGATCACTTCAGGGGGAAAGAAAAAAAAACCAAACCAACAAAAAACCCCAACACAAAACAACACCAAAACCCTGTTATTATTGCCATTCATTCCCCATAAAAGCAAAACCAGAAGCGTTTCAGCGACACCTCTCCATCCCCACACTCCCTCGGCGGGCAGACATTCCGAGAGCGCGCCGGCAGAGAATACCTGGCACCAGGAAAGCGGAGGAGCAGGATTTTTTTGGCTTTCAGCTGCAATAAAGTTTTCAGCGATTCCCTCCCCCTCACTGCTCCCTCCCTTCGCTGGCTGATTTTCCCTGAGCTTGCACGGGCTGTGACCCATCGGCTCAGAAAAAAAAACGGGAGAAAGGGAGCCTCGTGCTTCGCTGGCAGATAGAAATCGTTATGTCGAGCCTGGGTGGGAGTGCCTGCAAAAAAACAGGGGGAGCCAGGAGTATCATTCATACAGAAGGGTGGGATGCCTGGAAATACAGCTGAGCAGCAGCTGGGTATCAGCCTAAACCGGACTTTCCCAAATCCAGTTGGAAAGGGATGAGAGAAGAGAGGTTCTGCCACCAGCTGCCTCTCAGGACCTGCTCCCATCACGCCCAGGGAGACCCCCCAGCCCCTGGCCTGGGCAAGGAGCCTTCCAGAGGTGAAGGGTGCTGTGCAAGGAGTGAGGATGGGGATTTCCTTGGCAGCAGCTTGGCACTGAAATGATTCTCCCTCGTGCTGCAAGCAGATGCTGCACTTTGGCACGTGCCACGTGTGGCACAGGAACAAACAAAGGGTTGCTGTGGCACCTTTGACCAAAATAGGTGTAGAAGAGATGATGGTGAAATGCCTCTTCCTTTTCTCACTTCCCAAACACAGGAAAACATCAACTACCCGGGATGTTTTCCGCGTGCTCGCTGCCCCCCACCTCGGCAGCTCTGCTCTGAGGCACAGGCTTGGAAAAGATCCTTCCCCCCCCAAGTCCAACCCCTTGTTACCCAAAAAAAAAAAAAAAGGAAAAAAAAAAAAAGGAAAAAAAAAAAAAAAGAGAGCAGCGTGGAGATGAACCAGATTGCATGGTACATGTCAACCAGCCTTTAATCAAGTCATGCCAGGATAATTTGGAAACAAATGAAAATTGATACATTTTAGGCACGCTGAGAGCAGGGAGAGGCTGGATGTGGCTCACAGTGGGTGCGTGCCCTCCCTGTGCCCCCAGGGAAGAGCAAGGCAGCTGCCCTGAGCAAGGTGCTTGGCATTTTAAGCCAACCGGACTCTGTGCAAGGAAACAGTTGCAGGAGTATTGATTGCACAAGATGGCTGGTTGCCTGCCTTGCCTCTGTGACTCCTTCTACATGGTTTTTTTTTCCCTCCCCAGCGCTCCCACAACGCCAGCCCTTTTATGACAGAATGATTCTAGTGAGCCTAAACACAACGTGCCTTACAGCTGTAATTCTGGGACTCCTCGAGCATGAATCATACGATGCACGGAGCTGATAGTGGGGGCAGAGGCATTTGCTTCGTTTCCAGACAGAGGAGGGATGGAGTCAGACTCCACCCTGCTGAACCAGTGCTACCACTGCTCCAGCACCTTTTTCCAACCACCACATACAGGCCTGGTACCTGGAGGAGCCCTGCTTACAGAAAACCACCTTCCCCAGCCCCGGCGTGACCGAGGAATCAAAGCACTGCCGTTGAGAGCTCAAGGCATTGCAGGCCCTGGGCTTTTGCAAAATCTCATGACCTTGTGCAGGCAAGGCCACAAAATTCACTTGTTTGACTTCATTCTCAGACTTTCATTGAGTTTGACTCGGGGGGAAAAAAAAACCTCCACAAAAACACAACAACCGAAAAAACCCAACAAAACAAAAAGCAGCAGAAATGAAAATAATACCAAAGGAAGAGGAGGTTGCAGGGAGGGAAATCTCGCTGCCCTTCCCTGCTGCCCAGAGTTATGGATGTTGGGGATATATATATATATTTTTTAATACCCATCCTTTCTAAGCCCTCAAATGTAAACCCATCTATCCAGACCTCCCAGAGAAAAAGCAGGAAAGAAAACCTTGGGATGGAGATCTGAGAGGCAGGGAAGGATCTAAGACCATGCACAGGTGCCTTCCTCCAAGCGGGATTGTGCTTTTCTCCGAGGCCCAACGCACGCTGGCACCATTCCACTGACTTCAGAGAAACAATGCTACCTCGGCACTGGATTCATTTTCCTTAAGCAAATGCTCACGATGCTTTTTTTTTTTTTCACTCACTCTGGTAGAAGCCAGCACTGTCCCCACCATCCTCCTGTTGTACAACGCGCCCCCAGCACTTCGCTTCTGTTTTATTGATGTGGCCTCACTCGAAAGGTCAGTGACGCCAAAAAATACACCATTTTCACTATTTGTAGGTCATGAGATTTCACAGGTATGAGTGTCCTTTTATAGCATAGAAGCAAACAGCCAAGAACTTATTTTGATTGCCCTTTAAAACTTGCAATAAAGGTGTTAAAAGGAAAGAGTGTTTTTACGTGCCATGTCGGGCTGTAATCTACTCCATATCTCACACACACGCTCTTCCAGCAGAGAGCAGTTGTTTCGAGTCTGTCTCCAATGTTGTTTTTATTTTTTTCCCCTAAGTAGGGCTTGTGTAACCAATGAAGGAAAAGCAGAAAAGCTTATCTCTGACTGGCTTTTTAAAGTAGCAATTCCATGTTGTCGTTCTCCTGCCCCAAGGAGTTATGTGTGACGCTGCTGTTGCCTTCCCTTGGGAGGTGATAAGAAAGTTTGGGCTCAGGTTACCAGCAGGAACATTGGGCTGGTGACAGTGAACCTTTAGTGTCCTGCTAGAGGGGAGCAGCCACGAGCCTGATCCATGAATCCACAGCTCCAATCCCTGCTCTCTGCAGCTCTGAACATCCCCTCATCGGAGTGGGAGCTTGACACGGGTCAAGCTGTGGGGTCTCTTGGTCCTGTGAAGTGCCCAGCCTTGTCTCCAGCCTCATCTACAACACCAGAGGAGAATTAGGGGGGGCCTACAACTGGAATTAGAGGAGGCAAAGAGCTAAGCAAGGCAGTGGGAAACACTTAGGAGATAAGCCTGGGCTTTGTCTCCCTTTTGCTCCGAGCTCCAGCAAGAGCAGGGCGAGGAAACAGAATCCTTTTTTTCCCCCTTTGGCTATCTGTCATGAAGCTGGGGGAGGAGGGCACTTAAAAGCCATAAAACCATCCTCTAATCCCCCTCCCACTGTGGAGATAGCTGTGAGGGGTGCCTGTCTTCCCGTTTGCCGGCAGCCCGCATGTGACACCTCCAAGACACAATTATCATTAGCCGAGATTCCCAAATGACTCCCAGAGCAGCGCCATCCCCTCATCCCCAGCATCCCCCGCGCTCCTTGCCTCTACACCCTGCTCTAAGGCTGTAGGCGATGCCTCTGCTCCGTCACTAGTCCGGCTTAAAAGCCACAAGGCAAACACGGTTCAACTCCTGCTCGGCTTAAAAATAAACAATCGGCCACTCTCCTAAAACGGGAGAGTCCAAACAAATAATTATCACCTCCCCCTTGACTCTGGTGAGCGGGGCCACAGAGCTGGCTGCTCTTTCTGCTTCTGTGTGGTCTCTCCCTTATAGACAGGCGAACATAAAGGACTAAGTCACTGAAACTTAACGAGTTACTGCTCGTTAGCTGAAGCACATTAACTGCCTGTGTGTGTGTGTGTGCTCCCTATGGATAGCTGGGACCAACTCTTTGTGTTGGGAACGGGCTGGGACAGCGTTTTCCAGCCTCAGAGTCTAAAGCTGGTTTCTGCGAGGTTTGCCGAGGTAACTGGAAAACAAACCGCTTGTCACCAGGGTTAAACCACTAACTCAGGGATCCACGCCCAGTGGGAAAAAGAAGTGTTAAAGGGCTGGCAGAGGGAGGACTGGCTGGGCCAAGGGCATGCCAAGAGCAGGCACTGAGGGAGCACAGCCCTGCTGATACGTGGTGACTCCTGATGTTTCATTACATGCAACTACCTGTCCATGCTTTTACTCCCCACGTGTGAGCAGTTCCTGGAGACTGCAGCAGCCACTCTGCTTTACACACAAAGGGGAAAGAAATAAATAAGCCAGCAATTAATACACCCATTTCAGAGGAAAGTTTCCACACTGTTGGAACCACCAAGAGATGGAGGGTTTGTGACTCCGGAGGAAAACTCTGCCCTGGCAACTTCCAATTTCCCTCTTTTCGGAGCGCTGCAAACCCTGACGCTTCCAAAGCGTTTTATGAAGCACAGCAAATATTTTAAGGAAGGAGAAAAGCAGAAAGAGTTGTGTGGGGTGAAAAGGGAAGGAGGAGGCGCTGCTCTGGGTGATTTCCCATTTGGGATGGGGTAAGAGCAGCCCCACGGACAGTTAGTGTGGAGCAGCTGACAGGCTGCGGCTTGTCGGCGTGGCCCTGCCCTGTGTCAGCAGAGCTGTAGCCAGGTAATTATACTTCTCTCTCTCTCTCTCTGGACACTTGCACAGAGGCAAAGCTCGAGGCACAAACCTGAAGCAAATTGCATGGTGGCATCTGTGTGCTAATAAGATGCCTCTGCCTTTGGGAGCGTGAGAAATAAGCTGGCTGGGCTTTAAAAAGCAGGAGGGTGAAGGGATGACAAACGTCGCCCCCGTTCATCCCAGGGGGATGGGTGTCCCTGCTAAGGGAAGGTCTCAGTCTGAGTTAGCTCATCCCCATCTCCTGCAGGTGAACTCAGGGCTGAAGCCTCTCAGCGTGCAGTTCCTGGGGGTCTTAGGGGTAATCCCAGGGTTTTGGTTTGGGAATGTCAGCTGCAGCGGTGCTGCTTCAGCCAGGCTTCTGCTCAGGAGGGATTTATCTTTACAAACAAGTTTTCTCTCCATCAGCAAAGCTTTTGGGGATATGAACACTTAAGGAATATTTGAAATATTTAGGCTGATGATTTTTTTACGGAGCCTGACTTGGTTGGGATCTCTCATCTTCTGTAAAACACTACGTTTTTATTTCAGGGTGGAAATTTCATATGAAATCCAAATGTACTTTATGATTCCTTTCTCTTGCCAGCTCTTTTATTTTTAATAACTTCTAAGCTCAACGAAGCAATGCTATTTTCAGCAAATGTTTTGTACAATCTGTCCAGATGTTCAAATACCAATACAGAAGTACTCCAAGAAAAGAAGGCCCTCTCTTCTGTCACTGCAAGAAATATGTCTGCTATCACATTATTAACAGACAACCCCCCCCTTGGTCATCAGCAGAAGTAAACATCAGTTTTTATTTGTATTTCTGCAAATCTTTCTCTGTGCCATTTATCTAATGAACTCACCCCAAACAACATCTCCAACTGGTGCCACACTATCATTTATACTGCTGAGCTAATAATTTAATTTTCAGTGGGGAGAAGGGGGGAGGAAGTTGGAAGGAAAGAGATGATTTTACTAAATTGCTTCACTTTGGATAATGTTCATCCTCTGGCCATTTCTGATTTATAGCTGCTGTTGGCATTTCCAGTTTCTTAGAAATGAATTCCCGTATTTTAAAGAAAGAAAAATACCCTGACTGAGCCCAGGATTGGGGGGTATTCGATGGGGCCCAGCCAGGGCCGGGTAGAAAAGAGCCCCAGGCATGGGAGCAGCTTTCTGCTCCTCCATCCCTGCCCTGGGAAAAGCTGGGAATGCCCTGTGAGGATGCCTGGGGAGCGGTGGAAGGTCCCACTGCTGGTGTGGGGAGTGCTCAGCAGCTCCTCTGAGGCTGCTGACAGGGGGACACACCCCAAACCTCCCAAAAAAACAGGTTGTCTGAGTCATCTCCCTCGTCAGGGTGCTGGGAGCCCCCTCCCTCCCTGGGGTCTCTCCCCACCAGGTCCTGCACTGCCCCACGCCTGCTGCAGGCTCCGGGGTGGGGGGAAAGAGAAGAGAGAAAAACCCAACCAAGGTGCCATTAAAGTTAATTGTTTTTATTGCTGGTTTAACAGTGTCTTGTAAATCTTTTTACGACCTAGAACACCAGTGAGGCCTAAACTGGAGCTGGGGCAGGATGAGTAGGGGAGCAGGGACAGGAGAATCACAGAATACTCGAATTGTTAAGGTTGGAAAAGCTCTCTAAGATCACTGAGTCCAACCATTAACCCAACACTGCCAGGTTCACCACTAAGCCTTGTCCCCAAATGCCACATCTAGATACTTCTAACACTTCCAGGGATGCTAATTCCCCCACTTCCCTGGGCAGCCTGTTCCAATGCTTGACCACCATTTCAGTGAAAAAACTTTCCCCNCCAAATGCCACATCTAGATACTTCTAACACTTCCAGGGATGCTAATTCCCCCACTTCCCTGGGCAGCCTGTTCCAATGCTTGACCACCCTTTCCATGAAAAAACTTTCCCTATTATCCAATCTAAACCTCTCCTGGCACAACTTAAGGCCATGTTCTCTTGTCCTATTGCTCAAAGAGCAGCTTTTGCTCTGGTCTCTCTTCCTGAGAGCCACTGAGCTGGAGAGCTGTGAAGTTTGGGGCCACGATGTCCAGAAGCAGCTCTTGGCAGCACAGAAGGAGGTGGGATAAGCCCTACAATATCCCCCACCCAGCCAAGTCCTGAAGCTCCCTTTTGCCCTGGCAGGAGGCTCATCTGGGCTCACTGGACTTTGTTCCTCACAGAAACACCACAGGAATAAATGAGTGTCCTGTGGGGACACTGCCTGCCACGGACACAGAGGAGTAGCAGGGGCACCTCGCTGAGGTCCCTGCAGAGCACAGGAAAACCCCTTTGATCCTGCAGGACTTGCAAGGAGAAAGCTAATCCCATGTTGTGATATAAGTACCAGATGCTTCTTGGAAGAATTATACTGGGGCACAGGGTTAATGCTCCAGCTTTTCTTTAAAGTGTCCCGTGGATTATTCCCCGATTAAAAGGATTGTTCCCCAAACGGCTGGAGTGTCAGCCCGGCTGTTATTGTTGTTGTTGATACACGGGACAGGAGAAAGGACCTGGAGGGAACAGGGTGTTGGGATTTATTTCCTGCCTCAATAACCTTTCGGCCCCTCTTTGCCCGTCCCCCTTTCCCCCGTACGAGCTCACCGGGGGTGAGTCGGCTGCTCACCCAGGACGGGAGGGAGGGAGGACGGGGAAAATGGTGCTGAGAGGGCTTGAAAATATTTTTTTTGTAGTCCAATGCATCGGGCATCCCCCTCCACCTGGGATGAACTCGTGAAATGGGACACACACACACACACAACAGGTAAAAGGGCTCAGCCCCCTGCGGAAAGATGTGTCCCGCTCCAAGCCCCACATCATCCCTGCTCAGCACAGGGACACCGGGGGAACGAAGGGAAAGAGAGAAAGGAATATTTTGTCTCTTTCCGCTCCCAAAGGCAGGCGAAGCCAAAGTTTCCCCCAAACACACCCCGTGAGAACAGCCAGCTCCTCTGGGACCGCGGAGATGTCTCCACTGCCGAGCTACTCCCTCATTTCCCTTTCTTAGCGCCCAGCTCCGCTTTTTTGTGTGTGTGTTTTCTACCGGTTTTTAGTCCCAGCCCAATCCGCATCCACCTCCCCATCGCCCTCATCCTTTCGACCCGAGCATCCTTGGAGACTGCGCTTCCAGCCGCGGGATGTGCGGGGACCGCTGACAGAGCTGTGAGGGGGGATGGAGGATCCCCCCGGGCTGGGGGGAAGCTGGGATCGGGCTCGGGGGGACGGCGATGGGCTCCAGCCCCTCCGGCCTCCTCCCGCTCATCCCCGCTTAACCCACGTCTGTCCCCGCAGAGAAAACGTCTGCAACCTATAACGCTGCAAATCTTTTAAACCGGGACGGCGCCGAGCTTGGAAGGGGGGAAGCGGCATTTCCCAAAAGCAGGAAAAAAGCGGCAGCTCTCCGGAGGCACAAGAACAGCATCATCCCTCCCCCCAAACCACGGCGAGGGGGTTGCGGGGTCTCCTCCTGCTCTTCTCCGCTATGGAGGGGGGGAGCTCAGCACAAGAACCGCTGTCTCCGGGTTAGGGAGCATCTCGCCTCTGTTTCCTCAGGGACGTAAACGAAATCGCCACCTCCGAGGGGGTGACAGGAGCGCTCCCCCCGCGGGAAGGGTCTCCCGGGGCGGCTCTGCTTCCCGGGCCCCCTCACTCCCATATAACCAGGCTCCTTCCCTCGGGATTTCCTTGCCCTCCGCTACGTCCCTCTCCTAACAACGGGGGTTTGGTGTCCCCTTGGCACTCGGCTGCTTTGCAGGGGGGTTGAACCCACCTTCCCACACCCGCGTGTCCCGCCCTCCCCAGAGCCGGCAGCGCCAGGACTGTCCCACAGCCTGGGAAGCAAAGCGCTCCCGCTCCTCATTGCAGGGCTGGAGGATTCCCCGCAAAACCGGGATTCCGCAGGCTCGGGATGCTCCGGGACGGGCCCCGAGATGCTCCCAGAGCCCCGATCCCTGCCCGCCTCCCCGCCAGCTCTCGGTCTTTTAAGTCCCAGCTGCCCATTTGCTTCCTAAACCCCTTCCATCCCCATCGGTATTATCAGCGCCCAGCGCGAGCACCCTCCCCACCACCCGCATGACAATGTGTTTTATGCATTAAGCACCCCCAGAGCGCCAGATCACCCCCGATTTTGCCATCGCCCCGCCCGCACTAACTCCTGCCCCCTCTCTCCGTCTCCCTCACACACTCCTCTCACCCCTCTCCTTAAGGCTTTCACCGCTTTTACCCTCTGCCTGTCTTTTTTGGGGAGCCCTGGGGGGTTTATAGCTGTAAAAACATCAGCAAGGGAATGGGGAGACGCGACAGAACCGCTGTAAAAAAAGGGGGAAAATATCAAGGCCTGACCAAAAAGGGGAGAACCCCTTACACACCCCAGCAGAGACCCTTCAAAACAAGCGATTTCTCCTCAACTTGAGCGCATAAAGGACGGGTTTTTTTCCACATTAAGTGTTGGGAAGGCAAAACCAGGGTCCATAACTGGGAAATTATAAAAGGAAGTAAATCCATCAAAGCAAATGCAATTGGGAATACAATTAGACTGAGGGCTGGAAGGACACAAAAGGAGGGAGGATGGAGGGAGCTCTGCCGCTGAGTGACGATACGCAGGCTGCGCAGGGAAAAACATCCCGGCAAATGCCATTTTGTAGGAGGCTCTGGGCAAGGAATAAAATCGATAGGAACCCAGGGCGGCTTCCGAGAGTAGGAGGGGGGTGGGATGCGGGTGCTCCCACCACAGGACTTGGGGTTGGTTGGTTGGTTGGTTTGGTTTGTAAGATCAAAGTAGCTTTTTTTTTTTTTTCTCCTGTTGTGCGAAGGGGTGATGCTGGCGCAGAGGGATGGGAGCTCCGAGCAGTGGGACAGCGCTGGGGACACGGGAACAGAGCCCCCGCACCCCGCTCAGCCCCCGCCGCGGCCGCTCAACCTCCGCGGAGGGAAAAGCGCCCCCCCCGGCAGCCCAAAATTCAGCGTTTTCACCCCAAACGCCTCTTGGCCAGGTGTTAAGGAAAAGCGTGGGATTTGCCCCCTTCTCCCTGCCGGTGTGCGAATTCCCGAGAATTCCGGCTGTAAGGGAAGTGGGGATGAATTTATACCTTCCAAACTCTTCAGGCAACGCTCACCTCCCCATTTTCCCTGCTTTTTTTTTTCCTATTTTTTCTTTCTTTTTCTTTTTCTTTCTTTTTTTTGACAGGAAGGGCTGAATGGACGGTACTGAGAAAAGCGAGAAGGTTTTATGCGCTGCCATAAAAAAAAACCCAAACCAACAAAAAAACCCAACCCGAATTTTCTTTTGTTTGTAACATAAACTGTGACCCAGCTCTGGCAAATTAAGGAAACTACTTTTATTCCTCTGTGCACCTATTTATCCAGCCTCTAATTAACACATATACACATGCAGAGCCTTACATGACATTTATTGTTCAGATCTTTCTGAAAAACAATAGATCTCCCGTCAGAATTTCCTATTCCTTGTGCTTCAACTCATCAGCGTTTCCACTGGGGGGGAAAAATGTGTCAGGATAATCAGCGATTTTCAGCAGCAGTGATTTTTTTTCGATCGGGGGTTAAAAAAAAAGGAGGAAAACGAGCAAAGGTAGTATAAACACGCAATTATATTACAAGAGTTTTTGCACAAATGAACTTAATGAGTAAAAAAAATATGTGTAGTTAAAGGCTTTGCCCCCTCACTGAACCAGATTAACAGTGTTTGTTGCTTTTCTAACTGTACAAAACTGCAGTAATGAAAAATAATCTTGACATCATTTAACTTCCTTAAGGTATCTTTCCCCCGCAGACGCTTTTAGAGCTATTAAAGAGATGAGACGGGGTTGTATTGAACTGTTACAACGCTCGCTTTAATCAAAATTAGACGGAATCGCTTAATATCATAATTAAGGAAAGCTCCTATTGAAAAAAAAAAATAGGGGAAAAAAAATAGTTCCGAGCATCAGCAAACTCCAGCATTCCCCGCCCGCTGTCCTCCAGCCTTCCCAGCGCCAGGACACCGAAAATTTGCGGTCGCAAAGGCTTTAAAACCCCTTTAAAACCTCACGCTGGGGAAGCTCGGGGGTTCCTGCGCCTTCACCTCCCGCCGGCTGCGGAGCCGCTGCCCGGTCCCGGCCCCACCGGGAGGTGACATCCCGGTCCCAGACAGTCCCCTCCCCGCTTCCCGCTTCCCGCAGGCGACGTGGGATGAAGCGAAAGTGATTTTAGGTCCTTGCAGGAAATAAATGTGACATTACCGCCGCTGCATTCGGACAAGATAAGGGAGCAGCTCCAAGTGCCGCAGCACCGCGGAGAGTCCCGTCAGCAGCCTCGTCCCTCCGAGGGGACCGGGGGCTGCGGAGAGGGGGCAGCTGGACCACAACACCCCCACCTTGCTCAGATCACAGGGGTTTGGGCAAGTTTTTTCTTCAAATGCCAATTTTTGTGAAGCTGTCAGGGGAGCTCGGGATGGAGCCGCGTGTGAAGGAACAGCGAGTTTTTATTTCACCGCCGAGTAGGAATAAAGCAGATGCGCTGCCGGGACACCTCCCTTCCCGCCCCGCTTCGCTAGAGACCCCCCCTTTTTGGGGCAAAACTGGGTGCCCGCGCTTGGCAAGGACAGTCTGCCCACCCGCAAACTGGTTGCACGAAGTTTAGGGGGTGGGGGGGAGAGGAGAGCGACAGTGGAATCTCTGGAAGAGAAAAGAAAAGCCCAAAAGGACCAAAAAAAAAAAAAAAGAGAGAGAAACAAAAAAGGAAAGAAGGGAGGGGGGAGAAGAAAAAAGAAGAAAAAGGAAAATGGAGGGAAAGGGAAAAGAAAAGAAAGAAAAAAGGAATAAAAAAGAAAAAAGGAAAAATAAAAAGGAAAAATTAAAAGGAAAAAAGAAAAAGAAAAAAAATGAGGAGGGAAAGGGAAAAGAAAAGAAAGAAAAAAGGAATAAAAAAGAAAAAAGGAAAAATAAAAAGGAAAAATTAAAAGGAAAAAAAGAAAAAGAAAAAAAATGAGGAGGAGAAAAAAAGAAAAAAGAAACAACAAGAAGAAACAAACAAAAGAAAGAAACAAACCCCAACCCCAGTCCTTAGAAACACCCGTATCGAGCCACCCAGTCCTCCCACTGCTCTCTGTAATCCAGCAGGAGAAGCCCAGGGAAATAAAAGGCGAGATCAAAAATCCCCCCCTCCCTCCCTGCGAACCCCCGGCCAGGGCTTGGGAGGCTGGAACGGCGCCAAAGGCGTGAGCCAAAGGTGGACAGAGGGTGTGAAGCGCAGTGCGGGGGCCGGGGGCGCTGCCCCCCTCCCTATTCCCGGTCCGTTTTGTCCAAGGAAAGTCACAAGGTAACCACGGCTGGCTGTAACCTAAGAACTGAGGATGGCTGGAGATTATTTTTACATGAAGAGCTGCCTGAAGATGCAAACGTGCCTTGGGATGAGTTCTGCACTTTGGCGTTTTGACCGAGGCATCTCCCGCGGGGTGTCCTACCCCTGGGTCGGTGCTCACACACTCACACACACGTGCAATCCCCAGGGCATGTGTACCCTGGACAGAGCACCCAAGGTATCAAAAGAAATTTAAGCTTCTGCTCTGAAACTGATCTCCTTTCCCCTGGATCACACTTTTGATCTAATTTGTTTCTCTGTCCAAACGACTTGGCTCAGCCTTCCCCCTGAAAAATTCGGTGTACAGTTGACATCAATCATGTCTCAGTCTAGGGAGGGATAAGGATAGAATATCAGAGAGGTGACCATGCATGCCACATGATTCAAATCATCTCAGCATTGATTAATTGGGTTCAATCTGAGTTTCAGAATCATAACAACTGTTGTTCCCCCTCACATAACATCAACAGGGCCTTTAAAGCAGAGTATCCATTTACTCCAAGGCATGTGATGCATTAAGACCATCATCTTCTATTAAACCTTAAAGGCTGGACGAATTTTAGACAAACTCAATTAGCTCAAGATGGTTCTGCAGTGATTAGACATTGTTGCCCCTTCCCCTTCATCAGGGATTTTCTACCCCCTCTATTTTTTAATATAGAAGACAAACTGGTTCACATATGGAAGATGAGTTCCTGCCTTGGCCTTGTCCTGTCACTGCTCTGACAGTGCAGGTACCCCCTTAAACAAATGCAAATCTCCTCTAAAACTTCTAAGGGAAATACCTCATAAAAGCAGGACCTATTTCCCCTTGGATTTTAATAAAAAACTATTTGGATACCTGGTGGCTGGGACAATGAGTCGTTACCAAGAGGAAGAAGAAGCAGATGGAAAATACGTTTCTGAGTTGGCCAGGAGAAGATGGTACCTCAAGCTCAGAAGAAAGAAAGAGTCAGGCAGGACTCCAAGCCCTCATAAATGAAGTTATCCCTGCCCCTACAGCCAGTGAGAGGTTGTGCTCAGCTTGGATAGTTGCTCATCAATTAACCAGAGCTAAACCAGCACAGAAACAGCGCCTGGGCGGACAGGGGCTGAGCGGGGTTTGAGATGGAGACTACTTCTGCAATTCAGGTTTCCATATGTTAAGAAAGATGAGCCCTATTTGTGTGTGTTTGATTCTTATCTACCAGCTGGGATCACTCATCTGGGTTGTAACTGAAATACTAATGATTAAAGAAAAGCATGCCTGCCTTGTAATGTTGCAAGTATGGGCCTCCCCATCACATACATTCAGCCCCGATTGAGGGATGACCTATCACAAACGCAGCCTTGAGCAATCAGAGGAATATCATCTCTAATTACTGTTTTGCAAGCTGAAACCCTAATAAGTACTTCCCTGTTGTGCCTATCATGACTGGTTCTACACTTAAAACAAAAGCATCCTTTTTTTTTTAATCGTTCCACTTTGCGTGGGAGCGAGAGTTGTGATTCAGCTCAGGGATTGCTTTCCTTTTTTTTTCTATTTACTTCTGAAGGAAAGCTTGGAGGCTCTGATTGCAGGGCTTGAGATGAGTGTTGCATGAATGCTCCTTGTAGCAGGAACATTAATTTAAGTTGATTTAAGAACTATACTCAAATCAACCCCCCGATTTAAGGCACAGGTGTTTTTAAGCAGAGAAACTCCACAACTGGGCTTTTAGGAGAGTTTTGAGACAAGCTGATTTCAAAGCTTTATCTGCACAAACTGCCCTGCTCTGAGTATAAAAATGGAGATAAAATTTTCTATATAAATGGATACATTCCAGAACAAAACACATGCAACAGCAGATCCTGACTAGGCGGAGCACCAGGGACCACATCACCCTTCAGAGCACCTGACAGACACACCACTGAGCCAGGTACATCCTGAGCTGCACAGCTGATTGCTGGGTTTGACCGATTTTACCACCAGAAACAGCGCAGTGTGGAATAAAACAACCCCCCAAAGGAATAACATTAAGTGCACTAGTGAAAAGTGATGGTGGGAGATGGCAGCAAACACTCCAAAGGGACACCCAAGTGACGCTCAGCTTTGGGACCAGGACTCCGGAGCAGGGACTTGTCATTGTGTTCACATAAATGAATCAAGTAAATTAATTAGCAAGTTACTGTGATGGCTTCATCCAGAACACCCAAATCACAGAAACTGGTGTCCCCACACTTATCAGGTCCATGGGTGTTTTACTTGTGTCGCCGAGGCAGAACCAGAGTTTTGCTGTCTCTGGCAAAAAGTCATTTCTACCTGTGTCTCTCACAGGTCTAAGCCAGGAGAACAAACACACCCCATGAGTACCTGAAGCCACGTTTGAAAGAAGTGGAATAAATAGGTGAATGCACAAAGATGGACAAGTCCTGAGCTTAGGGCCAGGCAACAAGCTCAGCCAGAGCAGAAACATGCAGGTCTCCATCCCTGCATTTGTACAAGACCTGTGGGACACCCCATGGTTGCACCCCATGGGGGAAACCCACAGAGATCCCTCCCTGACATCAGTCAGTGGCTACTGCTGACGTGAGCACTGCTGGAAGATGTAAAAGCTCATAAAAAAGGAACTACTGCTAAAAACATACAGCCCCCAGCCATGTCATATATATCACCCAAACTAGCAGACACGTTCGTGTTTATTTTCTCATTCGACAGACCCAGAGCTGCATCCCCTTATGTCCTAAGGGGGTTGAGAAAAGAAACAGCAAAATTTGAGACCAGCTTGGATAGAATGGCTGCTGATTGCCATTTTCCCCGTGCACTGACAGAGGCAGAGCTGGGGCACAGTGTTACAGGGACACTGAGTTGTCCCTTACATGCAGGAGAGAGTCCACAGAGGATTATACCCACTGCCTGACCTGCCAACCTTAACGAGCCAGTGACAGAGTCACAGAGCAGCAGCATCCCTTTCCCAAGGGATTAAATGCCCAGAGAATGATCTGCTGTCCCAGAGAAGAGGCAAGCATCTCCCTCAGCCCTTTGTGCTCCCAGAGGTGGAGGTCTCAGGTGGGTAAATCCCAACACTGAGCCTTACTATGCTGAAAAAACCAAAACCTTCTATTTTTCTTTTCTTCCTCTCAAAATCTACTTTTGGAGGGAAGATTTTGCAAGTGCTGACACCACGTGAAGAGGTTCTTCCTCTCCCTGGAACACAAACCATCCATCTGCATGGAGTGGATTCCTTGAGGGTTGTTTATTTTCTCTCACTTCTTTTTCCTTCTTTCACATCAACTGCCTGTTCCCTTCCCCCAGCTCTTATGCAGAGTCTCAGCTGGGAAACTGGAGAGGGATCCACCCCCGAGAGCAACGTGGTTATCTCCTAAATCTGTGGTGGGAAGGGAGCACAGAGGCACCTGCACTTCTCAGTTTGGGCCAGTTCTTGGAGCTGACCCCACATTTCCCCCTGTAACAACACCCACTGTCCATCATCTCCCCCAGCAGGGACGGGGTAAGTGCTCACAGCAGACTCCTCCAAAGCAGCTGAAGGCAAGGAAATGAGAAGGAATGCACTGAACCAGACCTGGATTTGAACTTTTAAGTCTCCCTCTCGCTGAGCATAACTTTTCACTTTGAATTTGACTGATCCAGTAGCTACAAGCTACAGAGAAAAGAGCACGTAGGTAAGGATGTATCCATCCCTCTGGACTTTCTGGGAACTCCACGCTGGTGCTGCCCCAAGTTCCTTCTGCACCTCAATTTGTTTAGCATTCACCAAGTCAACTATTCCAGGAATGTGCAAGGATCAGTCCCCAGAAGAGCAGACTGAGGCTGTACAGCAACCCAGCATTTCCCCCAGCTTTTTAAAGCAAATTTTTCCCCGCCTTCCCAACTTCCCCCGGGTGACCCGAGAAGTTTCCTTAACAAAAATATAGATGTAACCTTATCTAAAGTGAGTGCAGCCAGTGTACTATGGATAATGCGTAATTAATAACAGAAAAATAATGTTTCCCCTGTTATTAAATCAAGGTCTCCCCTGACCTCTCACCCTCATAGAAGTGCCTTTAGTTTTATGACAGCAACGGACAAAGTTATTGTGTGTCTGTAGGTGCAGGCACATCCTAGCTGGCAAGGGGTTCACCTAAACTATTGCTGGAGTTAGTTTAGGCATTTTCCTTTTTTATTTCTCCTTTTTTTTTTCTTTTAAGGTTAAAAAAAGAAATGCCTCCAGTAGTTTATACACCCCTTGGCCGGCGAATGAACTCAATCAGTGCATGAAACTAATCTGGTTCCAGCGAGGAAAGATCTCAGTGTAACAATATCTATTTACACACACGCTCACACGCGTGCGTGGATCGCTTCTGGGCTCCCTGATGCATTTCCAGGCTGGGATGGATGCTTGAGGAATGCATCAATATTTTCATATATTTGCAGCATGCAAAGAGAAAACAAAGAGCAGGCGAATTCCCTGGAAGGGCTCAGCATTTTTTTGCTTGTAAGGCAGTAAAAACCTCCCCTGCTTACAGGGCAGCGTTTCTTCCCTGGCTGCTTTTCTTGTTTTAATATTTGCAGAGGCTCAGCCCCCAGCCATCCCTGCTGATAAAAACATAGGTATACATTGGGAAAATTAACAAGTTTGGACCTGAAAGCATATTGAGGCATTAAAGAAACTAATAAATAGGAGGCCAGCCTGGTTTTCCCTGCTGCCCCCCACCCTTCCCAACACGCTGGCTGTCGGGAATGCTATCTAACTCCAGAGGTCACGGGGCTCGTCTGATCTATGGGCTTCCCTTCTGATTCATTACGTTTGATGCACGGCTCTTCCAGGAGTCAGCTCAGCAAAACCCTTGGGTTAATGGAAGCCACACCAGCCCCTAATCCAGTAGCTTTGAATTCTCCTGTTTGTGTTGGAGAGGCTCTGCACGTAAAGCCCTGTCTCCCAGGGTCGGGGGAGTTCCCTGTGATCACCAGCAGAAGTGATGTGAACCCCGGGTCACACGTTTTCCACCAGTCCCTCCAGATTTACCAGAGAGCAGCAACAGTGTCCCCTCACCCTCCCACACAGCCTGGGACCTGCTGCTCCCTAGGGACTGGCAGAGAGAGAGGAAAGGGACACACAGTGTCAATCCCCCCTCCTGTTCCTGAGCTGATTTCATTGACTAATTCAAGGCAACTAATTTCAAGGCTCAGCCCAGGGCTGTGCCTGTCCCCCAAACTTCGTTCTCTTTGCCGTGCTCTGAAGTGCTAAAAGGAGTGGAAATATGGGATTTCTTCAACATTTTCAGCTTTAAGGAGGTGGAAAACCCTTTGCCTCCAACACACAGACATGAGTCAGCCCCTGAATCTCAGGATTTATCCATCCAGCCCCTCTGCTTTGAACACATAAATCCGTGTGGAGATAAACGTGTCTTTTAAATGGGTGCCGTGCAAGTGCTCCGGGGAAATGCTCCCATAAAACCAAGTTTTTCCTCTGTTCCCCTCACTCACAAATCCTCCTGTCACCCTTCTCCAGCCCTGCCTGCAGAAGGCTCAACACGGGCCCTGAGGTTTGGAGAGCAGGAGGGAGCACAAACGCTCCCACCTTCCAGATTCATCGCTCGCTCTGGTTTAATCCTTCAATTGAGTGAAATCCTGCCACGTTCCCTGGATGGAGTATCATGCACCAGGCTATAAATACCGTGCCCTGCGCTGCCCTGGTGCCCTCCCTGCCCTGGAAACAGGAGTTGAGGGTGTATCACTTTCCAGCAGCGCTCCAGCAAACGCTCTCCCAGCCCTACAACCTGCTCCCAGCATGGGGGAGAGGGGACATCCATCCCCTCACTCCTAAGGGCACTTGTGGGCATCCCATTTGAATCCCAAAGGGAAAGGATTCAGGTGGCATTTGATACAAGTGTGAGGGCACTCTGTATTCCCAGAGGAATGCAGCTGTTTTATAAGGATAAGGGTTCCTGGAGGGGCAGACTCCAAGCCCAGGGAGCAGCCCAGCAGCAAACTGGCTTTGCACTGGTCAGGGTGATATCTGATTTAGGGAGGTTCAAATAGGATCAAGGAGTCAGGACTGAGGAGTCAGGACATCTCCCCTCCAAATGGTGTAACATGGATGATAGAAATGAGTTAACTGCCTTTAAATCCCTCTTCACCTGGCTGTGGGATGTACACACACATGCTCTCCTCCCATCAAAACATATATATTTCATTTTATACATGTATTTATATAAAAAAAGAAGTTATATTTGAAAACAACACAGTTTGCAAAATGTATTTACTGCTTTAATAACTCCTCGGTGCCCACACAGGGGACATGAACGGCTGCAGCTGCGCCAAAAAAAAGGAGCTTTCTGTCTTCCAAGTCACCATCAGGTCTCATAAATCTTAAAAATATTTCATGCAGCACCGAAACAAACCCTGCACACACACAACGAGCTGCTTTCCAAGCACACAAATACTTTCAAGCTCAACAAAATGTTTCATCTCAGTCAGGGCAAGTTCTTTCATCTGGGTTTGGAGCCCCTGTTCAATTATTTCGCTACAGATTCTCCTCTGAAATGAGTTAAAAAATGAACCAAAACAGAGCTTTTTTTCACTCTGCAAATACCCAAATAATAAGTTTTGCAAGGAAACTCCCTATTCCCATTTTTTGGGGGGAGTAAGGGGAGGCTGTTATTTGCTTTCATTATGTAATATTTTGCCATCAGCGTATTTTGTGAGGATAAAAACTGGTTTGACTGAACAGCATTTTCCAATGAAAAACCAATTCTGTTGCACTTCTCTCTGCAGAGCTCAGTCCCTCCCTCCTGGAGAACTATGCACAAACACAGCCAACTTCAGTTGAGAAACACATCTGCTCTGTTTACTGATAAATATTTACTCAGATATTTACACCAAGAAAACATGAAAGGCAAACCCAACATCTGTATTTCTAGTATGGCTCTCCAGGGAATATCACCAAGTACACTGGGGCACGGGGAGAAGACGGTGGCTTTGAGATCACCCCCGAATTTACTTGTGCAAATCATCTTTCCCCCCTTAAAATCAAGGGGGAATATTCTGGTTTACTCTGGAGGCCAGGGCATTTCTGTTCAGCTGCTCTGTGAAACATTATGTTGTTATGGCTCAGAAAAAAAGCAAAATAATGAATCCCCATCCCCCTGGGGGAAAACCCAGCGTGGGGGTGAGGGAGGTACCTCCTGCCAGGGGCAGGGGACCTCTGCCAGGACATCCATATGGGACTTGCAGCCGTTTCCAGTTACAGAAATGTCCTGTAGTGGCTTTTTTCTCCCCCAGCCTTGACTTTAGGTGAGCTTCTTATTTCTGATTTATGGCACTAGTGAGAGCTGAGGGTTGGTCTGCACGATGCTCTACTGCACTTCTTCCTTTGCTGGTATTACAGGCAGTTACTGGAAAATAATAGAGCTAAATAGATATTTGCTGCAGCTTCTTCCATCAGGTGAAGCCGTGGTTTCATATGGATGGAGGAAATCAGCTACAGCAGCAGAGCTCCAAAAAAATATAATGATACAAGTAATAACAGCAGAAAAGGACAAAATGCTCATGAACCCATTGCAGAAGTGTTGCTGAGCAAGGAAGTCCCAAGAGTTGTAAATCTCAAGCCTGCGAAGTTTTATCCCTATACTTTAGAATTAACTTTGCTTGCCCTGAGGTAGAAAATAGCTCCTGGTTTGAGTTTAGTGTCTAGTCTGAAGGCTCAGAGCTGAACCTTGCCAATTCCCAAGAGCCTGAATAGGCAGAAGATTAAGGATTTTAGCTGGGGTATTGCATTTCCAAACACCAAACCAGAATGTTGTCTCGACTAGAAACTGGTATTTATCTTTCTGTACAACATACCAAAAAAGCAGGTTAATAGACTTAGAAGAACGAAAACAAACAGGAATCAGCAAAATAATTGGAATCAGTCAGTATTCTGATAAAAAAAAATTACACTCATTTATGCAAAAAAGGGGTTTTTGTTTAATTTGTTTGTTTGCAACCAGCTCTGAAATTCTGCAAAGCCCAAGGAACGCCCCTGAACGAGAACGATGGCCCTGGGGCTCCTGCAGTACTTTGGGGGATATGGGAAAAGAAAGAAGAACGGTGAATTATGAGGTGGCACCCG
Organism: Pachyramphus minor; assembly: GCA_013397135.1. NCBI lineage: Eukaryota > Metazoa > Chordata > Aves > Passeriformes > Tyrannidae > Pachyramphus > Pachyramphus minor. The sequence goes on along the minus strand of VYXB01007977.1, from coordinate 659,013 downwards.
AGAAGCTGCTCAGCTTTGGGCTCACAGGAATGTAAACATGTTGTTTTGCTCACTTTCAGCACCGACTGCAGGAAGCCGGGAAGGCTGCTCGGAAAATGGTTCCCCGGCCTCAGCTACGACGCAGTTCCAATAATAGACAGCGTGGGCAGATGCTTAATCATCTCCAAATCATCTTTTGCTATGCCAGCTCTAAAGCTCTTGGCCCGTGGTAGGACACAGTTAAGCTCCTGTTCAGCTGAAGAGCTGCAACAGGGCTGGAGGGCACTTGTCCCACAGCCGGGCAGAGCCGGGCCCTCGGTGCACTGGGATAGGGGCAGTTTGGGGCTGTGACTGACAGGCAGCTCGGAAACTTGCTCTTGCAGAAGGGTTGCAAAGTTATGAACACCTCACAGGTCTTTGGAACTATTTTTCCTACTTCTTGACTAATGTTTGAGCCTTTAAATTTACACCTGCACCCAGCACTCTGTACTATGCTCCAGCATCCTTCCTCTCCACAAGGTGAAAATGAGTGGATATCTCTTCTAGGGGAAGCATAGGACCCTCAGAGATCCTGTCATGTTCCCAAAAAGGTTTAAAGCCTCATGCTCACCCATCAGCCTCCTGATTCCTGCTGGAGCTGGAAGAAGAGCTTGCTGAGTCTGAAAACCTCTCCTCCCAAGGGGATATGAATCCCTCCAAGGGGGCTGGGGATGAAGTGAGACATTCAAAACAGTTCCCAGCTACAATCTTTGCTCCCCTATTTATTGGACATCCTGCCAGTGCCAAATAAATACCCCTGCAAAGGGCTGCTGCTGCTCACACAGCTGGTAGAAATGGCACGAGAGGGTGAGGGAGGTGGGAAGGGTTAAATAAACCCTGTGTCATGTTATTGCCACTGGAGCTGGGCCAAGCACGAGGGCTGACATTGCTCATGGGGGCCATGGAATCCTTCCTGATGTCTCACCCAAAAGGGCACCTCAACTTCCCAGCCAGGCAACTTCAAGGCAACAACAGGGGGTTAAAAGGGATGGCCATGGACAGGCAGAGCTGGATACCTGGGCAGATGGAGGCACCAGCACATGTCCCAGCTGACTGGACCCTGACAAAGTGCTGAGTTAATCCTTGCCAGCGGCTTCTCTGCAGAGATTCCCGAGGGAAGTCAACCCTGGGAATGCCTTCATCCACACCACAGCATAGGGACCCTGCTCGTTCCTTCACTCTTCACAATCCCCCACACTCAGTTTTCCCACTGTGCCTCTCGCTCTCCCTCTCCCATGAATACATCAGAAATAAAATGGATGTTGCACCCAGCTACTCCTGGCCCAGTGAGAGTGAGGACATGGCAGTGAGCTGTGGTGTGGGGATGTCACCAAGGCACACAGACTGATGTGGACAGGCTGGTCTGGCCCTCACACCATGGCTCTGATCACAGCCCCCAGCCTGGCTCCTCCCTGCCAGCCCCAAAAAGGATGCTGGTGTGTGGACAATGTGCACAAGTCCAATAAAATTAACACCTCTCTCCCTCCTACCCTCACTGCTTACTTTAAGAAACAGGATTCACATGGATTTTTCTGCTCAGGACTACCTGGGTTTATTCAAACAGGCTGAGCTAGCACAGAAACTGTGATTGCTTTGTCAGGGCTCGGGGTCAGTCCATGAGAGAAAGTCCCACCAGCAACAGGGTTTGAAGTCCATTTGGCTGAACCAAGCAAATTTCTGACAGGTTGTTTATTCGGGTTCAAGGTTAGCAGGTTTCTGTTTGGCTTCCAAGAAATTTGGGATGCTTCTCTTGTGGTCCAAAGCAACCGTCAGAGTAGGTTAACCCACCCAGGGTTCAAACCAAACTACTGCCCAGTCCCACTAACTGCTCACAGGGAAAATGGTGGTTTGCTTAAAACTCCATGAAAGATGTTTAAATGAACAGGTTTTACCTTGCATTTGTCTGAGGCTGGGAATACCCCCATGGCTGGTTAATGCACAGCAGCTGAGCCCCAGTAACTTGATCGTGTGCCTGAACCTGGTTCAGGGACTGTCATACAAGAAATAAAACCCCACAGTAAGTCTCATGTGCAGGGAAAAGCAGAGGGAGCCTGTGTGTGCTGGGGGGGAAGATCTGCAGCCAAAGCCCAGCTCTCCCACCCTGCCCTGGCTCCTGGGATGTGACTCTGCAGCAGCCCTGGGGAGGACAGATTTCCTCCATGCTCCTTTTACTCCTGAATTACACCAGCGTGGGCAAAGAGACCTGACCTCTGCACCAGCCACCTCTGCAGGAGCAACAGGGTTCTCCATCACTCTCAACATCTTCTAGGCTGGAGCCGAGTAACCAAACCACAGGTTTTCCCTCTGATCCCCGACCAGGCTAACTTAGTTCTTAGTAATTTTAACAGGAAGGATTTGTTCCAGTATCCAGGACGGTGCCAAGCATTTAAAAAAGGTGAAAAATATGTGCAAAAAACCACTCATAAATACCTCTGCTCAACTCGGGGCGAGCCAAGCAGACAGAAGCGTGACATTCGTGTAGCGAAATATTCCAGGAAACAATTAATGTGGGATCCAGATCAAGAAAAATACCCTCAACTAAGTCACACAAGTAGGAAGAGCAGATGGCAGGCTGCTTCCCTCCCCGATGGCACTTGTCCACCGTGCTGTCACAAGTCCCACACCACCCTGAGCCCACCTGAACGGGTGCCAGGGGCTGGCAGGGAGCTTTGGGAACAGGCAGCTCTGCTGGAGCCACGGCCAGGTCGGGCTGTCTGTCTCTTTTTCAGCTGTGCAGTAAATCGGGTAAAGAGTGTCAAAAATAACGACCTGGCCGGGGCTGGAGGAGGAAGGTTCAAGAGTTCAGCCTGGAAAAAGGAGAGCCAGGCTTTCCACGGGGAGAGTAGCCACGATCAAGGGCAAGGACAGGGGGAAAATCCTCTTCTTGCAGGAAGTGCTGCTTGGGGCTGCTGGCAGAAAGGTCTGCCCAGGTGTTACTGAGCTGTAATCCACAGGGCCAGGATTCAGGAGTGGGGATACAGCCCAGCTCCTTGCTCAAGGCTGGGAGCTCTGACTTGCTAGGGAGTGAAGGAAAAGCTGAGGTTTTTGCAAGTGCTCCAGGCAGCACTTGCAGCAGCTCCACTGGTCCCAAGGGACTTTTGGGGTGCAGAAAGCAGCCCCTGCCCTGCAGCACTGCCAGCACGAGGGACAAGAGCACCACTGCTTCTGGGAAGGGCGGATTAAACCACCAGGATGACCTCCCTGATTGCAAAGCCAGCACTCAATCCTCAGTGTGGGTCAGACCCTTCACCTGTTTTTGGAGAAGAGACCCAGACAACCTCCCCCCATCACAGAGTCACTCACTCCATCAATCCGGAGAAACCAAGTGCAGCCTTAAATCCCCCTTCTTGGCATGGGGGGATTTTTCCACCCTGGATGCTCATGGAGCATTCAGACCATGCAGATGCCATCACCTTTGCTGCCTGGATGTGAGCACCCCACCTCAACCTCCAAGAGCAGCCCTGGGTGCCACACTGGAAACAACTCCAGCTCCAACAGCTCATTTGGATTTGTGAATTTGTGGGGTCCCTGTCCATGGAGGAGCAGGAACACAAACACCTCTTGCACAAATCTCAGTGCCATCACAACCCTGGGCAAGTCTCAGACAGGTGTCCCCCACCTCACAGGTTTGCTTTTTCGGATGCTGTGCACCTGCAGTATCATCACCGCCCTCAGCCCCTCCATCTAGAGAGGCTGTTTCAAACAGATGGTAGAAGGCACAAAAAGTGCACAGAACAACTTGCAAGCCCTCCCCACCCCAGGTGGGGATGGGAAGGGCAGCCCTGCTCTCACAGGCAACACCCTGAGTGGGACAATACAGCCCAAATTGCCGCTGCTGTTCTTCCCCCTCCTCCCTCCAGCCTCGCTGTTAATATTTAAGATTTCTGTGGAATTATTCACTGAGATTTTTGCCTTCCAGGAGAAGCTCTAATAAGATTAGGTGGTCCCACCATTAATTCCAAATAATTTGCTCCCTCTTGGAAAGAGGATCACTCTGTTCACTCTGCTTTCTTCCCTTTCAGTGGACTTCCCAAGCAGGGACAACATTCGCGCTGCTTTTTCAGGGAACACGTTAAAAAAAACCCTAAACCAACATCATTGGCAAAATTTAGAGGAAACCAGGATTTTTCACCTCTTTGAAACAAGTTGAAACCAACCCCTGCTGGCCTCTACCCCTCCAGATTGCTTCTCCACGACGCAGCCACGGGAGGCAAGCACAGACTGAGCAAAGGCTCCTCTCGTGAGCGCCCCGGCTCCCATCGAACCCGGCGCCTTCCCTGCGGTGCAAGCGCTCAGCACAGAGCAATTCCAGGACCAACAAGACGTTACATGCAATGAGGACGAGGTGTTTGATGAATCATTAGCAGAAAAGGGGATTTTTTTTTATTTTTTTTAAAAATAATAACAAGAATTCACATCCCGCTGCAACACCTACAAGACAAACAAACAGACCAAGCCGTCCGTGAGCTCGGCGCGCTGTGTCATCGCACGCTACACACCTCCTATGAAATACTGCTGGGGAGGGGAGAACCCCTCTCATTGAGAGCCTGGGTAAGGTATTGGGTGTAATAAATTAGCAGGTGTCTTTAAGAAACGCTGCTTCCCAAAGTTAATATGGCTGGTGTTTCATTTGCGGTGCTTCCCGGAGAGTTGTGGTTATAGTTAATAAAAGGCAAAAATGGAAACATGGGTATTTTGCTCATTTAGAGTAAGATGTGTCCCCATCACTGGTGTGTATTCCTATCACACTTGGGAAGTGTGAGGTCTGAAAACAGCTGGGAAGATTTTTTTAAATAAGTTTTGGTACAGGCCATCCATCCATCCCAGCCCATCAGGTGGGATCTGCAAACAAGAGGGATTATTGCAGTTGTGGAGCAGCAATGACCTCACTTCTGATTTCACCAGGACAACAGAGGAACACACTGTCAGTGGAGGGGGAGAAAGGCTCCAAAACCCAGCACTGCCCATCTCCACCTAACTCACTTCATGCAGAGAAAGGCACTGAGGGTGTCATTCATCTTTCATCCATCTTTTACACTGTTCTCCCGATTCTTATCAAGTGGAAAATCACTTGAAGCAGCACTGGGGAAGGTGGAATAAAGACTGACTGGTGCTGTGCTCCTCATTCTAAAGCGATGTCTCACATCACCACTGAGAAAACCATTAAGGAATTAAAAAAGAAAAAAAAAACACAGAAAGAGAGAAAAAAATCACTACAAACTCTCAAGCTTCTTTCTCCTCTGCTCAGCATTTCTACAGTGGGGCATATCTGTTCCCATCTCCATGGAAGAGGGCGGGGTGGGGGGGAGGAATAATTGGGATATCCACTTAGCAGGAAGATAAAACCCCCAGCGAGGTGCCTGAAGCTGTGCAAAGGTGCTTCCCCCGCCGCAGGCTGCGCTGACCAGCCCATCCCAGCCGGGATGCTCCCACCCCCCAGCGCCTTTCAAACCTTTCCAAGTTCCAGCCAGCCTTCCAGATTTACGATGTGTTGCCCTTTTTGAACACCCTTGGATGAGCCCAGGGTGCTGAAAGCCCGATAGCTCTGTAGATAGCTTTTTGTACGGAGTATATAAAAAATATTGCCCCCTCCCTGCACACACATGCACTCCCTCTTTCCCCATCCCTTAAATGTCTCTTCACAGAAAATTCCAGCCAAGTCCATCCATGCCAAGAACCTTCCCACACTCCACTCCAGCCTCTGCTTTACTTGAAATTAATTCAGAGACGTAGCACCAAGGACCACTGCCTTTGCTGAGTCTTAATAAGACCACAAGGAAAAGGAAAGGGAAAAAAGAAAAGAGGAAAAAAAAAAGGATGAAAAAAAAGAAAGAACATAAAATTGCAGCAGCTCTTGTAACTAAATCTGTTGGAGTTGTAAGTGTGGTAAATGCATGTTCCTGCGTTATTTGGACGCCTCTGCTTTGCCTTTAG
>VYXB01007977.1:595264-652202 GCA_013397135.1 Pachyramphus minor | reverse complement strand
AGGGTTTGTTGGTTTGTTTTTTTTTTTGAGATGCAGTTTTAATGGCATGAGAACTGTCTGTTGGCTTCCATTACCCCTTTGTTCTCGTCGTCTCTTGCTTTATATGTATTTTTATAAGCCTTTTAAGAGCAAGTCTCCCCATTCCTAATTCTTCTCTCTCTTTACTTTTGTTTTTATTGTAGGGCATCAATAGAAAGATTTCCCTGGATTAAAGACACGGCTGTCACTTGAAAGCAAGTCCTCTGATAGAGATCTTATAAGATCTCTGAGGTTCTTCCATCTAAGGCTTTTTGTGGGGAGACAGGAGGACGGCGACACATTTCCCCTTAAATCAGTGGCCGGAGGTGCAAGATATCCATCAACTTTTGGGACTCACCCCACCCTTTATTCCACCCAACCCAGCTGAACATGCATGAGCATCCACAGAGATTGCTCCCTGGTGACATCACAGGCCTCTGAGGTCACAGCTCCTGCGTCCTGAGGACACAGCAAATGTCGGGGTGGTGTTCACAGGGTTTCCTGCTGGGTGTCTCATCACAGAAAGACCTGATAGAGGGAAACCAGGCTTTACCCTGGGGTCTTTGCCAAGCAAAGCAGCACCAAAACAACAAAATTCACCCTCCTCCAGCTCCTCCATGGCACATTGGTAGCTGGGTCATGAGCTACTAAATCTGGCTTTGCCACTAACTTTCCCAGTGACCTGAGCTTTTGACTGAGTCCCATGAGCCCTTTTAGATCCACAGGGAAAGCAACAGCCCAAGAAAACCATCAACCCCCCACGAGGCTGGGGAAAATCCTAAGACGCAGCAGGCTTGGAGATGCAAAACTGAGAAAGCTATTTAAGGTTTGGAGCTATAATTTCCATCACCCTGCTCAGAGGAGGAAGGCTCCAACAGCCCCCGTGGAGTGCCAGCAGATGGAAGTCCCCGCATTCCCTCCTTCCCCAAAAACGCTTTGCAGCACACCAGTGGCTGCTTTTTTTTTTTTGGCTTTCTCAGTACAAAGAAACTGTTTGTTTAGAAAGATCAAGGAACCAAAAACACAGGGAAATGGCTCTTCTCCTTGGAAGGCAGCGAAGCATGCCCAGCCTCGCCGGCGTGTTCCTGCAGCGCTGCCGTGAATGCAGCGAGCTGGACACAGCCTCCCTCCCTGCAGATGCTTCCACAGTTACCCCAGTGCCTGTCCAAGAGCCATCAGCTCTTTCAAACAATGACCAATTTGTTCCCTGGGGTGGCATTTCCTTGTGATTCATCCCGCTTTGCCGAGGGCTGGGATGCTAATACCAGAGGGATACACTCACGTGCTGGACTGAGCGCTGCAGTGAGAGTTTCCATGACCATCAAGGGTTTGTTTTTTCTCTTTTCCCCATTCCAAGTGTTTCCCAGCCTCGTGTGGGTGCTGGGGCAGTTTTTCCACTGCTGCATCTGCTTCTTGATGGAGAACTTGCTGTTACAAACTCCAGAATTTGCAGAGAGCCACCGTGGTAACGGCCTCTTGGAGTGGGAACTGCACAAAACAGCAGTTTGGAGGGGAAAAAAATTAAAAAAAAACCCCTTTCATTCCAGTGGGGCAGAAGTGTCTCCCTTGAACAACAGGATGTCTTCTGTAAACACCAGGCTACCACAGCTGTCAGAGATCTGAAGTGCTGCATTAAAATACTTCATTTTATCACTGCTGAAACGGAGTGAGAAAGCTGAAGGGATCAGCTCAGCTTTTCCTCTCCCCCTCACGCTGCCAAAAACCCACCGAGAAGGGTGAAGCCTTGTTACTTTAATGGAAGTTCATTTTCCAAAGGGCAAGTATGCCTCTAAAAAAAGGTTGCAGGCACTTCCCCCCCCATGCACATCTATGGGGCTGCCAAGGCATAATTTTAACAGCAAACCTTTTTTTTTTTTCCCTTTTTTTTTGTCTTAAATCCCAAACACTTGGGATTTATGCAGTGCATGGGAAGCAGCTTTCATGATGGGAGCAAGTTTTCACACACGGTGCTTGTGTGTGGTTCCAGCTTCCCTCTGAGCAGGAGCGGTCCAGCCACTGGCACACGAGCAAGATGAAGTATTTTTGGGTCCCCTGATTATTTGGTATCTAATCAGAGTCGACTGGCTGGGGTTGGCCACCATCACACACATCCAGCCACCCGCGCAGCTCCGAGAGCATCTGCAGCCTGGAACCTCACACTTCATCTGCAGCATCCACGGCCCATTGGTGAGGCTTTCAAACCATAAATTATCTTTTAGAAGTGACTTATCACAGAGACACATTCATCTCCACGAGCTGGACCAAACCCAGCTCCGCTGGCTGGAAGTTCAAGTGAGGGCACACACATTCACTACTTTTATTTTTTTTTTCCTTTTTTTTTTGGACTGTACAGTTTTGGGGGTTGCAAAGCCAGACATTAAGCTGGCTGAAAGTCTAGTCCTGCGAAGCATTCTGAGTTGGCAAAGTTTTACTACTGATTTATGTGGCGCAACAGCTCAGGGCCTGGGATGCATCCATAACATTCGTTCCATCTGTCGTCAATGCAGATTCTGTTCTCCACCGCCCGTGTTGGCAGGGCTTGGTCCCAGATCTGCTGCTCTCGCTGGGGAGAGGGAGGAAAGGGGAAGAGCAGAGAGGAAGCTGAAGTCTTCCATTGGTGCCAATGGCTTCACAGGAGGCCTCGAGTTCCTCAGATGCCTCTAAGCATTGTTGCTGGAGTGATAATCTTTGGCAGCCCGTTTAGGAGGGGAAGGGAATGAGCGGTCGCACGGATTTTCAGGAGGACTTCAGAACCAATGTTCACCAACAGTCTCATTTCAGGCCCATGCACTAATAAAGGGTAAAGGTCCAGAAAACCATCTAGTCCTCTTGGTCTCCTACCCTTGCTCCTTCCAGGCAGATCTCTTGGATCAATCCACACAAAACACTGACTCCTTTCAGAGCAGCTAAAATCCTGCTAATCTGAGAGTTATCTTCCAAGAGTAGGAGCAATTCAGTCCAAGAAGCAGAGGGAGCGTTTATCTTGGGCACAACAAAAGCCTCCAATCTGCCCTGGAGATCTCTGGCACACCTGGGGCTCGCTGAGGCTGACAGGGCTGGAACTTCCATCCGCAGAGCAAGTGCTGAGCACCGCGCTGGGATTCACACCAAGCTGAGAGGCCTCTTCTGTGGATAGATAGCTGAAGCACGAGCCAGGCTGCAAGCCAAGATGCTCTTCCCTCCTCTCCCCACCCTTCCCAAATTTGGGAGGAGTGGGGATAGTCCCCACCGTGCACAACCCGTGTCCGAGGCTGCGCTCGGGGTGGGACAATCCTCCCTGCTGAAACGCTGATGGTGCGATTCACCTCTGAATATTACCTTCTGCTTCCTCGCCGTTCCAACGCCTCCGACATCTACAAAAAGCTGGAATTTCCTGCCAGCTCAGTGGTGCAATTTCAAATGCTTTTTGGTTTTCGACTGTGCTCTTTAATCTCCAGCCAGCTGGGCCCGTGCGTTAGTGTGAAGGCTGAAAGCTCCAGAGCTCTGGGCAGTCAGTTTTCCAAGGATCTCACCTGTGGGTGGAATGCCTTGCTGCAGCTCTGCAGTAAATTAAAAAGGAAGGCACATGCAAAAACCATGTGTCTGAGCTGCCCTGTCCCTGCTGCAGCACGGAGGGAAGGTGCAGGCCGGCTCTGGGGTCCGATTCCCTTCCAGAGAGGGAGAAATGCAGGTTTGGTTCCTTGTGCCAAGGAGGGCAAGGAGCAGTTTGGAAGAGGGAGCTTCAGGGGCTGGCAGGTGCGGCGTGGCACTGAGCCATGAAGGGCCTCCCCAGCCCCTCCACGGGGAAGGATGGAAATCCAATTAGCCTGCCTCACACGGGCCTTGGAGGATACCTCAAAAGAGAACACACGCTTTCTCAAGGGTTGTCCCACGAGGCAAATGGATTTTATTCCCTTATTTCCCGTGAGAACTGGGAAAAAAGATCCCAGGGTAGAATCTACTGTGCTGTTCTCAGCCTGTGCCACCATGGGAGCCTTGCAGACATGAGGCCACTGTCCACAGCAGACTGAGCAGCCCCTAATTTACACAAAGGCTTGGGCAAGATGTTCCACAGCTCCAGACTACGAGGACCAGACCATCATCTGATGCAAGGTGACTTCATTGTGGAGAATTTAATAAACTGGTACCACTTCACATCAACCAAGGATCTGCTCGAGGAGCAGAGACAACCACAACCAACCACGCACCTGACGGAGCCACAGCAGCAATAATTAAGTCTTATGGGATAAGCCAAAAAATTGTGTGGCAGAGAAAAGAGGGAGGCACGAAGAAGTCCCGTTGCCCTGCTCACTCCACCATTTAAGAAAAAAAAATCTGTTTATACAAGGACATCTGACAAGGGCTACGGCAAAATGGACGAGGAGCTGAATATGTAAAAGGCAAAACCATCACCCAAAAGAAATTCAATTATTTGGTTTTGCTTAGAGAAGCAACAAAGTTTCTGACATGTTTGTTATTCAGGCTGTCATTAGAGCTGAAAGATGTCTCAATAATGTTGAAGTTACATTTTTAACATCCACTCTCCTCCAAGCAGTTTGCATATTTTCCACTACGTTAGCTGATCAAGCCATTAGTTACAGTTACTTAAAAATAAATGAGCTCTATATTTTCCTTCCTCTGCACTCCCCATCGTGAAGCTCAACAGCAGGGGAGGGGGGACAGGCAAGAAAACGACTTCATTTGTGGTGAAGCAACACGACAATGATGGGAAATGCTCAAGTTTGACTGTGGAAGGAGATTACAACTAAGGAGAAAAAGCAGAAGCATCTCTTGTCAAGCAAGCAGCTGATAAGGTCCTAAACAGCAGCAAAACATGCAAAATGAAAACCATATTTGCAAAAGAAACTGCAGTTGGGAGGTTAACAGCATCCAACTCAATCCAGCAAGAGCAGAGGCAGGGTGGAATTTTGTTGAGTGTGCTGATATGTGTTTACTTGCCAAAAATGAGTTTTAACTAGAGCTATTCTTTCTGCTCTTTACCCTAATCCTCCCTCCTCCCCATAAAAAAGTGCCGCCGTCAGTCAGTTTTCATGAAAAGGTTCTTGTTTTTTACCCATTACAGAAAAGCAGGTAGTTTTAATTCTCCCCTCTTTCTCAAAATTCAGCCTTAAAAAAAAAAAAAACCCAGACCAAAACCGACAGTTTACGTTCTGACCGTAGAAAAACAGAATCTGCAAGCAATTTTGCTTTGTTAATTATGCTTAAAATAAAATAAAATAAAAAAATAAAAAGCAGAAGATGAAGATATTTTCTGCCATGCAGAAAATTAAGGCAGCGTTATTTTCCCAACTATCTGTGAACTGGAGAAGAAAAAGACACTAGGGGTAGAGAAAAATCTGGGCATGCCAGGAAAAAAACCAAGTACGTTGCACTAATAGGTCATTGGGCAATTCTAACTCAATCCAGACTTCATTGCTGGATACAGATTTATCCAATATATTGACTACTGGGTCATAAGAACGGCCTTCACACCCAGCACAGAGCAAGTCTCCAACTGCTGCCCTCTCCATGTGGTGATGGCCCATGGGATTCAGTCAGCTCTGCTGAGCTGCTCTCACCAGCAGCTTTATCAGAGAAATAAATAAAAAATACCCTTGCTGCAATAGCCAACCTTCCTGTTGGCCTCCCAAAGTCCTCTCATGCGATAACCTCCAGGTTTTGGCAATAGATCCCCACGCTGCAGAACAAGACACCTCTCTCCGGGTGAAGTTCTCAGCTCCTTCTGTGCCACCAGCCACCACAGAGCTCCAGCAGCTCACCTGCCCTGCCACAGCAGCAGGGCTTCTCCAGTTCACAGTCAACAAACTCCTCCATCAACAAAGCACTTCCCCGCTGGACTTGAACTATTTATGTGAGGAAACCAGGATGAATGCAAAACCAAACATAGTTGCTAAAAAAAACCCCCAACCCCAACCCTGCAGACCAGTGGTGGCCCAGACTATGGCTTGGAAGTCACTGATTTATGGGTTTCTCCCCAGTTTTGGAGCACATGCTGCTGCCACATGTTGTTCAGCAGCTGGGGCTTTCCAGCTTGTTGTCTGACAGTGGAAGATGACACAACTTCCAATACGAGTTCTGGAGAACCAGTGCTACACTGTAGAGTACTTTTAAAACATTTGAGGGTGCTTACAGATATTTTAGAAAGGTCCTTACTTGTAGAGGGAGCTCTTGCCCTTTTTGAGAGTATTTCCCCCCAAAAAAGTCTGTTGTGCTCAAGTGCATTCCGGCTCTGCCCTTTGCTTCCTGAGCAAATTACACCCAGAGATGGGGAACACTCCCAACACTCACAGGTCAGACCCTTTCCTCCAGCTACATCCCAGCACAGACTTAGTCACCAGGTTTCCAAGATGCTCAGGACATGCTGTCCAACCCTGGGAAAAAGCAGGCAGTCCAAAATACCATGCTGGGTCTTGACCAGTTGCCCCAATTCCCAAGGGACAGTCTGGGGGTCAGCCTGGCTGAGGCAGCGCACACGAATCCCACGCATGCGTCCTTCACCTCAACCGCACCCTTGATGCTGGGGTGTGAGAATGCTCCATCCCCTCCAGCTACAGGGGAATTCCCAAGCAGATGGTTAAACTGGATTTCCAGCTTCTCTGGAGTAGCAGAATGGGGGTAACTCATCGGGGTGGAGGTACAGAGCCGGCTCACGTTGCCCAGTGCTTTGTGCTCTGGGCAAGTCACAGGTCTGTCGGTCACCGGAGTTTCATTAACTCCAGGTGAGGTCACCCCTTGGCATCTGCACAGCACCCTGAGACCTTCACACGAGTCTGGTAATTATGCAGAAATACCATATAAATAATGAAACACCTTATGGAAACGCAGCACGTTTTGGCTGAGGGAGTCATCGGCACCTTCTAGGAACGGGAGATTTGAGCTTCCCCAAAATCCCTGGGGAAGTGGGCACCTCGTTCTCTCAGACCTTCTGGAGGTGCCAGGTACATAAGCACCAGTCTGTCAGCTTTGGTACCTCTGGAGTTCAAGGGCTCCTACGAGGCAGGAGCAGCAGGCAGCAATGAATGCTGTGGGCTCAAAACAAAGGCCTGCCAGTCAATAAAGTTCCACAAAATAAAGCCACTCACTTTTTGCTGTCACTCACAGGTTGCTGCAGTGTTGACTCTGGAGGGTGGGAGAAAGCAAGAGGAACACAAAGTATGTGAACAGAAAGAATGAGACATCAAGGGGAGAGCAGTGGACACAAGCCAGCCCTTGCTGATGGGTGGGGAAAGGAAGGTCAGGGATTTGGGAATATTCTGGGACAGCAGTGCCAGGCAAGGAAAGAAGATCTAGGGCCCTCCTGTTCCAGCCCTGGAAATCCTTTCCTAGTATGTAGGTGTCCAGCAGCTGCTCCTTCCCGTGGTGGGAGGAAGGGGAAAGAGACAACAAATAAATCAAAAGGTACTCAAAACAAACCCACACCATCAACAAATCACTCTCTGCTTCAGCCCAGACCTTCCTGCTGGAGCATAGAAACCCACTGGAGAAAGCTCTTCCTCCCCAGGCTGGAGCCAATGGCACATCCTGATTAACTCCATGGAGCAAGACCCCAGGATAGAGCACCAGAAGACCTGTCCTGCTATTGATTATGCCACTGGCCTAGACACAATTTTCCCTTCTCTTCCCCCTTCCATCCCAAAATCCATGGCAGAAATTAGATTTATCCCTTTGAGTCTACCAGGGAAGAAGAGAAGGTGAAGTTCTCCTGCTCCTTTATCCTTCGCTTCGGCAGCAGCTCCACTCCCATGGCTCTGTTCCTACACATCAAGGCAACAATCCCTGCTATCATTTCAGGAGCACCCACCAATGGAAATGGCCATGCTCTTCCAACTCCCCACTACTTTTTTTGTATGGACATCTGGAAAAACTATGGAAACTCTTGAACCCCCAGGGCTTTTTGCCTCTATTCTCAGCACTAAATCCTGGCTCAGAAAGCTTTTCTCACAATATTTTCCATGTTCAGTGTGTAGAAGGGTAGAAATATGTGGTACAGAGAGCAGTGATGTCTACAAGAACCCCCAGGGCTGTTTGGTTGAAAGGTTGGGGGGCTTCCTGCCTCACCCTAGAATGATCTGACCAGGCCCATTTAACATAACAGCAAAACAAACCTTACAGCCCACGCTGAGTTAAGGCATTTACATCTTCCAAGGGCTGTCCAACCCCCAAATCACTGGAGGGGTCGGCATTGCAAGGGGATTAAACACCCACATGCAGCTCTGAACCTCAGGACTACCACTTCTGTTTGGATTTAGTCCTGCTCTGAGCCCAGGAACAAGGAGAGATCTTTGCAACCCATGACCAGACCTCAGCTCAAGATCTTACTCTGGGGTCAGTGTGCTACACTGATTCGTATCAGTGGAGCTTTACAGATTTATTTTAGCTGAGAATCTGGCCACTTATGACTTAAATAGTTTTCTGAAATGTATCCAACAGGAAATCTTAAATCAAGAACACTGCATTTTGAGAAGATTCCTCTCCCTCGGTTCCAAACCCAAGTAAAAGTTGTGCAACTTTTTCCATTTTAGGAATAAGACGCTTTCTTCTCATATCTTCCTCTCCTCCCAAACAAATAATCAAGTACACAGGAGCCCAAAATGTCTTTCCCCTCTGCTCACTTTATTCAGCTGAGGCTGAAGCCAGCATGTTTAAAACTGGCCAGCTGTGTCCTGACCAGCTGACATTGGAGGCTGCAGCTGGGACAGCCAAACAGGCAAGATTCCAGCTGCAAACAAATGAGGCAACACCTTCAGAGAAGGGATTGAACCGGGGGAAATGGCCACGATTCAACTCAAGAGTTTCCTGTTGCTTTTCCAGGGGCAGCTGCTGGTGAAGGCCGGATTCTCAGCAGGAGTAAACTGGTTGTGCTGCTTGGACTTTCCCAGGTCTGCACCAGCACAGCACAACGTGGTTCATGTTTGGGCTTTGCTCTGCTGCCTCCCTGTTATCATCCTTCATCTAGAAATAGCTGCACTAGGAGAGAGAGAAGGAATAACAACCGAAATTTGTCTGGTCCAGAAATGGTTTCCTGGAACTTAAGTCTTTTTTTTTTTTTTTTTCTTTTTTTCTGAAAGGAGATAAAGTTGTTCATTGTTTGTCTTGGCTGCCTATAAACTCATGCTGCTGAGAGCAGCCTTTGATCACAGGGCTATTGGGAGGCTGACCCTTGACAGCCAATCCACTCCTTGCTCTTCCAGTCTCACCAGCCCAGGCCTGACTTCCTTTTTCATAAAAAGCCATGAAAAAAAAATTACACATATATTATCCAACAGCCCTTGCAGCAGTTTAGGGATCCTGATCTAACTAGCTTACAGACAATTTCAATATCAGGCTATTCCCTTCCTCAAGGGGTTCTGTGATGGGAATGGGGAAGGTTCTTTTTTTCGATCTTGGATGTCCTGCCATGAGTGGCAGCAGCTCCATCCAAATGTGCATCAGGGTATATCTAAAAAATACCCTCTTTATAAGGAACAAACCACAACCCTGTCAAACCCTGCCAGAAGTCTTGAGTTTATTTTGTGTCTTCTTCTCCCACTGAAGAGTTCCTGGATGTTTGTGTAGGATTTGTGTGTTCCTGTGATCTGGTCAGAGCTGCCAGCTCTCGCTGGTTTCCCGCATATCCAGAACATTTTTACAGCATGTGTTGTCCAACCCCAGAGGCTACAGGCACAAAACACATTCTCTTCTGACACCTAGCAGGGAGTTCTTCTACGTAAGCCACTCTGTGTAATGTGACTCACTGCTCCCCCACTTCATGGAAGTGGCACGCTTAGTTCATTCCAGCATATCCCAGCAAGGACAACCACATTCCCAAACCACAGGATTCACAAAGCTTGTGTGAACGATCCGAAGTGTGAGCATGATCAGGGCAACGCTTCCCAGCAGTTCCCAGCTCAAGCCCTGTCCTCCTCCCCATCACAAAGACATGAAAAAACAGTGCAGGTGACCTGTGAGACACAAGGTAACAGGAAGGAATTTTTAAGGAATAAGAGGGACACATCTCTTTAATATCTTTTTATCTACCAGCATGAACGAGAGAACTTCGAAAGTTGGGGTGGTAGAATTGCCACTAGCCAGATTTATTAGCCACCTCCTTCATCAGGGGACTCAGATGACCTGCTGTACATCACATAAAATCCAGGGGGCTCAAATAATATCCTTATCATCTCCCACTTGTGATCTGGGAGTCCAACTTTCCTGTTCTTTGTTCTTGGAGTCCTACACCACACTTGAGCTATTACCATCTCCAGTCCAAAATCACTCCCACCCACATACACAGCAGCACAATTACATTGGCTTAAAAAAACCCAAACCTCCACTGGTACAGAAATGCACCTTTTAGAGCAGAGTCAGGAATGAGACATGTTCTTCTTGTGCTCAGTTTTATCTGATACATTAGCTATGAAAACCATCAGACAAGCCAAACATTCAGACTAACGTCTTGCCCTCACGTCTGGCCACATAGTTGGAAGTCAAGTTCCAGTTAGTTGTGGTCTGAACAGATGCAACAGGCAAAAAACAGCTAATTATTCCTAATTTCCAAACAACAGTACCAAGGCAGAGGAGGGAAATATGTGACTGGTCTGTAGTTTCTCAGAAAGCTTGTAGCAAGGCCAGGAGGGGAATCTGGTGCTTGAAAAAAACTGGTTCAGCTCCAGCCACGACATTTTCCCTTCCACTTCTGATTACCTCCAAACCCTGCAAATATATATTAGGTCTTCTATTTTCAGAGAATCACAGAATGGTTTGGGTTGGGAGGGACCTCAAAGACCACCTTGTTCCACCCCCTGCCATGGGCAGGGACACCTTCCACCAGCCCAGGTTGCTTCGAGCCCTGTCCAACCTGGCCTTGGACACTTCCAGGGATGAAGCAGCCACAGCTTCACTGGGCAACCTGTGCCAGGGCCTCCCCACCCTCGCAGCCAGGAATTCCTTCCCAATCTCCCATCTCTCCCTGCCCTCTGGCAGTTTAGAGCCATTCCCTGTGTCCTGTCTCTCCATCCCTTGTCCCCAGTCCCTCTCCAGCTCTCCTGGAGCCCCTTCCTGGAGCCTTCTCTTCCCCACTCTCATTTCAGTTAAGATGACTGGGCAGTATGGAAGTGCACAGCTGAAAATCCCAGGAGCCACATTCAGCTCTGAACCCCTCTGAGCATCCTGGCCATAGGAACACACCTGCTGGGACCTGTGTTTTCACAAACTCAGTTCCAGTGATCACTGCCATGTTTTTCCCACACACATCAAAACTCTTCCCAGCTTTTCTAAGAAGACTGTAACAGCCACGAAACCTGCACCATATGACATCAGAGCTTAATACCAGTGCCCTGAAGTGGATGTGTGTCACATAACAATACCCAGAAGGACAAAACACAAATGTAAATCAGCCCCTTCCCAGGTTTCCTTTCTCCCTCAAACACAGTATTTTTGCTCTAACTTGTCTCAGGTATTTATCCAAACCCCACCATTTCAGAAGACCCAACAATGGGACAGTCACAGTGCATGGATAATTTGGATGTCACTGCTTTTTGGAAATCAAAATTAGGGCTTTTAATCCTGAATATCTTGTCTTTCTTTAGGGTTGGGTGTGCAATTCCCATAAAGAGAGAGACACACCCAAAATCCAACAAAATAAAGGGTCTGGCTGTGGGGACACTGTGTCTAGGACTTTCATAAACACATATTTTTCTTGTTAGACTCTTACCAGCCTACGTAACAACATAGGAAAAACCCTAAATACCATTCCCCAATGTTATTCCAGGGTGATGTTGCCATGACAAAGCACCCTCGTGCCACTCCACTCATTTGCAATGTCACGAGCAAAGTCCCCCCAGATGACCACGAGGTCAGATGGATGACAAACTCAGCTCTGGCCCTCCAGTTCCCTTTGGAACTTGGAGCCAGAGGGACCAGCAGGAAAACAGCTGCTTTTTCCTACTGGCTCTGCAGCTCTGGAGGGAGCTCGGGTTGCTGAGCAATCCATAGGCATAGAGAGCTGGACCCTCAAGGAGGGTGTCATGGGGGCCACTGTGAGACCTCACAGCTCCAAGGACTGAAGGTCAGCTCCTAAAATAACGAGCACCCAACAGAAGAGAACTCACCAACCCAGAAACTGCCCAAAACAGGCAAAAAGAAACCCAGAAGTATTCCCTGAAATCACACTCTCCCCCAAAAATTCACGCTCCAAGTGATGCTGCATCTGAATTGCTCATGCCTGAAGAGTCCAGGACTTTGAGCTCCCTTCAAGAACTTTGGAAACCATAATTCTGCTCTGTTCTGGCTGTATTCAAAGCTTCTAGGAAAGTTAACTTTGCACTAACTGTTCCCAACTTTAATGATCAGGGCCATGGACATCAGAGGGCTGAGGAACCTGTGAGGTTCAGAGGACACCACTGTGTTTAGTTCAGCAGTTCCTCTGCCATCAGTTGGCTGTAGGAAACTCAACAGCCAAAGGGGTGTTTAACTGTGGGCAGAAACTGTACAAGTCAAAGAAATGCCCTTTGGTGGACCTGGAGTCCATCTTTGTCATCTGACAGTGGGGTTTAAGCATTTTTTTCTGCTACAAGGGCTTAACATTATTGTTAAAAGACCTCCTTCATTCCTTCACTCCAACTGTGGAAACTGGGTTCATTGCAGTTTTAATTATAAGGACCCTTTGGCTCCCTCTGAGGTTGAGAGGAGGCCCTTCAAAAGGTATTTTTAAGATTCACGTAATGTTTTGGGAGTTGTTTTGTGAAAACTTAGACCTGACTAATGCCATGAACTGTAGGTTGAACACTCCATGGCTTCTGGGCAAGGGTTTGTTTCCAGCTGGTCACACACTGAAAAGGGAGCTGTATTCTTTCCAGGCAGCTGAGAACTAACAAATCTCACTTTACTCAGCCAGGACAGCAGTGATCTGAGTCCAAAAGGAAATCACTGCTCTGTGCTCTGGTTTTCTCATCTGGAAAAAGAGGCACTGGTCTCAAAATCCTCAAGGAAATCCTGCCACAAGCAGATCAAGAAATAGATAGTACCAAATCAGCATTTTGTGATGCTACACAGTTATGACAAAACAGCAGCATGTCAATGCAATTTTAAAGTGATGGAAAATACACTGACAGAATCCTTTTAAAGTGTAACTGAGAAGAAAAGGATGAAAAGACCAACCAGTTTCACATGAAGGGAAAACCAGGAATGCTCCCTCCTCCGTGCCCTCCCTTCTAAGCAAAACAAAACCACAAGTGAACTACAAGAGGGACCTGTTGTTTCAAATCTGAATGGAAAAATCAGACAACTCTCCCATGGCACTCACAGAGCAGAGGTTAAGAATGAGGGGCACAGCAGAAAGGGGAGATGCAAGATAAGCTGCTTAGATTCACATCTCCCCATTTCCTCCCCTTCCTAGGAACTGGGTCACATTATAAACTTATGCAAATGTGTTTACTTTACATTTTATTTTGGTCTTAGCCATGCAGTTGTCAGCCTGTATCAACATGTCAGTCTGTTTGTGCAAACAATCACTCCTTCATGGAAGGGTTTCAGTAAAAACAGACAAAATGTTATGACATGCGAAAAAACTTCCTAAACATGACAATAAAAGAAAAGCCACTAGATGAGGATATGTTTTCCCTACCAATTACACATCTTAAAACAAAAGAAATCACTCAGGGCTCTTTCTTCCCCCAAGGATGGAACAGTATTGGATCTCCCTGTGTCACATGTTTTGCTGAGGCACCAACACTGGGGTGGGATTTGCAGGGTGGGTGTGAGGGAAGAGAAGCAGAGCCCACCAGCACTGCCCATGTACACTCCAAGCTACCCAATGCCAGTCTGTCCATCCCTTCTCCATATAATATCCACAGGTGCTGGAGAGAAATGGAAACAGCCCCTTCAGTCTCTTGCAGAAGATGTGAGGAATGCGTGAGAGGGGACATGAGAGGGATGAAGGAGGTTTGAGGGTGGGGAGGCAGCTGCAGAGAGCAGGGGACAGGGCTGGCCCGATACATCAATGTTCTGGTTGTCCTGGTGACAGCTCTTGGCCACTCTGCTTCCCCACTGATGTGGCAACATCTGGACCAGCTCTATTGTGTTCTCCTTTCACACTGTACCCAGCTGTACCCCACTCCCTCCCCTGTGCCTCCCCAGCTGCACGGGCTGTAAGGACGACAACGGCATCACAGCTTTGAGGAGAAGTTGCCTGGGGTCTCCAGGAACACGCTGGTGGGTCACAAAGACAGAGAGAAACCTCAGAGCTGAGCTCCAAAGCCTCACAGGGAGACAATGTGGGTTATGCTGTGGCTGTGCTGTGCAACAGGCACTTGTGCAGCACCTTGTGCTGTGGGAACCTGTGGATCACACTGGAGCTGAGATGTCCTCAGCCAGAGCCATCACCCCCAAGGTCATTCATTTGTGACATTTTGGCTCCCACCTCCGCCACAATCACGACTTCAAGAATCCTATTAAAACAATTATGGACTGGCTCCTTACACAGTTCACCCAGATGAGAAGAAGTCTGAGGCCAAGCAGGGAAGGGAGTCTATTCCCTCTGATTTTCCCTGCCTGGAAGTGTGGGTTTGGATAGCCAGCAGCACCTGCTGGTATTTTCTTCCAGGAAAAAAGCAGTGGAGACTCTTTCCCTGCTCAAGTACTGATGCTGAAGAGGTCCTGAGCATTAGGAATTGCACAGTGTAACAGGGGACAAGAGCACAGGGGTGCAGCTACAGCCACAACTCAGCTCAGCAAGCCACAGCCCCCCTTCTTTAGAGCTACTTTGCTATTCCCACAAATGATGCCTTATCCCTGCGGGGTTATGTGCACTGTGCTGCTGCAAGGCAAAATCAGAAGTGATAATTCAGGAGAAACAACCACTTCACTGCAAATTCCACCGAGCTTGGTGCAAACTCCAACGTGCCTGGAGCTGCCAAGCGCTGAGACCCACGACCAGAGTCACCAAGGAACCACCCAGGCCCTTGGCACAAGCCCCACTCTCTTGCTGCAAGGATCAGCTGTGAGTAAGGCGAGGAACGCACATCCATAGATGCCTTCAGCTAGGAAACACTGACTGAGGCCTCTCCATTGCCCTGGGAGCTCTCAAAAATCTTCCAACAAGTAATTAAAAACATTCTGAGCGCGAAAGCCCCCCCCCCCCCCGCGAGATGGAAAACACGCTAACCCAGCTGCCAGCTTACCTCCTCACTGCAGAGCTTCCCCAGGCAGCTGGAAAAGCTGGGATTGACCCAGCCTGGCTGAGGAACCACAGCCAGGTCCTCCCGGTGCTGCTCCAGCTCCCAGGCAGCCGTATCCCGCTGCAGCCCCAGCCCATTCCCGCTTCCCCTGGCACTGGGAAGCTCGTGCTCTGTTCCTCCAGAGCCTACAGAGGGCATTGTGGAGAATTCCCAAATAATTCCTGTCCCAGCTGGCGAGCGGGTTGGATGGGCAATTGGCACTGCCGAGGCCTTTGGGGGCAATGCCCCCGGGCAAGGAGCCCCTGAGGGTGGGGGGAGCAGCCAAGCACTAATTCCACAGGGAAACACACCCAAAGCACGAAGGTTTCTCCCTGCCCTGCCTGGCAGCCGTGTCTTTGTTGCGAGTGGTTTCAGTTACTGTAATGAGAGCACTGAGGGCTCACACACAGCTGCAATCTTGTTACTGTCAGCGGGATGAAGCCGCCCAGGGTCAGGAATCACTAATTAATCACTAAATAAAATGTAGCTTTTGGGGCTCAGGTCCTGCTCTGCACGCACAGCACGCGGGATGGGAGATGGCTCCTGCAGGCACAGGGCAGTGCTGGGCTGGCACCAGCACAAATGACCCAACACCTCCATTCTCCAGTGCTCAATCATCTGCAGTGACCTGTCCTGCAAGGTGGGATGGCTGAGCCTTCCAGAGAGCTCCCATGAACACAAAAATTCCATTTTTTCTTACTGCTGAAACACCTGGGAGACTGTGGATATGCTGTGCTCAGCTGCCAGCCTGTCCTGGGTCTTGGAGCAGGGAAAGCACTTTTTCCAGCTTTTGTCTACTGTCCCTGAGCAGCCCCCAAGACTACAAGGG
Source organism: Pachyramphus minor (assembly GCA_013397135.1). Taxonomy (NCBI): domain Eukaryota; kingdom Metazoa; phylum Chordata; class Aves; order Passeriformes; family Tyrannidae; genus Pachyramphus; species Pachyramphus minor. The sequence continues at coordinate 636,161 of VYXB01007977.1, read as the reverse complement.
AGAAGGTAACTCCTGGGGGTGGCAGCCTGGTACCTACCCTTCCCCTTATTTTCCTACTCAAAAGCCAATCCCAGGATCCAAATATGCCCCAGGACTGCCTACTCTGAGGTGGTGGTAAGAGCTACACTCTGGCACTGGTAGAAAGCAGCCACTGTTTGCTCTAGAAATGTGTCATTTCCCACTCCCTCCACAGGTCTCCATGTCATCCAGACTCACATGGGATCTGCCCAGGGCTGGCTCATCCCCAAAAGCACCTGCTCAAAAGTAAGTGGAACTGTGAGCTGCTGATTTAATTCCCCATCTTATTATTTGAAACTTTTACAGCCTTTTGTGAGCAGATGAGGTGGGACCATGACAGAATAGGAGAGAATTTAAAGAGGAAGTGTACAGAGAGCTCTGCAAGCCACAGTGAAATCCCCCCTGTGCATGTGTAGTCCAGGCTGGCACAGCAGAACCCAGGAATGGAGCAACAGCTTTTAAAGATCAAACCCCAGCATATGGCTCATACCCTTGAGTCCAAGAGCTGGCAGAAACCTAAAGCACTCCAAAGTCTTGGTTTTTGTCCCTTCAGAGTCCCCACAGCCACTTTTAAGACCTGGCCCATCCTCAAAACTGGAACTGCTACTGGTAGTTGTGTTCCCAACACATTATTAGCAGGAGAGGGTCTTGGCTTTTGCCCAGGCTCGCTGAGAACCCCTTATCAAAAGAATCTAAATTAGAAAACTAGGACAAGACTTCAAAGTTATTGATAAAAGAAAGCAGTGACCTAATGTCATCTGAGTCTTGGGGCTGTGCATTTCCACGGTAGGAATATTTGCTTTGTATATTTTCGAAGAGAATTCGTTCTTTTTCTAAATACAGTTCCCCCAAAAAACCAGTAGCACTTCACTTCCTAAACAGTCTCCTCTCTTCAGCATCATTTAAAACCTCCAGAGTTTCCCATCAGGCTGGAGTTACCATCTACTGAAGTAAACGAAAGTGTCCTCCCAGGGCAGCTGAAACAAGGAATTCTGGAAACACCATTATTTCCCAGCAAGGAACAGAAGTAGTTTTAATAATTTTTTTTTTTCCATCTTCCTGCCTTATTCCATGAGTGTGGGCTCTACTGTATCACAGAGGTGAAACCTGAACCAAGCCAACCTTGCTTTCATTAGCTTTAGGAGCCTCCTGTCCCTTTCCCTCACTGTCATCCACCTTCCCAGCCATTAAAAGCTTTTTCTGCTTCCTGAGAGAACAAATATGTTTTGTAGCTTGACCTTCACTCATCAAATACAGGTTCTGGCAGACTTGGGAGGGCATGGGCAGAGCAAAGTGCCCAACCTTTCCTCATGGAATGGCACAGAGAGCACAGGCAGCAGTGAAAGAATCACCCCAACACCCAACCTGCACCAAAGCTTTGGGTAAAGCTGGAGCTGTGGCTGTGGTCACTGAGCATTGCTCCAGCTTCTGTGAGTAAAGAGGGCAGCAAAGAACTGGCAGTGCAGGATTTGACTGGGATAGGGCACTACAAGCCCACAGGTCTCTCTGTACCACCATACACTGGGAGTTTATTGCAGGTAGGATGTAAAGAAAGCACAGTCACAGCTGCTGTGAACCTGCCTTCAGCTCTTTGAGCAAATGCATCCCTAGGCTCTGCTGCCAGCTCTCCCACACTGAAGGTTTCATGGCTCTAAAGGTACAGACAGCTTGGATTCACACAGAAATAAGGTATCTTTTTCCTCGTTACGGGTCTTTTCACAAATCACCCAGTTCTAAGAGGCCACTGCAGCAGTTGGTCAGAGAGGAGGCTGTGACCAACCCTTAGCAATCACTGTGTCAGACCTGTTTCCTTGAGCAGAGATGAGAAGATTTTCTTCTCTCTGAGCTGCCTCAGGCTGTGTAATTCTCATCCCTTCAGAAAAGAGAGCAGTCCCACACCTCTGAGTTACCACTGAAGCTGCTGCTTCATCTGAATTAAGCCAGGAACAACTCAAGTTAACAGATATAAGGGCATTGTGTCTTTTGTGCTAAAAACACAACACATCCTCTCAGAAGCCCTTGCAAAGTGTTTTTAAAAGCAGAGTGTACAACACAAGGTAACTCTTAAATTACTGAGTCTCAGGAGTGCTGGGAGAAGGACACAGAGTTTCCTGTTGGTTTCTGATATAAACTAAGCCTTGCCTTGCTCCTGCTCTGTTGTTTTCTCTAAGCCTGCAGATTATTTAATATCCAAGGGGAAGGCTTCAACCTGGCTGAGAAACTGCAGGAATTCAGAGTGACCTGGAGGGAATTACAAGAATGCTGCTTGCTGATCAGATTAAAGGGAGAAGTGGCGGGGCTCCCAAGGGTCTTCTTATTCAGCCTTTGCTGCCTACAATGCTGTGCTTTGTCTCTGACTCTGCTGTTTAAAATGATTCAGGTTACTGCACTGGAAGCATCACTGCCTTGGGAGTGACAGCAGGAACACCTGGCAAAAGTGGGACTGAGGGTGGATACTCAAGTGCCAGCCCTAGCACATGTTTTTGCTTCCCATTGCCCTTGATATGATCAAAACTCTGGCGTGTCCTTTCCTAGAAGCATTTAAAATCATTCATTCATCCTCCTCAAGGCCCAAGTTTACAAGCTGTGCTACGAAGAAGGAAGATTTTGCCAATGTTTTTTTATAAGTCTGGAAGACTTTTGAATAGCAACTTGGGCAGGGCCCCAGGGTGTATTTTAGCAAGAGTGAGGATGCACAGCACTCTTGTCGTTTGGGTATTTCCCCTCTTTCTTTAGTGCCAAAGCATCATCTGGAACCTCTACACCCGTGTGCCTCCCCAAAGGAGAAAGTGGTATTTATTGAGAATTACCTCCCAAAAGACTTCACCAAAACCAAATGAAGCAATTAGAGAGTCAGAGACAAGTTTGGCCAGTTATGTTGCTGCTGAATTAAGCTGGGTCAGTAGGCAGGAGGGTGGAAGAGCACTCACCAAACACAGAAACAGGGGACAGGCTGCTGGTTGTTGTTCATCTGCTGGAAACTATGGGGATGATAGAGGTTGGTGTGACACAGAGTTCCACAGGTCTCAGTTTGAACAATGCCCTCTGGCACTCTCAGAAACACAAACTGCAGGTTTTTGCCTCCCAAGAATCCTTTTACACACTAAGGGCCATTAAAACATTTGATAGGACCAAATACAGGTGTCCAACAGCTCAACCTTGATGGTGATATCCATCAGGCAGTTCCACCAGAGGCTCAACGCCTCTTCAATGAATCATCTCTCCAATGAAATTATTAATTAAAAACAAGTAATAGCAACTTTGTACTATTAGTAACTACGTGGTTCTGCATATTTTCCTACTGAAAAGCCAATCCCAGGATCCAAATATGCCCCAATTTAGGGAAACTCATCAAATTCTACCCTACGTCACCGCTGTCCATGACTCACTGCTGCTCCTGAGCATCTCTCAAAGGCAGGGCATGTTAAGCCAAATCCATCTCTCAACCCCAAGAATGCTACTTCAGCAGGACAAATCTGACTCACTGAGCTGTTTGCTGAAGGCCAGGGGAATTTGGTGCACTTCCTCCTCATCTGCAGTTCTCTCCCATTCTACCCAACACATTTAGGTAGCAAATTCTGGGGGAGAGGCCTTTGATCTCTGAAATTTCTGCTCTGTTTCTGTGGCGACCTGTATAACCTCTGTGGTCATGAATGAACCCCATTGTGCTCCTCCCGTTACCTTCTTCCCCAAATTACTTCTGCCTGCTAATGTCAGTGAAGTGAGGCCATCTGCACGGCTTCCACCTACCTTGAGAGAAAGATTAACTGAAGAGATTTGCCTTCCACTCCCCCAAACTCCTGGAAAATGAAATAACTTAATGACTCAGAACAATCCCCTGAAGGAGGGCAGGTAATTCTAGGGTTCATCACCAGGATGAGGAGGCTCTGGTTTACCAGCCACCCCCTCACCCCTGCCTCTTTCAAATGAATAAACAGAATATTTCCCCTCTTTCTGTTCTAATCCCTGCGTCTGCATCGTTCCGGTTTCCACCATTAGTTTAATGAGCAAAATCAGCCTCGCTCCATCCCTCTCTGCTCCCGAGGAGAGCTTTCAAGGGGGATAAATTGGCACTGCAGCAGTGTGTAAATGGGTTTGAAATGCACAGAGAAGAGCACCTGGCTGAACACGGGGTGTTTGGTGTGCCAGCTGCCTCAGTGCTTCCCGGGGAGGGCAGCACAGCAGGGCTTCATCATGACCCACTGTGAAACTCAAGAGGGGGGAAAAGCAAAATCAAAGGAGAGCAGGGGGTGAAAAGGAGGCAAAAGGGTGCCTTCAGGGCTCCTTTCATGCGGCTTCGCTTCACCATCCACCAGTCAAGGCTCCTAAGCAGGAACAGAGACACCATTCAGGACAAATCTGGATGTTATCCCAGGGCACCAGGGACACCACTAAAGGGAAAGTTTTGACAGGTGAAATGACCTTAATATAATTAGCCCTGCCAGTCCCTCCTTCCTCTGCCTCCTTCACCTTGCCATGAAAACGGCAGTCTGTTAATGAGATCCTTTTTCCCCCTGTAAGGCAACACCGCCGGCTCTCGGATCTTTTGCTCGCACATTTCAAACGGGACAGACGTGATCTCCTCCATCTTCACTCCCCCCTCTCACATCTCAAGATATTGCCATTGATTCTGCTGCTGCTGACTGGGGTGAGGGTTTTTTTTTTTGTTAGAGAAAAGGCTGAAAGGAACCCTGGTAATAGAATGATTTGGCCTGCAAGTCAAATCCCCCTTGATGAACAATCAGACACAAATGTCAATAACAATTAGATTGGCCAAGGGCTCCAGTCACTTAGGACTTCAGTTTTCCATCTGCAGTGCTCCAAATGAAACCCTCAGTACTGCGATCTCCAAATCAAGTTTGGCATCAAGAATGAAAAGACATCAACAACAATAAAGGGCTGATGGCAGGAGAAGAGCAAAAGACAGACAATAGGGTTGTGTGAGTGTGTGCAAATGCACATGCGCACACAGGAGGATGGAAATGACAAAAGTGGGAGCTGATGTAAAAATCCATCAAGATATGAAATTAGTCCTGCATAAAGAATGACCTAAACCGCCTCGGATTGTCCTCCCAGACAGGTTCTGCTCCTCTGGGCTTTAAAATTTCCACCTCCTGCTGTCCAACACATCAAGCACGGGAAGCGACCGAAGGGAAGAAAGCCCTTAAGTGCAGGCTGTATTTTTTCCTGTTCCTAAATTGTAAATATACAGTGGAGGCAAGAAATGCCCAATCTAATTAAGAACAGTTGAGAAGTATGGAGACAGGGTCCTCCCAACGGGAATGCTGCAGGTTAAAAAGGTTAAAAAGAGGAATGTTCAGCCTAATGAGGGAAGTTTAACATTGTGAGCACACTTTCCACTGGTGAGGCGGGGTGGGAAGGAGGGGATTAAGACAGAGATAAAGGAAGAAGTGGCTCCACAGCAAGAGCAGGTGTGTGCTTGGCTTCAGTGCTGACTGAAGTGAGGGTAAGATGTTTTAAGGTTTGCAGCTCAGGGTAGCCCCTCAAAACCCAGTCCTGAAGGGGTCCTGCATTGAAACCATTATCCTAAATTACAAGCAAGCTTAGCTTAACTTCCTCCCCTTTTCCCTGCAAGTGTGAGGCTCTGAGAGCCACCTGGCTGCCTCTGTTGGGGGTTCACCAAGCTGGGAAGTAAGAGGTAACAGCCAGGCACACACTGCTAACTCTGCCAGCAGGGATATTGCTCCTAAGGAGGGGCAACACCGAAAATATTTCAGCTGCTGTTCACTGCACCCAAACTGAAGCACACCAGAGCTGAGCCTGGACTAACTGGCACAACAGCCTTGCTATGTCTCATGCAAAGTGTGTCAGCCATCTCCTAAAACAGTTTGTACAGTGCTGTACATTCAGTGCTGCTATTTGGGGGTTCCTGATGGCACATTCGGTGCCTCGTGGGGCACCAAGTGAGCCCACACCTGCATGGTGGCTGTGTGAGACAGCAGGACCTTCCTCCTGCCACTGGCACCAGGGAAGCAAAGGCCTCCCCTTCCCTTGCTCATGCTTTAGCCACAAACAGGCACCAAACAAAACAGGAAAGTTGCAAAGTCCGGTCCTTAACTTAAGCAGCGCCATTCCCTGATAAAGCACTCAAAACATTTTCCAGCTGAAGGGATCATCTCTCCCCTTTTGGGTGAAGAACACAATCCAGGCACAGGCTCAGTACTATTATCTGGCTGCAGGACATGCACAGAGAGAGAAGGATGAATGAAGTACCATGAATGAAGTACCTAAGTAAGAACAACTTTTCCTTTTTGACTCATCCTTCTACTGTGACTGCAATGAGCTTCTCACCCAGGCACAGGGACCAGGAGAAGGTTGGATTTGCCCTGCTTGGATGCCCAGGTCTGCAGTTAATCCCTGTGTGGGAGAAGTCAGTCAAAACCGGTATAGGAAGAGGGCAAAAGGTTGAGCCCCACTAGAGAAATGCTTTAACTGCTTTACTTTGCTTTATTTGGATGGGCTTCACTATTAATCCTTCCAAAATAGCATGAGCCTAAATTTCACCCAGTTAAAAGTAGAGAAAACACCATTTTAATTTACTTATTTATTGCTGGAGTGAAAACTTTCTCAGTAGGCTCTATGAGGGCCATCCAGTTTCTTTGCAAGGCATTGGGAGCATCAGCCCTTTGCCTGTTTGCTGATTTTCAACTAAAGGGTTTTATTTGCAAAGGGTCAGGAAGAAGAGCAGAGAGCTGGCTGGGTTTTGTTCAGTTTTTTTCAGTTGTACAGGATTAACTTGAGAAAAATTATTAAAAAAGCTTTCTCCCCTCCCTGTTTTTTACTGGCATTTCAGCTTTTTTGAGGCACCAACCCTGAGGTTCTGTTTTGTACTCTTTCCCTGAGCTGACGGAAAGCCTTCATCCCCAAACCTCCTGTACATCAAGACAAGTCCGGGAGCTATCCTGGCCGTGGGCTTGGCATCTTCAGCCACACACTGAAGGGCAGGATGATCCCACCACTCACATGGATTGTAGCTGCCCTGCTTCCTTTTGTCATCCTGATCCATGACTCCCCAATCTGTGTCACGGGGGCTCTGGCATCAGCCCAGTTCAGAAACTGGACATGTAAGCAGCTCCTCTAAGTACTTTTTTTTTATGGAGGCTCATCTCAGTGTTAGATATTCACTTCCCATGGATTTCAGCTAGGACAGTGTCCCTAAATCTCCGAGCCAGATGCCTTGCCTAGTGGGACCCAGGAGCAGTGCACAGATCCCACCCTCACTCTCCCTAAGCTTGCAAGTCCTTTGGCATCTCATACGGTTTCTGCGGCAGATTAGATGAAACAGAAGTGCAGGAATCCCAGCAGAAGAAAGCTGTTTCCCTGGAGACCCAGGATGGAATTAAAGACACAACCAAACAAACTAAGAAATCAGCAAACACGAACTTGGGCAGCGCAAGCTGTTGGGGAGCGGCTCTGGGGAGAAGCCTGATCTCCCACCCCCAACTGCTCCAGTCGCTGTGCCAGGCCAGTGCTGGCCATGTGGGGTTGGTGGTGGCCAGCCTGTGTCCCCAGCCCCGTGAGGGCCCCTGAGCAGGAGGCAGATGGGCTGCAGACTGCTTGGCAACACGGTTCCTTCCCTGTTCCCTCAGCTGTGTGTCCCCGCTCACGTGGCAGCAGGGGAGGGAGAGCGCCTGTCCTCGCGTGCACACGCAGCAGCTGGGGACAGCAGAGCCACCAACACACACACCAGCACTGTGCCTCCTCACCAGCAACATCCCTGGCACAGGGCTCCTTCCCAGCCCCTCATCCCACCTCAGCTCAGCATCCCCATTGGAAAGACAGCGCTTTCCCCCATGTCCTTCCCTGGGATAACGGCGGCGGCCCAAGAAAGTTAGCAATGAATTCCTGGGAAGTGGCTGTTGCTGCAAAAATAAAGTATTCGTTATTGCTAAAAAACTTTTTTCATCTTTGAGGGGAAAACACATACCACATGATTTCCAAAAAGGAGCTGGTCTGGTTTACAAATACAGTACATTAATAGCTTTGTAAACATTTATTCAGTATGACAGCTGACTGCAACATGTGGCATTAATTAGAAGACTCAGCAATGTAGCATATTAAGAGCTAAGTTAAATCTGAATTAGCTGGGTTTGTTGAGACTAAACACCCGTGGGGGAAGTCCTCGGATCTAATACATTATGACTCACTTGACACGGGAGACCCACAGGCCCGATTCCCAATACACTGGGGGGCCCTTATTCATACTCCATCTCCACACAAGAGCTGCAAACTCTCAAGATACCATAGATCAGAGGGTGTTGATGTTGGGATGTTGCGACAGAATGGGGCGCGCGAGTCCCTGGCTCCCAGCTCCCCGACCCTTCCTCAGGAGCGAGCGAACGGAGACAGCACGGGCTCGCTTCTCCTTCCCAGACACACAAAAAAAGAGCACAGACAGGAAGGGAAAGGATTTTACATTCCCTTGAGCTCTGGGATCTTGCTCAACACTCCCACACAGCCACCTTCCCAGGCATGGGTGACACAGCCTCTGCCGCGTACGGCGCCGCGAGCTCTCGGTGCCCGGAGCGTCTGCGTCACCAGTGCCACGAGGAGCTGGCTGGAGGCACTGCACAGGCCACTGCTGTGCGAGCTCAGACCTGCACCCCAAGTTTCCTGCTCTGAAGTCAGCCAACAGCTTGTGTTTTGGCTTAGGGCATCCAGACACCTCCTGGCTCTGCTGCCTTGGCAGGGTTTCAGGACAGCAGAGCTGCCACGTAGATGGGAAACCCACGGTTCTGGTCCCTCCTCTAACCTGTCCTGTGGCTCAGGGCACCACTGACCTCCTGCCCCTTCCTTGCTTTGAGAAATACCTGCTTTGTTATCCTTGTGAAGTTGCCACCAGGACAACATTATAGCTGCAAATCATCATGAAATGCACGGAATGCCACGTGAGCGCACCGCTGTTGGGGGGTTTGTACCACAACTGCTACAGGCTGAGCCAAGGCCAGCTCACAGCAGCCACACTGGCCAAACACCAGCCACTGGGCTACTTCTACCTCTCAGACCCATCTCTTGTGTCATTTACATTATGTCAAATCAGGGCAGCTCGCTGGCAGCCAGGGGATTTACAGCAGAGCAGAACTGCTTGAAATTCAGGAGGACCAGAAGCAGTTCTCCATCTCAGATCAAAGCAAGAACTAGTTGAAATCATGTAGGTGGGTAAAGAAGATGAACCAGCACAGGCCCAAGTGTTTGAGCTGCCATGTCTCAGCTGATCCATGGTAACAAATATACCAAACCCTGATGCATGGAATGCTGGTGTAAATATACAGTCTATGGTACAGCCACAGGTATTTAGGACAAACACAAAACAAACTATCTGGACCTTTTGGAGTGAGTCCAGAAAAGGCCACAGGGCTGGAGCCCCTCTGCTCTGGAGCCAGGCTGGAGAGCTGGAGGGGTTCACCTGGAGAAGAGAAGCTCCAGAGAGACCTGAGAGCTGGAGAGGGACTGGAGACAAGAGATGAAGGGACAAGACAAGGAGGAATGGCTTTACAGAGATGAGAGGCAGGGTTAGATGGGATATTGGGAGGGAATTCCTGGCTGTGAGGGTGCTGAGGCCCTGGCACAGGTTGCCCAGAGAAGCTGTGGCTGCCCCTGGATCCCTGAAAGTGTCCAAGGCCAGGTTGGACAGGGCTTGGAGCACCTGGACTAGTGGAAGGTGTCCCTGCCCATGGCAGGGGAGTGGAACTAGATGGTCTTCAAGTTCCCTTTCAAACCAAACCACTCTATGATTTTGTGATCTTGGTTTCTATTCAAGGTCTTGCAAGATGATGCTCTAAGACTCTGTAGCCCTCAGCAATCCCCTTCCCTCTCATGATGGGCTGGCAGAACAGACTGTGAAGTCACCCCTCAGCCCTTCCAGCAGGCAGATGGAGTCTGGACATTGAACCTGAGCTGGGAATTGAAGCAACAGAGGGCAGTGGGGTCCCTGCCACCAGCCCCATATGCAAAGCAGGAGGGCGAGCGTGGGCTGGGGAACGAGTGGCTATCACACATATTGAGCAATGCAGCTTATTCACCTCAGAGCAGCTCTGCTTTCAGCTTACACTGTTAAAGCAAACTTTTCTTGCCCTGGAATCCTTATACAGCATTAAGGCAAACTTTTCTTGCCCTGGGCTCCTTATGTTGGATGCCTAAAATTTTATGTGATTAGAAGCACGTATGAAAGCACCTCCAGAGGTGTCAGGCCCCCACTAATTCAAGCCCTCGTTGTTAGAGCTGGATAAACCCTCTCAAAAGCAATAACATTATTATCTGTGGCAGCTCCAGCTTTCCAGATACAGAATTGTTGATGCTAATTGCCAAGAGCAAATAAAATAAATCTCTGCATGGATCTGTCTTCTTCATTATCCTGGAGCAGATACTACCACTCTTATCCAACTTTCTTCCCCTTCATCCCTTCACACACAATTTTATCCACCATAGATCTGCCAAATGGAGAGTAAAACTACTAATGTGTCACATAGGCAGCTATTTCCATAATTTAAGCCTCTTTATTCTTATTAATGTTGCATCAAGGTATTGGCCTGCAACAGTTGTTTTTGAAATGGGTCGCCAATAAAATTGAAAAGTGGAGGACAAGAAAATAACAAATTGTCTCACTGTGTTTCTATTATAATCTTCCTCTGAAAAAATAGAAAGGGCTGATCAAAAGTTGAATGTTTGCACAGCAAAAGTTTCTGAGATATCTGCATTTCAAATAATTGGCTTGGCTTTAAGCTGGCATGAAAAGCCCAACCCTTGGAGAGGAAAACCAGTGAAAACAGTTTGTTGTGACCCCCCTCCCCAATCCTTCTTTTCAACAAGAACTGACTGTCTAATTTCCACTTCAGCATTTCAAATGGAACTCAGCTCTTTCATCCCTCGTACTATAAATAATGTGTACTATAATGGAAGGCAGAATTAAGTCAAGAGGAAGCTTTTCAACTTCTCCAAAAAGAAACATTTTGATATGTTCCAAATTTTTTCCAGTAAAATAAATTCTCACAGGGGAAAAAAAAAAATCTCAACAGCTGTTATAGTAGCTATTAGTAGAACTAACAAACAGCAATGATAATTCTTTTTCCTTGGCTGTTTCAAAGCTACCTAGGTCTTGTACATGAACAAAGCCTTCTCTAAAATAAAATAAAACAGAATGGCCAACTCATGACTTTAACACACATCTCTGGATATTTGATATTTACTTAAAGGCTCCAACTCCAGGAAACAAGCAATTACAGGAGAGTCTTTGCTCTCATTAACAGAAAAAAATAAAGAAGGAAGTTTCCTCGCTGTTGCAAGGAAAATGTTGAAAGCGTGACCCAAGTACATCCCAAATGTCCAAAATCCAGAAGCCAAATAGATTTTTTACATATTAAATCTTATCAGTTTTGATACATATCTCTTGATTGTGGAGCATTTTATGTTAGCAGAAGTGACTGGCTCCTCTTGGTGTGACCCTTTAGATCATTTTCCTGCTCCCCCTCTCACCCTTTGCCAGCACTTCCACAGAAATTGAGGTCTAAAGTGCAGTTCGCTTTGGAAGAGATATTTGGAAATGCAGTAATTTCCCCACATTTTTCTGAAACAAAGAAAATAAATTTAAGAGTATCAGGAGGACGAAGCTGATTTCATTGTACGGTCAAACCTGTCATCCCTCAGTTTGAAGAATAAAGTCTTATTCAACAGCTCAGACACAGTGCCAAGGAACACATCTCCCAGTGGCAACTACGTGACTAATAATGCCCTTGGGCACAAGTCTTCTCCATTAGGGTCTGGAAACAAGGACTGCACATCCACCAGGACCACACGGGGCCACTGACTGCCCTCAGGAGAACCACACAGCACTGCTGACTCACTCAAACACCCCAGCAGGCTCCAGGTATCCTCCTTTTATGTCAGTGAATTGGCTTGAGAGGAGGGTTCTCATCCTAATGAAGCTCTGAAATAAAGCTGTCGAGTCTGGCCCTGAAAGCAGCTGTTTCCCTTGACCACAAAACACAGGCTAAAATGTAGATTTCCACGCCTTTGAGAGGATGTACAGCACATTTAAGGGGTAATGCTGTGCTTGTGTACATGGAGAGGAAATCTGTACACCTACAATGTACATGTTCAATACTTTTACAATGTATAACACATGGACAATGCCCAAAGTTAGGGATGATGGATCCCACAGTCCCTTAAGAAGTGCATGTGTCCATTTCTCTGAAAAGTCTGGAAACTGATATCCACCAGATGAAATTAAGTATCTCAAAGTGACTACAAGTTTCATATAAACTGACAAGTAGGAAAAGGAGAACACAGGATACGAGCACTCACATATCCCCCCACCAATAATATTCAATAACCAAAGCCCAAGTAGTGCCACTGGAGTACTCTGGAGGTGGAAATACGAGTCTGGGAATCAAAGGAAAATTCAGAGTATATGGCTGAGCATACACAAATTATAACTTGCCATATTATCAGGTCATTCCAGATGCTGAGCCTTTATAGAAGCAATAACCCCGTGAGGTTTCCAGCGACACTTTTGGCGAGATCCTCCCTTCACGGAGCGACACCGAGGGCGGTATTTGCCGAGCCTGCTTTAGTTTTACTGCGCCAGTCACGAAGAGCGTGTCGTGCTCGGATGCTTTAGAGCCCTGCCAGTACGACCAGATCCTCATTCAAGTTTGTTGGGCCCTGAGCGTCCCCGCGGCGCGAGCGCTGCCGTGCCAGCACCGAGGGGACTTGGGCCGAGTTCACACGCGTGTGCGCCGCCCCACGCATTCAATGCGTCCCTGCCCTGGGAGGGGAGCGAGTTCCGGGCGCAGAGCTGTTCCAGCAACTCCTACATGTGGGAGTGAATGTTCTCCGCTTAAACATCCCCATACGCCCGCGGCCATTTCCCCTCCCGTTGAGGAAGGGACCTCAGTGCAGCCTGTCGCAATGCCTTCACCAGCCACCAAGCCCATCACTGGTTCATGGGCAGTCCAGTAACCTCAAAGGTTAACCAGCTTCCCAAACTTCCCAACCTCTTTCTGCCTGCCAGCGACACTAAGTACGAACCAACAACCAGTTCCTTCCTATAGAAGCAGAGCTGTCCATCATAAACAGCTCCCTCTCCTCTGCTCCGAGGGGTAATAGGTTCAATATTTTCTATTTTGATGGTCTTTAACACTGCAGTGTGAATCTTAAGATAGGAGCCAGAAAAACGTTACAATTGCAGAAGACTCAAAACCTAGAGAGTCAGGAGGTCTGGTTCTAATCTTCAATTTAACACCAGGGTGTAACTCCAGGCAAGCCTGGGTTTCTTTTTCATTCTTTGATTGTTTTCACTGTAAGCTCTTTGGGGCAGGAACTGTGTCCCATTGTGTTGTTACAGGGTGTAGAACAATGGGCCCCTGACCTCAGCTAGGGAATCAAGAGATTACGAGAATTATTTAGAGGAAATCTGTGGTTAAACAAGGAATTGGAATCAGACCTCAAGTCCCCGTCAAGTGCCAGTACCAGATGACTATCCTTTTTTACCCTTCGTTAAAAAAAGTCATAATCCCCATTTATTGTTGTCCAACATTCGCCATTTTTCACACGTCTCTTCGCCTGCCCGACATCTGAGAGCCTCCGCCTTCCCCCGGCTCTGCTGCCACGCTGGGGCAGAGCCTCTCGCCCCGACTGGCACTGCAGCCCGCTCTGCTTCTGATAAAGAGGGGTATCTGGGGAAGGAAGCACCAGAAGGAAATCAAAAGGAAACGCAAGGGCTCGCTGTGTTTGTGTGTGCGCATGGGATTCTTCAGCTGTACATCGGAAATTAGTTCCAGCCAGGGTGAGCTCTGTGTGGTCTCACTCGCCATCCAAGTCAAACTTCAGTTCACCCCGGCTGCCAAGCGGAGCTGTGGAGGAGAAGAAGGTTCAAGACAACGTGGAAAAGGAACAAAGAAGCCTGAAACAGTGAGCTGGTGGTGGTTTTTCCTCCGAGGTTTTTTCTTTTTTTTTTTTTTTTTTTTTTAAACAAACCACCTGGATTTTAAGATCTCCAGAATCCCATTAAAGGGCTTTTACTCCTTCATGAATTGGAGGCGTTTGATGAGAAGGGGTAAGGGGAGAGAAGTGTGTCTGCCTGTGGGAGGGGGAGAGGAGGGGGAAGAGGGGGAGATAATGGGGCATGGGAGCCCTTAATTTCTCCTGTCTCCCCTGCCGGTAATAGGGCTGGATGTAAACACTGCTCTGGTGAATGTTGGAGAGTGATTACAGGATAGCTGGGGAAGGAGGAAGCATTTTGAAACCACAAGTAGGAAAGCAGCTCTTTGATGGAGGGTTAGTAATTTCTTTTTTCTCCGTGCCCTCTTCCCTCACACAGCAGCCCCCCTTCCCCTCCGTCCTCCACCTTCTGTAAACACGGCAGCACAAATTAGACGGGGGCCAATCTGTTAAACATTTGAAGGCAAAGTGGGCTCGGTGGTTGCTCTCACTCAGTAGGATACAAAAGAAGAGGCTGATAACACTGTAATGGGCCTTTCTGGCCTTGCCCGTGGAACAGCCGCCCTGGAAGGTGCAGGAGAAGCCAGAGAGGAGGGAAGACACAAACTCCTGCGATGGAGAAACATCATGGAGCGGGATGGAAGTTCACAAAATGAAGACTGAGTGTCCTCAGCAGGCACTGAAAGTGCTGATGGCTGAGCAAGCAGCAGCTTCAGCATATCCACCTACATGGAGGGTCTAGAGACGACCTTCCCAGAGCAGGTTCATCCAAGCTAGAAGCTGCTCAAGGGGAACTTTACCATCCCCTAACACCCAGATGGCTTCTGGAGCCTGTTCAGCTTCTGACCTTTGTAACTCAACTACTTTGCTCTGCTTTGGTTTTCCTCATACGAAAACAGGGAAGCAATTACTCCTCTGGAAAGAGTTGTTGTCCAGTGGTTGGGAAGAGATGGGCATTACTGGCCAGGCTCTGCACGGACATGAAGTTCTAGAATAAACCACCCATGGGGGAAATCCCTCAGCATAAACAAGTTGGCCATCTGTCCTCAGACATGAGGTGTCTGTAGGGATGTTCTTGCAATTCCCATCCGTACTGACAAGGAAGGGAAAAGAGAATGGGAAACAGCCTCTCCCTTCAAGAGCTTTAGAAGATTTGGGGTGAAATTCTCCATTCTCAGCCCTGTTAGTCCTGCAGGAGTTGTTTATTGCTGCTGTCCGAGCCACACTCCTCCAGAGCAGAGCTGGCAGGAGCACAGTGTGCATCCCAAATTCAGTGTTTGCCTTCCACTACACACCAGAGAGCAGTTTTCCCTGCCTGAGCCAAGTCTACTCCTGGCGAAGAGCAGTGATTTTACAAGATCGGGGAGGAATTCAACCTTCAGGTTTCTACTAATCACTGCAGAGACTTTAGAGGAGTTAAACACTACAAAATCCTACAGGTACTGGGTATCTCACTGCCTTAGCATTCACCCAAAAGTTCTTCATGGATCCCAGCAGGTTACTGAGCTCTTATTTTTCTCAGTTTTTGACTGAGTATACTCTTTAGCTACAAAGTATCATGATACCCCTTTAATTAAATCTCCTGCTTAATACATCTACTCCCCTGACACTTAATACTTTTTGCCCCAGGCTCCTGGTGTTTTCTTGCACGACAGCACCACCACAAAAGCCTCCATTTAAACAACTGTAAATGCTGAAGAGTACACATCCTGTCCTAAACACGCAAGGTTTACAAGCTGGAATAAATGCATCAGGCTGCTCTGTTGCATGTACACAGCAATAGCTATAAAAAGGTCTTTATATTGCTATTGTTTATCCGTGTAAGTTTGCTTAACCAACATATATAAATATAAGGCAGTTCAAAAGCTATTTATATGCTGCCCCTGAGCAGTCTTCTGTTAGGTCTTGATGCAAGAACTTCTGTGTTAACTATAGGAACTGACCATGTGATAACATGAAAACTGACAGGGAATGTCCTTCAGATGAGGTGGAGCAGCCCCACTTCCCCCAGATTCCCACCTACTACTCATCCTTCACGTGGTTTTCCCTCTCTAACACTCTCCTGAAGTCCCTTGGTCCACGTATGTATGACAGTCAAGATTCCAGGCTCTAATTAGAGACTTTCAACTCTAGTGCAGTGAAACCCTCCCTTCAGTGATCACCACAGCTACAGAATTTGTAGCTGCTTTTGTGTGTCCACCATCTCATGAATAAATTAAATACCAAAAAAAGCGCCCCCGTTCTTAAATAACTTGTGAGGATCTCTTCCAGTTTTTATCTCTACAAAGGTTTCTCATCTGCTGTAGGCTCAGCAAACGACCTGAGACTAGGTGAGGAACAAGCAGTTCTAAGCTGACAGTTCCCAACCTTCTGTCCTTCCTGTCTTTTACCCCATTCCTCCCCTCCCTGGCTCAGATATTTTAATTTCTTTAAGGAGGAAAGAAGTACAAGGGATGAGCAGCTAGGAAGCTACATCCTTTCCTCCCCATGCCTATTTCTGGTATCTGAATAAACCCCTGGAAGATGGAGAAGTCTAATAAAAAGCCCTACATTCAGTGAGCCTTCTCAGTACAAACTGACCACTTTAAAGGAGAAAACCCCTTCCATTAGATGTAACTGAGGGCAGATGAGTCCATAAGTCAGTAACAGGCAAAAAAGGTGTGCAGAGACTTGAAAATGGGATTTCCCTGCCATGGGAACCACTAATCCCGTATGCAAGTCCTCCAGCCTGGGCAGACAGAGCACAGCTGGTGAGGTGCAAGGGAGCACTGCTTTAGCAGTCAGCAAATGAGACACACAGGCAGGCACAGGCAAATGAAACTGCCCAGGGAAGTGGTGGAATCACCACCCCTGGAAGTGTCCAAAGCCAGGCTGGACAGGGCCTGGAGCAACCTGGGCTGGTGGAAGGTGTCCCTGCCCATGGCAGGGCGTTGGAATGAGATGGGCTTTAGGGTGCCATCCAGCCCAAACCATTCTATGATTGTATGTTCAAAACCACGTGGATGTGGCACTTGGGGACATGGTTTAGTGGTGGACACAGTGGTGCTGGGTTAACAGTTGGACTTGATCTTGGAGGCCTTTTCCAACCCTAATGATTCTATGAAGCAACACAGAGCAGGTTGCAAAGGCAGGACAACAACCAGCGTCACATCAGAGCATAATAACTTGGGATTTGTTTGACAGCATGCCCCTTTAAAGCCACAGCATGGTGAGACCATGGTCTTCATTGCTCCCAACACCAGAGCCCTGGACTGGAGATGCTCTCCCTCCACCTGAGGCTTCTCCACAGCAGCAGCTGCACAGAATGGGCACAGGAGCCAGCAGGAAGTGTCTGTGTGTCCTACCATAGGTGCCATATCCTTATCACCCTCCATCACACAACTCTGCTTTACCTTTTCCTCTGTCCAAAGTTGGCACATGGCCTGGTGCTGTTTTTGTTAATGAACAATCATGATTTAGCCATAAAACAGCAAACGGCGCCATGAGCTCATTAGACATTAACAACACCCTGAAGTTCAAGCATCTTATCTCCACCAGAATGTTACAGGGAGCGCTTATCATTTGGGAAAAGCTGAGCTGTGGGCTCCTGGGAGGGTTCAAATGTCATCTGTGGAAGAGGAGGGTGGGAGGCAGAGTAACTGGAGATGATCAATCTCAAAAAAGCAATAACTGCAAACTTGAGATATGAAAGCACATTAGTTCCCACAAATGGCTGAGGATTAAACCCCAGCACAGTTACAGCCAGGAGTGTACAGTCAGCCAAGGTGCTATAAAGGCGTGATGTTATTACTTCCAAGGGATGCCATTAAAACTCTGTTTACAAACCTAATGTGCCAGGGAATGGGTCAAGGAAAGAATTATTAGCAACAAAGCTATTTGATCTCTTTTATGATCCAATGAGTCATATCACTTCATACTCCAGAAGGTGAATAATGCAAACCTCAAGCCTGTTGATTTATACATGTGTCCAGAATCCTGTGTTCTTTAACCTCAGATGCCCTCTTAAGTGTGATTCATCCTAAATCAAATGGAAGATCGGGTGCTATCATCCACACTCTCTCCTCCCACTCCCTAATTGAAATGGTGATTGACATCCTGGTAGAATAAAATACCATTGCCCGGTGATGGATGGCCAGGGTGGAGGATGGGGTCAAGATACAGGACTTGCAGATATAACTCTATCCTCCTCCCCATATGGGACAGTCCCAGTTTCACCTAACACTCCCTCTGGAATGCTGGAGACGGAGTCACTGAATAATTTAGGCTGGAGGGGACCTCTGGAGGTCATCTGTCCATCTGGACGTACTTTAGTGGGGCAGAGCTGAGTGGATGTAAGAGCCTTTCTTTTTGTGACACACTCACTGCTGCAGCTCCACCAGAGGCATGGAACCATGACCCAAACTGGTCCAGAAATGGCCTCAGAAAACTGCAGAGTCCAAATGTGCCAAATCCTGAGATGGATCACCTCAGGGACACGCTGGCCTCAGCAAAATCCTGGTATAAACTATTAGGTTTCCAATGGAAATCTGCTGCATTATCAATCAGCTCGTTGTCCCAGCTTCTAGCAAGCAGGGTGTTTAGGTTCCCACATTCCAGCAGGCTTTAGGACTGTAGGAAAGGTTTACTGCTCTGCAAGCAGAGCATCCTGGGTTCCCAGGGTAAGTCCAGAACAGTTCTTGCAGAGAACTTCCAAGCTTTAGGAAAAAAGGAGGAGGGTGCAAAGTCCATGGTTGTTAAAAAAGTAACTCAGAAGTGGCTCATGGCTACAGAAAAGAGCAAGCTGATTGCTTTGAATAATCTCATTTTTTTACCAATATCATTATCAAAAAGCTAAAGATTCCTGAAACGTTAAATTGTACAAATTTTCTTCTTTACCACTCACCCCCAAGAAAATACCACAGAAACGATCTCAAGGGAACCAAAAGCCTTGTGTTTTCCAGTACATACATATTGCCATCTTTCCTTGCTTTCTAATAGTTTTTCCAATCCCTGGAGACATGTCCAGCCCTGGAGGTTTGGAAGGCTTTCCAAGATGCATGGCATAACATACTGTGTACCCCTGTGCTGCCCAGCAGAGGAATCATTGCAGCTCATCTGTGATTTTCGTGTCTGTCCCACATTATTGTGTCTGCTCTGTACATTTCCTACAGTCCTCAGAGCTTGAGGATGGATGTGAAGCTGTTTCTGAGACACTGGGGATGCTTCCTTTTTGGAAACATGAGTTCTTTGCATTGAGAGACCAACAAAAAACCCCCAAAGAGATCCGTAGGGTTTGCCGATACTCACCCCTGGAGCCCACCCAAGATCCCAACCATGGTCATGTTGTTCCTGTGATGGGTGAATGCAATGATTCTATGGCATTGTGAACATTACATTCTGCATTACAATACAAAGTTTTATTGTTATTTTTTCCACAGCTGAAGCCAGGAGGAAAGAGAAGCTGGGTTGAAGGAGCAAGGCCGTGTTAAAACTTCAGCAGTTGATTAAGAAAGCTGAGCAACCAACCCAACATCTCAATTCTGGCTCGCCAGGAATTTTCATTTCCTTTCTGAAACCTACATACAGTCCTTGAACTTCTATCTTTTGATAAGAAACTTTTGGCAAATGCAGAATGGAAGCAAAAATGTGGATGAGGAATGAGAGCTGTACTAAACACCATTTTAGAAGGTGCTAACACAGTGGGATTAAATAACCTGAGCCTATCAACAGATCAGTAATTATGCTCTAACCTCTGCACTAGACCCAGTTTTTCAGGACTGAGACACATCTGATCTTTTCACTTTGAAAATTTTCACCAGGATCCAAAGTATCCATCTCCTTGGGCTCATCCCTACAATGTTCCACCAAACTATGATGTCAATTCAGGTTCCAAACAAATTCATCTACATTTTAGGCAGCAACATGGAAAACGGGCTGCTCTGCCTGCCTTATTGCCTGCTAATAAACTTATTGCCTGCTCATAAAACCATTTTAGCAAGCTGGACAAGCACTGCCCATGACCTTCACAGCTGCAGTTGCTGCAGGATGAAATGTATCTCCAGCAGAGGTTTAGGAAACACTGAATACAGGATCTCAAAAGACTTTTTGATGAAAATTTACTCAGACAGACCACTTCTGGACAGGAATCCTACATTACAATTTAGACCAGACTTGGACAGCTGTTGGGAACAGCCATTCTTGCTCTGCTGCTTACAGAGAAAAGTGCTCCTTAGAATCTTGAAAACGAGACCTATTAGTTCCTGCCTATCCTCAGACCTGGAGAATTAATGACAACTCTCTTTAGGATACTCCTCACAAGGAGGAAAGCCCTCGTAATGCAGAGCATAACCCAGCAATTTCCACGTTCAGTGAGAACCAAAAGCCATGTAGTTCCAGTTAGGAGTATTGGACCCCAGCCTGCTATCTCCCTTCTGCTTGGCAGGACCACACATAAACGGGGTTTAAATATTTATTTTCCCTTCACCATCTAATGTCAAACATAACAGCCACATGTAGTAGTTAACAAGTGTGTTGTAAGATATGAGCAAAACCATTGCAAACTGGGGTTTAGATTTAACCTGCCTACACCACCATTGATCACTGCAAGTCACAAATTATGTCGTTTCAGCAGTGGAGCTACTGCCAGCAGAAGGATTAGCAACATCAGTCGTAACGAGTCGCTTCACTTTCAAATAACATTTTAGAAATTTACAGTGCCTGGAATTGCCGTGATTAAATGGATAACAGAGTTAGATAGACCGGATATGGAGCACTTCTAATTTTCCACTTATATCCAGTAACCCATCATAAACTATCCGAGGTCCTTTGGTCTTCGTTTCTCTCACACCAGAATATTTAAACAAAAAAAGATGATCCGTCACTGAAGTTATAGCAGTGGAAAACCAACGAGAGATAAGAAGCTGGCCACAGATTCCCAGACTTAGATGTCCTGTTTCCAATTCTGGCTATGTTGGGGAGAATTAAGAGAAATGCCAATGAAGTGACACAAAAGTGAAAAATTAAACCAGACCTGCAGAACATGAATCTATGACTTTTTCTGATTATAGAGAGCCCATACTCGTGTATCCAGTTTCACAAAATCATTCTTCCCTATTCCCACGAGTACAGTACTGGTCACATATCCAAGGACCAAGACCTCAGATTGAGAGCACAGCTGGTTTAAAAGAGCTGAAACAGGGTAATTATCTTAAAAGGACAGAGATCTGAAGAGAAATATTGATTTTGATGACTTCTTTTTCGTGGAAATGTCAGAATGTTTGTTACATTTCTGCGTTATTTACCACAGTAAAAGAGTTCAAGCAACTAATCCCCTCGACAAAGTGCCTTGGTAATGTTAAATCCCTTTTTTAAGTAGGCCTGTGGGACAGGGGAAGTTTGGCATTTTATTCCGACTGGGAACAACCCCTTCCTCCCTCTCAAACTACAGAATTTCCGAGGGAGCAGAAATTCCTCTTTGGTACCTTCTGTACTACATATGGCTGCAGGGAGGTCTTTTACATGAGTTTCTAAAGTTTGCTTTGCAGTTCGAGCCACTTAAGCAATTACAACACCATTGTCTCTTTTTCTTTCCTTTCTCAATTCCACATCAAATCTGCAAACACAGAAATGCCTCTGAATGGAAGTCGGTGGTTCTGCTGCCTTACCCTTCCTTCTTCAGCTTTAGCTACACTAAAATTTAGTTACACCAAGTTTATTACTGGCAGGGTAGTTTGGGTCAGTTTGAAGCCAGCACACCTACCCATAAGCTGTGATCTCCCCAAACCTGGCTGATCCACCTGGAAAAATCAATGCTTCTCTCTTTCTTTCACATTAATGGTATAAAATAATCAGATGCTGGAATGTGTCTTGGCACGAACAACAAACACAGGCAGCTTTATTAGCTGTTTCTCTGCTAGAAAGCTCCAAAGACCCTACACATATTTACCAATGTGCACTGGGAATGACCTCAGCTCTTCCAGGCCAGGCCAGGGCAAAAGCTCCTTTAAACATCTTTATAACTCACTTTATACTTGACTTCATTACTAGCAGGGAAGGATGGAAAAACATCCCCATCGCCTGGGAAACTTGTGGAAAGAGGGATGATGGATTGCAAACGGGGACTTGGCATCGTGCTGCCTCCCAAACCTCCTGCCACCGTGCGTGGGTTTTGTTCAGCTGGTAGTGTTTAACAGGCTGTGCTATTTCAGGGACAGGGAACCACTTGGGATTCCTGCAAATGCCTCTGCAGAGCTGGGGGGTTACGTGGATGCTTCTCCATCTCAGAACTGGTGGCTTTTGGGGGGAAAGCACTGATGGAGCCTGGTTTTGGGATACGGGGACAACCTTGGGGTAAGGTGGCGAGCAGCAATTCAGGATGGGTGTCTTGATACTCCAACAGAATATTATTGTCCTGATGCCTCCAGCAATGACTTGGTGGCCTGGTTCAGCTTCTCAGAAACCCTCACTGTATCTCAGAAGGGATTATACAGGTGAGGTTACCTGGAGTTACTAAAGAGAAGCAGAGGGGTATCAGACTGGGAACCATCGCCATCTCCACTTGCTTTGTGCATCAAACTGCATGCTGAGAACCTAAGAGGGTCTATACAGACTCAGGGGCAAAATCTGGTTTGTTCTGTGGTGGGGAAAACCCTAATTTGCTTCCATCAGTCACAGTCTGCACAGTGTCTGACCAGGGAGAACTCCAGCGCAAACTAGGACAAGATCACTGGAGGGAGGGATGCAGAAACACAAAAGGAGGAGAGAAAGATATTAAATTTGCATATGGTTCATGTGAGAGAGAAGGAAAAAAAACAATGCAAAGGCAAACAGAAGAGCTGGGTCACAGAAGGCAGAAAGCAGAGCAACATGTAGAGCAAGGCACAGATAAAGAAGAGGTGTAGAGCTGAGTCAACTTTTCTTTGAGGAGTTGGGGTCAGCTGAACTCTGTGTCCATCGAAATCAATCACACTGAGCAGGGAGGGCAAGTGCCAGCCAGGGCTGGAATCCTGCAAGAGCAGCCCTTTGTCAGAGGGGACAGTTGAGACAGGACCAGCTCTTACAACAGCCATCAGAAACCTCTGGAAATCGCTGTGTGATCACTCTGTGTGTACAGAGAGTCTGAATAGGATTCTGTACTACTAGATCTTGAAAATACTTGGCAAAAGCAGTCAAATATTCCTGTTTACACTACAGATTGACAAGACTCTGCCCTCGTTTCTCCAGGTTCAGCCCCCAGATCTAAGTCCAAGTCCCAGTCCAGTGTTCTGACCAAAAAAACCCACAACCCACATCACTCCAATCTTGTATAAGATCATCTGCTCTTGTCAAAGTGTGTGCTGGACCATGGATGGCAACTCTGGGGTCATAGAAGGAGGGTTCACTTAGCAAAGTAATTCACTGAGAGATGAAGCCTGATGAGGACTTCTGGCATTTCAAACATGCACATAAACCTTGAAAGCAAAGCACTGTACAGTCTGAACCCTGGGAGCTTCTCCCAGAGAAGCATCACTGCCAGGGCCTGATGGACAAAAGACTTACAACACAGCAACTCTACTCATTCAATGGCATGATTCCCCATGAGGTCAGTACAAACAGGGGTAATGACAAGTCTCACAGTCTCTGGAGGGAGGTTTAGAAACCTTCTCCTTGAAGACTCCTCATAAACAAAGCCTCAAAATTCCAGTTTCTCCCCAAATTCTCAGTCTACCGCATACACGACATTTAAAAATAATAATAATAATAAAAAAAAATCCAACACTCGCATAAATAAAATATAAATGGCATCCTGTGTTCTCTCCCACACCCCATTCTTCCTCCCTCCTCTTTCCTCATTGTTTGTTCAACAGGATGTTGGCTTTGCTGTGAGGTACACCAAGCCATCTGTCAGAAACATGGAAGCAGTTAACGACGCGCGCGCACACAGAGGCTGGAACGACATGTTACGGAGCCTATTTGGGGTCAGAGTCATGGGCTGTGTGCTTTTGGGAGAGCAATCCAAGCCCCAGAGCTGCGGCTGCTCAGACCAAATCACAGCTTTTCCCTTTTGACGCGGGGAACGGCACTTTGCTGAAGCGGTAGCTCATCTGGGATGCACCAGAGCTGCCAGGACGGCGTTTTGGGAAAAGAGGATTCTTCACAGGGAGATTTGGCACGGAAGGAGCAACTGAAGCAGTGTGGTCTACTGGAACTCGGAGATAGTGGGCCTTCTCCTATACATGCGAAGGTACAAGGGAATGGCAGTGACATAGAAACGTTTTTGGAAGGGTTTTTCCTGGAAATAGAGGATAAGAATAAATTCGCAGAGATTTCTGAACTCCAGTGACCTGTTTAAAACTTCCCTTCTGAAGTCAGACCAGCTCTGCCTCCAGTATTGCTCTAGGCCAGCTGTTGGGCTGTTGCCTGTGAACATTAGGGACTCCAAATAGAGCTTGAACTGATCCCAAGATGGGGAAGACAGATCTGCCCGATTTTGAAATGAGTGGTTTGAAGCCACATCTTGATTCACTAGACCCTCCAAAGGAAGGGGGAAGGGTAGAAGATCTGATTCAGAAGTGAAATCACTCATTAGGTCGACTTGTTTGGCAGAACTTCCAGCAACTTAGTACATCTCAGTCCCAGGCTGGAATATCCTACCTAGGAAAGGACCAGTGGGTCACTCTGCAGTTTTTAGGTCCTTGACCCTGCTGAGACCATCCAGTAGAGCAGCAGTGGCAGAAGGATTTGTTCTTGTCCCTCTCCAGAAAAAAAAAAAAAGGTGACCCCCCTCATTTGCCCCGTGGTGGGAGAGAAGAGCCAGATGGCTGGAGCTGAGCAACGCACGTGACACCGGAGGAGGAGATCTGGGGGTGAAAGGTTCCATAAACCGATTACTGGGAAAACGCACACAACTGGAAACAAATGCTAATAAAAATTGCAACATTCGGAGATCAAACGCCTTAAATCATCACATTTCTTTAATTTAGAAACGCAGGATAAAAGAAACTAAAAAGACTCTGCAGCAGATTTAAGCCAATCCAGTATTTTCCAGGCATGTCCCTAATTAAGTTCACAGGACAGGTCTTAAAAAGCAGTTATAAATTAGCACTAAACACAGATGAAGACTTGTTTTTGTAAGAGCACACCTCAAAAGTCGTTCTCTCTTTCAAAAATGCCACCACCAACAACCTTGCAGCATTACAAAATATACTTTATCTCAGAGTTTAAGTTAAAGATGTTCAAATCAGAATATTCCCACTTCCGTTCAGCAGGTTTCTCTTGGCTTCAAACGACATCACTGAGAACCACTTGAACCATTTGTTCAAGGGGTCAGCAGGACAAGTTCCCATCAGTGAAGATGAACCAAAGATGAACAAGACCTAGAGCTGCTCTCCAGGTCAGGCTTTTGCCTCTATTACAGTCAAAACAGTGAGAAAAGAAGGAATTGTCCTTTTATGTTTCATTCAGCTTCAGAAAAGCTTTTGGAGGTTTTCTCCAAGCTGTGGAAGTGTCACTCTCCTTGGGCACCTCAGAGCCCTCTCTAGCCCAAGTTCCCAAGTTTTGGGGGCTTCCCAGGGATGCCCAGACTCTGTTCATACCCTCAGTGCACAGTGATCACAAACAAACCCAGGGCCTTTCTCTCAACACTGGCACTAAATAGAATTAATTGAAACAAAGCTCAACAAACAAAAATACAACCCAAATGCACAACAGCATGTGGGGATTTGGGGCTAATCAGAACCAGCTCCCCTGTACTTCCAGCTCCCACTCAGTTTTCAACCACTGAAAATGAAAACCTTTCCGTTTTTAAGAAGCTACAATATTCTGACAACAATTTGACTGAATTCAAAGACTTTTGTTGAGCATTTCCCCCAAGAAATACTAGACTGCTCTTGACTGGTTTACAGGGCACTTCTGTATTTGAAGAAGAGAAAAACTAGGCCCTAATGGCATCTCTGGTAACTGGCCTGGACACAGGGTTGAGTATCATCTGGTCCAAACTCACATTTCTATGTGTGAATTGACACCTAAAGCCCAACACAGGCTCCTGCAGAATCTTCCTGCCCTTGCAGCAAGAGACTTGCAAGCCCTTTTAGGATCCTGGAAATATTTGATTTACTCATAAACTGAGGGGCCAGACAGAGCAGCTCCATCTGCTCTGCAGGAACGTGCACATTTGGGTCACTGGTGAGGAACAGCAGGGCCCATTCCTCTGGGGTCTCCCAAGGAACACACCAAGCTTAGCCTGGGCATGGCCTTCTACCAACACAAGTCAACATGAAAGAAGGTCCTTCTCCAGCTGGTGCTCAGGTCTGAGCTGTGAATATGTTGTAGGTGCATCTCGTATCCTGCTCCTCACCTAAACCTACATCTGAGTGTTCCAGTGATAGCACTGATGCAACAGGAAAGGTCACCATGAGCGTTGACATGACTGGAATGAAGGAGGGTTTGCGTAACTGTGCCCAGAACAGCTCAGTTCTGGTAGCTGCCTGGCCTTATCTCTCCTCTGGCCTTTGTTTGCAGATGGAGATGATACCTGAAGACTTCCAAGGAATGGTTTGCCAAACCACTAAATAACTGTCTAATTCATGTATCCTTCCAGGCCCTTCCACATGCCCCAGGAGGATGGCAGAAGTTACAGGACCCTCATTTGTCATTTTTGTCATTTGTTTTTTTCCTCCAATGGCTCTCCTGTCTCTATCTAATCAGGGGGACGTTTCCTGTCTTTGTTCTCCCCCATTCATCCTGCGGGAATGATTATTATCATCAAACAGCATTAAAATAGAAAGCCTGGAGCCAGCACCCAATTAGCCTGGAGTTTAGGGAGTCCTGGAAAAGAGCAACGGAAGAGACCACAGACAGTCCCAAATGGCAAAAACGGGCATCAACTTACGTCCCATTCAACCACCGCTTGTCCCACCTTCACAAATAAACCCAATAAATGTCACGTACACTTGGTACGTGCCCGGGAGGCCTAGAGAATGAGGCAAATGCCAGTCCATCCACCAGTTCAAACCCTACACCAGCTGGGAGACAACCACTCCACAGCTCACAAAGCGGGAAATTATTCCCATTTCCTTCGTGCATCAAACCTCTGCTGCCAGGAAGCCTTGGCAATTCTCTCCTGAAGGAACAGTGAGGTAACAGAGGGTGAACAGAATATTTTAAGCCTCGGATCCATGTGAGATTAAAAAAATAAACTTACTTTTGCCTGCTCAAGCTCCCTGGATATATCCCATCCTTGTTAGAGTTGAAAGAAGCTGAGACTTGTACTAAGTTCACAGATACAAGTGAAGAACCAGTGACAAACTGGGAGATTCTTCCAGGCTGAATAAAAACTGTGAATAAGATATGACTAAAAAATTTGGCTCAGCAGTCAATTTTTCCTCCTGAAGTCTTTCAGATACTTTTTTTCCTTCCTAAGAGAATAAAACCCAACATTGATGATTTTGCCTTTTTTTTTTCCCAGAAAGATCCATCAACTTACTAAAAAAACCCACTTTGTCTTGATTTTCAACTGGGAATTAGATTGAGTAAGTTAAAGAAGTTGGTACTGTCTTTAATAATGTTTTCAGCACTGAAAATATCTGAGAGGAGAAATAAATATTTTTATACAAGGCCAGCCTTTTAACTCTTGAGAAACCAGAATTTTAACAATATTTCACCCAACAGTTTTCATCTAAGTCACGTGTGACAGCGCCAGGAAAGCTCAGCAGGAGCAGAGTTCCTGCCTTCCCATGGCCAGGAATCTCCATCACCCTACAGGGCAGTTATTTCTTTATATGCTCTAACAGAAGGGAATTTCTCACAAGGATGGCTGTGGTGTCCCAGAAGCAGGACAGAAGCAGCAGTTGGGTGGAAGCAGCAGCAGGAAAACAGCTGGAGAGAAACAGCCCTGAGCTGGGATCCTGCTCTGACTTTCTGCCTGGTTTGGGTAGACCATGAATTCTTTCCTAAGAAATGCTGTTTGTAAACCTAAAATCACTTTGTATCAAAGACTTCTGAGGGGATGCTGCTGTTTGAGAGCCTTCAAAACATGAAGTGTTGTTTATTGCATAGCTTAGCTGACCCAAGGATTTGCCTCCAAGCACAAAATTCCAGTCCTTTACTGCAGAGATCCTGGGACCTGTGAATCACAGCAGAAACTTCAAAATAACCTTGGGAGAGGCTGGATTGAAGAAAAGCTGCTCCTAACATCCCATATGACAAAGCCAGCTCCATCTCCAAACCCCTCTGCATCACTGGCTATCAGCTTCAAACCCCAGATATCATTTCAGCTCATATTAGGAAGTGAACACCAAGTGTTGACCTCTCAGAAGTGGGGAAATTCAGACCTAATTGTTGAGCCCATCACTTTGTTGCTGGCTGGAAAACAACGGAGTCAAGTTTAAAAATACAAATATATTAATAATTTGAAAGCTTGCTCTTGTGATTATGCTCAGCCTATTTGTTTCTCTTCTTCCAATAATTTTTTCCACTTTCTAATTGGAGGCTAATAAGAAAGGCTCACATGCTTAATAAGTCCAAGCCTGCATAAGTGAATTTTTTTTTCCTTGCTCATCTTTATACACCCTGGCGCCAAACCCTGTGCTGGTGTAAATCATGTCCTTGATGGGAACTTTGCTCATTTATATCCAAAGCGAATCCGGTCTCCAGTGTCTCCAGATAATGATCTTGTTGTGTTTAATACTGCATAAACACATAGGATGATGCGTTCCCTGTCTTTAAAAAAGTTTGTTTAACTTTTTATGTCTCATCTTCAGTCAGAATAGCAAACAACGGGAGGGAAGGGTGGAGAAAGAGTGAGATACCAGCAATGAGATCATGCAGCACAGAGTCCGGTAAACTCGAGGGTGAGAAGTCTTTTAAACACAAATCTATCTCTGCAAAATCAATGGGAGGAGGGGGGGAGGAAAAAAATATTCTAAATTTAACCCTTATTCTATTTAAAACTCATACGCAGCATCTCACAGAACTGCATTACACAAACACAATTGTGTTATATTTACGGTTCAAAACAAAACACAAAACCCTCAACTGCAAGACTGAAAGTCCCACCCTGCTACGGCATCTGCACACGCTGGAAGAGCCGTAAACAGGGAGCAGCCCTGGAGCCCAGAGCTGTGCCAGGCCCCATCTCGGCTCTGTTGGCTTGGCCAGCAGAATAATTCCAACTCCAGGAGCAAACAGCTCCCAGTTTTCCACATGGATCTGGCTCCTCTTGGGAGCTGCAGGTGTGGTGAGCCCTGGGCATTGACACGAGCTGCTTTGGTGGTGCCAAAACAGCCACCAGCAAGGTGGGAGCACAAAAGGAAAGCAAGGCACCAGCCTGTGACCAAACCCCTGGATGCGACCACTGCTCAGCCCCTCAGGGCAATTCCCAGCCCTCCTGCACGTGGCCCTGGAGGTTTCTGCCGGAAAAACACCAACCATCCCCCCAACAAAAATTCTGAGCTGCCCACTGAAACATCTGCCTGCCAGAGACACCCAAGCCTGCGTGTGTCACTGCTCTCTGACTCACACAGGAGGCCGGTACCAGTTTCTCTGCACGGGCTGCACGGAATTAAAGTGCACAATAGGGTGGGAACATCCAGCAGGCCGTAGACGCAGAACAACAGCCATCACTCCAGTTCCCACAGAACCCTTTGGGCTCGATGGCAGAGCTCGGGAAAGGGCTTCCCAAGGTGGCCAAAATGCTGGTGGGACCGTTGTGCAACACGTGACGCCGTCTGCGGTTGTAGCAAAATAAACCTTGACCAACGTGACGCAACAGCCTTGGCAGAGACGTCGGTGTAAACGCTCGCCCCACAGGCCACAGAAACCTTCTCCAAATGAAGGAGGATCTCTCTGGGAGAGGTGTACCAGGAAACCCACAAAGCCCTATTTCTCCATACTGCTGTCCTGGTTTTCCCACTCCAATTAGCTCTCAAATCAGGTTGGTTTTATAGAGGACTTTCATATTCAGACTCTGGCATAGGACAGAGAGGTTCCTCTCTCTGGATCACTGGCACATGGACAATGAGCTCCTTGTCCTCGCTCCTGCCTCTATGAAACTCTGCTGTGGCTTGATGCACATTGGGTGTCCTTTTTTTATTAAAAAAAAATTTTAAGGGACAAGCTTAATTTTGCAAACACTCTTTACTGCAAGCAGCGTTTTGGCTCCTCAAATTGCTCCCAAGTCAGGCTTTATTTTCTTCTTCAGGGGTTTAATCCAGTTTAATCCCAGCCCTCTCACTTGTTTGCAGTGGAAGGGACCCAAAGGCACAACAGTTGGGTTCATTTCTTTCCAGTTTGCCTCTGCAGTTTCTACTCAAAACAAGGTATTTTGCAGCTGATGCTCAGCTCTGCTCCAGCTGTTTCGAGGCGAAAGAAGCAGCTAATGGGATCAGGGACCCGACCTTGGCACTCCAGGCATGTAAGCATTTAATTCTGCCACCCAATTTATAACCTACCAGACGCTCCTGTGGTGATCCCACTTTGCAGCAGCATCGCAGCCACCAGCACCGAGGTGATAGACGCTGCTTCTTAAAAAGGCATCAGCTCTTTGGGGAAAAGCGGGAATCCAATTATAAAGGAAATTAATTTCTTTTTTGCCATCATTATCCTCGATCTGAAAGAAATCTCAGACAGAATGACTAATCTGGCTCCAGCTGACAGGAGCTCAGCTGCTGGCAGCAGGGAGGCACAGCCTGGCAGGGATGAAAGCAAAGCAGAATGGTCCTGGATTCCCCCACCAAGCAGGGACATGCTGATAGAACAGGTGACCCCCTGAAAAGCACTCAAAGAAAGGGGGGAGCACTGAGTTCCCCAGAACACAGAGGAACAGAGGGAAAGCTGCTCCCTGACAGCAGAAAAATTGAAGGAAGGGGTTCCTAGTAGTTACATCCCAGGGGGCTCCTGTAACACTGGCTGGTGGCACACGGTGTGAACTCCAGCTAGAAAGTCCAGCGAGAGGAACCGAGCTCAGAGCAGGAGGGACAGACAGATGGACGGCTACAATCCGTGGGTGTTCACACACACACACTCACACGCCACAGCAGCCAGAGCTCCCGAAACGCTGCTCCCTCCTTGACTTTAGGCCCTTGGCTAAATAATGCCGCATTGTTTTGTATCAGGTTCTGCTCCCGCAGCCCCGCTGAGGCTCAGAAACAAAGGGGGCTTCATGCAGGACAAAAGGGGACTGTTCTACCTAATGAGGACCAGTTGAGAGGTATGGAGACAGCACCCTCTCCCCATCGGGTCGCGGGCTGCCAGCGAGCTCTGTCCCCCGGGCTAATGAAGAGCAGTTGAGAGGTGTGAGCGGCAGCGAACAGCGACGTCTCCGAGCGAGGAGGGGCCCGGCCCCGGGAGACTCCGCTCGGCGAGGGACAGCCCGGGAGAAGGGAACACGTTTAGGTTCATCTGTCACCGTGATGGCTCCTGACCTGCCAACCTCCCAGGCCCCGCTCTCTGACCTCCCGGTCTGACCTCTCCAAAGAGGCGCTGGTGCTCAGCCAGAAGTCCTCTATTGACTACCTGTCAGAGGGCACCTGCTTAAGGAACCCCATAGAAATTAAAGTCACAAAATGAGTCACGAGGGACTGTTTGAGCTGGGAAGCCAGCATTAGTCCCTGGCTGGTAAACCAATCTCCCTAATTATCTGCCAGAAGAATCTCTCTTCTTTCTATTTTCTTTTCTTTCCCCCCTTCCCAGTCCTCTCTTCTCTTTGACTCATTATCTTAATTTCACATTAACTGAAGGGATTAAAAGCACCTTGCAAGAGGGAGAGGGAGTGGAGCGGGGAGAGGCAGAGGCTGAATAAAAAAAAAAATACTTCAAGGCTTCCACATTGGGCCCTTTTCAGGAGCTAGGGCAAGTGGACCAGCAGCACCATGAGCCACAGAGCTGCCACGGCGGGTCATGTTTTCATGTACAGCCCCCATGGCCGCAACCCAATCTGGTATTAAAGAAAACAAACCCTCAGCAGGGCAGTGTAAACCAAGCCCTGTCCGAGGGAGGATGTATGGCTGTTCCTCATTTCCCCACCCTCCTCCCCTGCAGTGTAACGTTATACAGCTGCACCAGAGTGTCTTTGCTCCTCGCTGGTGTTTCTTGTCTCGGGCACGTTGAAAGGGGCACGGCCGCGCTCCAGGAGCTGCTCCCTGCTCTGGGGCCGGGCAGGAACTCATCACACCAGGGCTTTGCATGGGGAATGGCACCATCCCCTCTGTCACTGGGTTGGGGCTGACTCCTCAGAGCTCACTGAATGGAGATTCATGATCCACATCTCTATTAATTTTGTGTTTCTTAGATAACACTAAGGCACAGGAATGTTGTGATTCACCAGATCTGGATCCCTGTTTCTTCTTGCAATGTTCCTAGAGCCACAGAATGGTTTGGGTTGGGAGGGACCTTCAACCATCTCATTCCAACCCCTATCCTACCTTCCACTAGCCCAGGTTGCTCCAAGCCCTGCCCAACCTGGCCTTAGACACTTCCAGGGATGGGGCAGCCACAGCTTCTCTGGGCAACCTGTGCCAGGGCCTCACACTCCCACAGGGAAGAATTTCTTCCCAATATCCAACCTAAATCAATTAGTGTTACTGAAGTTCATCAAGCACAATATTACCAAGATCCTGTGGAGACCAGTGATAACACTGCTGCTTTTTCAAACAAATACTTCATTTTTTTTTTTTCCATATGGGAAACTTTGGTTAATGCTACTCAATCCCTCACTCTCCATCGAAGCCAAACTTCACATTCAGAAAACTTCAGAAAAAACACCTAAAATTTGAATGGAGAGCAATGCTCTTCTAAAAATAAACACCATCCTCATCAGATCCCAAATCCCTTCCCAGAGAGAGGGATTGTATCTCCTGTGGCTGCATCTCCCACAGTCCCTGGTGCTCAGCACAGACAGAACACCCTGTCACAGTCAGCATGACAAAGCTGTTACTCTGGAAACACAGTTAATTATTATGTTGTGAAACCTCTTAATTACAACAATAGTGAACAAACAGAACAAACTAACACAAAACCCCACCCTGACAAAAGCCCCAACCTGGGATGTGATTTGTTCCCAACTCAAGTGGTTGCTGTGAGAAGCGAGGCCAGGTGGGTCCGACCGCCTTTCCCTAGAGGATCACATCCAAGGGTTTACAACAAAGCCAACTAGCGGGGAATTTTCACATGAGTCTAGGTTTCATCATGAAAACTTTTGCCCTGTACTCCTCCTAACCCTTGAGAAAGCCAGGACTGCATTTCAGTTTAATTCACAAATCTGGCTGTAACCCATTACTCTGTTAAAAGGCCAAAGATTTAATAGTATATAACTCCACAGTTAGTCCCATTGGATTCCACAGGATTACTTTTGCGGCCAAGTACCAGCATTAAGTGTGAATAAAGACATCAAACTACGGCTGCAAGTGTTGATGATTCATCGGCAGAATTCCTAGAAGCGAGGGAATCCACACAACAGCCTCATAGCTGTGAAGTGACCTAACTAATATGTTGTTACACAGATAGTAAAGCTGCATCCACTGGGAGAAACGGGAAAAATATATTGCCTAGCAGGGATGTCATGAAAGTGAGAAGGTTTCTTGCCCTGTTTCTGTGCAAGATGGTCACGGGCTGTCAAACAGTCCCTTTATTGCTCCACATGGCTGCTCGTTCTGGGAGCCCCAGAGCAGCTGAGGAGGGGCAGGACCTCCTGCTCTTCCCTGTCCAAGGGGTGGGGGAATGAGGAGCTCAGCACAGCACTGGTTGCTCCTCTCAGTTACCTGCAAGCGGAGCTCAGCTCGCCCACAGTAACCAAACTCAGCCCAGCAGAGCTGGTTTAAGCAGCAGAAATGTGTGTGTCTTTCCCTGCCCCAAACCATCACCAGCAGGCAAATAAATGCCAGACCAAAGCACAGGTCCCAGAGCTGACGCTCCCCTCACACCCCAGATCAGGAATCTCCGGTCACACCAGTCACCCCTTAATGAACCTATGAGGGTTTGGCCCCTGTTTTATTGGGTGAAAACATTTTCTCGTGGCCAAATGATAAGGAAGCTTGATGCAATGGGTGACAGAGGACAAAAAAAAAAAAGCCCCAACGGTGGTGAAAAGACATTTTTCACATATTTTCTCCCTGTCATCTTCCAGGAAACTGATAAAACAGGTTTCAGATGTAGTTTTCATTCAAAATGCAGCCACATATCTTGGGATTGAGTAAACTTAAGCCTTGAGCACAGGCACTGAGGGAAGGAGCATGCCCTGCTTAATGGCTCACAGCCTTGAGAAGAGACTGTGACCAAAGCCAGGAAAGAAAGCACCAGAATTCCCTTTACCTTCCCCACCAGCATCAGCAAGGGAGATAAAGTGTCTCCAAAGAACTGTCTGTGCTTCCATTCCATGGGTCTGTGGTTTTACTAGAGGCACCTGCTGAGAAACACTGTTGGCTGAGAAGCAAACAAACACAATGAATTCAGGGACACAGACATGCAGTTCAGCCTCATAAATGGGAAAATCATCCTCTGGGGTTTAGTTTGGAAACACCAAAGGGTCTGGAAGCCAAAGAGTGAGGAAGGAAAACTCTCTGCACATCAGTGTAAAGAACCTTCATCGGCTCCTCGGAGCTCAGTCTTCTTCCCCCCCCATCAAGGACACGGGGGAAGGATCTTTCTTTACCCTCCAAGGGAAACTTTATGCATTGAAACAAGTGTTATTTAAATAAACCCCTTGAAGTGGAGCCTTAGAATGAAAAAATATATCATCAGTTTACCCATGGGACACACTCAACAGCCCCAAAGCTGGGGGAGCTGTGCTTCTCAGAGCCTTGAGAAAACCTTTGTTTCAAACAGTGCTGTGACTTCCAACCCAAACACCATTTGCTGCAGTCCAAGATGACTTTCCCGAGGAGCAGATCAGGGTTTTCAGCACTGGCTGCTCTTGGGTGCTGCAGCCAGGCAGAGAGCCACATCCCCTGCCACAATCCCCAGCATGACAAAACTTCAGATTCCCATGTGAGGAAAACCCAGCCAAGATTTTGAAATTTTCCACAAAGTAGAAAGTCCTGGAGTTTTTCATCAGGGATAAAATCACATCTTTTGCCTCCTGGTAAAACCAAAGCCCTGCCGTGGGTGAGAACAACTCAGTCACAGTTTGGTGCTGAACATTGAAGGCCATAAAGCTCCTCCTCCATGCCCCCTCTCTGTAAGTCACTGTGGTGGGAAGTCCTACCCCTCCTGCAGCCACCCTACAAAAGCCATGGTTCTGAGTTCCTTTAGGAAGGGGCACACAGGGATCATCCTTTGCCTTTAAAGGTCTGTTACACCACGTGTGGGGTCACCAACCCCCTCGCTCACCAGAAGAGTTTATTTACAGTAATAGAGAAACCAAGATGAAGTGAAACGCTGGTGCTGAAATGACAAGATCCCAGTCCACTGAAACAAGAGCCTTTTGATGTTATCCAAACAAAACATGAAAGCTAAAGGAAGTCATGCCAAAGTCATCTGCCGGGAAATTTAGTTAAAGCTGACACTCCTGGAAAACACTTTGATTTTAGCCAAAATCTGTTTGTTCTTTTCAGTGTGACCTGTTACAAAGAGTAAAGAGAGAAGAAAAGTTGGACCAGTTTTACTGGGAATATACTCAGCAGAGACCCACAATACCACAGACTGCACTGAATTTTGCCACAGAAACATAAATACACCTTGAAGGGTCACTCCAAAAGAAGACAGGGGTGCAAAACTGGTTCCCATCCAAGCAGTCTGAAGTGGGCCAGAGCCACCTTTTGTGTCTATTTAGCAGCCTCTGTGGACATACTTTGCTTTTACAATAGTAATGAAATTGGTGGGAATTTTTATATTTGCAATAGTCAAAGTGGGAGAATAATTCAAATACAAGTGTCGGTGCTGACAGGCACACACCTTAAAACTCACTAGGAAAGGCAATGCTGCCTATTTTAAAAACCAAGCATTTGTGCACTTCCTTCCCCTCCAATCCCTTGGAAATGACACAATAGAAGGGACAAAGAAGGAACCAGCAGCAGTATCTCTTCCCTGAAAGCACACTAATGATAAACAAATCCCCAAAGTTCAGAGTTAGAAATGGCACTGAAGGTGGGCAAATCCACAAACTCAGGTTTCTACTGAAGTGTCCACTCAGCCAAAGTGTCTGTGTTTGGGTGTCAAGTTCAGTGGAGATGAAAAGTCGTAAACAGCCAAGTGCCAAGGTTTACACATAGCAAGGGGAACAAGCAGAGTTACGGGAGAGCAAAGCAGCTGAATTAACGATACCTCAGCCAGCTCTCAACGCGAA
The DNA here is from genome assembly GCA_013397135.1 of Pachyramphus minor. Lineage (NCBI taxonomy): Eukaryota > Metazoa > Chordata > Aves > Passeriformes > Tyrannidae > Pachyramphus > Pachyramphus minor. Next base: position 599,950 of record VYXB01007977.1, on the reverse strand, counting down.
GCTTCCAGTCTATGTGGGTTGGGTTTCCTGGCCTCAGCGCTACATTTCAACTACTTCTGCAAATGTAAGAGGCCAGAACTGTCCCCTGTGCTCAGAGGACAAGTGTCCAATTTGGTTTTTGGCTGCACAGCCTGAGCTGTTGGTTCCAGTTGCAGAGAGATGTGGTCGGGGAAATCCCTGACACGGGGCACTGTGAAGGAGGAATTCACTAGAGAACTGAATTGCTGAGGGGCTCTGAGGCTTAAGGATGACTCATGTCTTCTGTCCAGAATCACACAACTCTACATTCAGAGTCCTGATTTTATAGCAAAGTCTTGCGCAGAAGGGGAAGTTTCCTTCCCTCGCCCCACACTTGCACCCACTGGGCTCCAGCCTCTTGACTCAGATTCAGCCTTGTGGCCAAAGGGACAAAAACCATGTCAACATCTGCACTGGGACCTTTCCAAGCACTGTTCAGAGGGCTACAGAAGCAGTTCTGTCTGCATCTGGTACCCCAAACTGGGAATTCACTGTCTCCCTCCCTGACCTGCCACTGCCTTCCCTCCTTCTGGGACTTCCGACTCTGCTGCAGACATGGAGCTGGCTCCATGCAGGGGACCCATGGCTCAGTTCAGAAGCAAAGCCCCAGGGTATTGTGACAGGTCTTTTCTACAGCCAGAGAGATAAAAAAACCCCACTAATGCAAGGAGAAAAACAGCCCAGAACCCCAAGTTGCTCAAGAAAAAGGGAACAGCAAGACTCCTGGTTAAGCATCTGAAAGATGCCTCCAAGCTGCCCAAGCCCTTGGGTCCAAGTCCCCCACTCACATCCCTCAGATGTTCCTCTGCAGCACTCTGCTGCTTGGGTTTTTTTTGCCCAGACTTCTCAGTCATCTCCCCAGTGGAATGAATGATTCACGTTCAAACACTGAGGCGAGTTTAGAGCTAAACTTGCAATGAAATGGATCCTCTTTCCCTCCTGGCTCAGGCTCCCGTGCTGCTGCTGAACAGCTGCCACACTCCATCTCCGGAGCGGCGCTGCCGCCTCGGCCAGAGCCATCCTCCCCGTGCCCGTGGCTGGCATGGCCTTTTTACCCTCAGGCATGTGCTAAAATTCCACCAAAGACCTGAACCAAGGCCAGACAGGTTCCCTTGGCCATTCCTGACATGTGCACAGTGGCCAAGTGCTGAAAAGGTAAATGGTTAAATGAAATCTGGGGATTCTTTTAGTTTTTCCTTTTATTTTTCCTTTAGTCGGAGCCAAATGATTCCTGAGCTCTTTAGCAAGAAAGAAAAAACATAACAAAAACTCCTCAACAGGACGTGTTTCAAATCAGCCACACAGCACAGCAAATAAATTCAAACACACGGGATTCCTCCCTCCCAACACTATAAATAATAAAAACAATATACTAAGGCTACAGAAAGCAAACCAAAGGCAGAAACAAACATGCCTTGAGCCACAGATTGATCTACACATCTGAGTATCCATCATGCCTCTGCTTCTCTCTCTGTCTACTTTGGCATCTGGCATTAACCAGATTTTGAGAGATGACCTTCAATTTGCTCACTCTAAAGCAAGTCTGGCGTGCCAGAGACTTAACAGATGATATACTTTGGCTCCAAGGAGTCAGCGCTCCAGAGTCTTTGAGCGTCCCACTCCAGATCCGGGATAGAGCAGGACTAAGCGCAAGCACGTAATACTTCTATCGCTCCCCTTCGATCTTTTGGACTGGTGTGGTTATTTACTACCTGGTCTGGCCTCTGGGAAATCTGGGGGGGACTCAGAGCCTCCTGTGAGGACCCTCTGGAGTTGTGGTATGCCCTGGGCTATCTCCTGGATTAAGGAGTTTCCATTGTGTTTTCTGGGGGAGATGGAGGGGGAGATTAACAGGAAAAACATTGTCCCAAGGCCCAGACACTGTCATGACTCACGGCTTGGCCCTGGCCAGCCCCAGCGTCCCCCACCAAGGCAGCAGCTCAGAGGCTCAGCTGCTCTCTGTGTGGTGCTTGGAGATCTTGGGACGTGCCACGTCGGGCCACAGGAATCGGGAAGGCTCGGACTTGCACTCCCTCCTCCAGCACCCACCTGAGCCAGGCATGGCTTCCCAAAACCCGTCCTTCGTTCCAGCCTGAGTTAGGAGTCTTAGTTCCGCTCTAGGTAGGAGGGGAACTCTTCCATCTGTACACGGAGAAGGAGGGAAAGAACATGACGTCCACCCTAAAATCCAAACCCTGGGAGTCATCTGCTCTGGCCGGGGATCAAAGGCTCTGTTCCATTTTTAACCACTGCCCTGCCCCACCTTACTACAGCAGTGCATCCAAGCATGTTTTCCCATCATTTCATTGTGTGCCAGAGGATAAACAAAAGCCACCCCCTCGGTCCCAGGGAAGGATGCATTCCTGAGAACTGTGAACCCTCCTCAACAGATAAGTGCCTTTCCCACTGCAGGCAGCGACAGCTTCTGTAAACCTTGACCGAGCCAGTTTTCCTGAGCTTACATGACAGGCTGGCAGGCCAAGGGAGATGTATGGCTTTATTTTTGTCAAGAACAAATCTACAGATGTTGGTTAAAACCAAAAGAAAAAAAAAAAAACAACAAAGCTCTGAGGGTGATTGAGAAGCCAGAGGGAGGAGGACAAAGAACAGTCCAGAGATACATACAGACAAGTAATATATACAATGTGCTTAAAAATAACGCCAGTGGGAGCTGACATCATTTGTTTACTCATGGCCTGCTTGTGCCTGGCTTGGTGTGATTGTGGGAAGGCCAGTGGGGCACACGGGGCTCACCCCACTGCCACTTGGGTCCATAGATTCCTGCAGCAAACAGTTTCCACCAGATTGTATCCATTTCCCACAGGGCAAAGCCAGGGGATCCTCCTCTTATACACAGGGATGGAAATCCCTGAAGACTGGGGGTACCTGAGGGATCCTCAGTCTTGCATGCCCTATCAGGAGACTGGTTTCTCCAGGGATCACTGACTGGTATTGGGGGAGTCTCACTGGGGCACCACAACCAGCCCCACAGCTCAGTCATCTCTGCATCTCAGTTCTTCAGCCCATCACCACCCTGTGAACACCCACGGACAAAGTCTGTTTGTTGAACAGAACCAACAAAATCTTCTTTTAAAGACCTGCACTAGGAGCCTCCTTGTTCCAAACTATGCCCTGACTACGAGGTCTCCAGAGCACAAAATGGGAAAGAACATGTGCCCCAAGGAACAGCCTTTTCTAAGGCTCCATCTGAGGGGCTGTTTTTAGATCCATGATGGAAAGAGCGAGGGCAGATGTCCTGAGAGAGAGGCAGAGAGTGTACTGATGGTCTAAATCCATTATTGCTGCTGGCACAGGGCCAGCACCCACAAACTCCTGAATTTTTCATCTTGGAATAACTGCTCCTTCATTTGGTTTCTCTCTACCTCAGTTTCCCCAGCTGGAAATGGGGATGCTGCTGCACAGCCCTGTGCTAGAGTCACATCATAGATGCATTAATAAACAAATGCTTGTTAAAATGAGCTCCGTGTTCCAGTTGGAACCACTTTGGGGAGTGGGAGAAAAGCAGTGACATTATTTTAAACAGAAAGCCCTGTGCCGTAATGTATTTCCTCTGCTTGAAATCATAAATTTTGTGTACATCACAGCTTTGCTGAGGGGTGAGCATCTGAAGAGGAGGTCCTTGCAACAAAACAGTATTCCTGGTCGACCTCAAACAGATAGATGGAAGATGCCTCCATAAACCCACTGCTCTAAAATTGCCTCCTGGTTCCCCACCTTACACATTTCTCACACGCTGCAGATGCCAGGACACTACCTGATAAAGCTCCCAGCTAGAAGCAAATGGGATATTTCACTCTTGGACTCATCCAGGGGTTGGCAGAGGCTGCCAGCAAGGCTGGAGAGCAGCCAAGGCTCTCTGGTGTGTTTGTGTGCATCAGCCACAGATACCTGACTACCAGGAAATGGAGTGAGACCATCAACTCATTACACATAAGCCATCAGATGGTAACAACTTTCAGTCGCTGCTATTGACTTGAGCTGCAGTTGAAAAGGCACTGGTGAGATGAAAGGCTCTGTATCCCATTACTAATCCCCTGAGCTATCCAGTCCCCCAAATTTTGTGGAAGTTTTAAGTTTCACCATGAAATGTTCCTAAAATGAAATGCACATTTTTTTGCCAGCTCTACTTATTCCTATCCAAGCATTTCCTCAAATTCCCTCCCCTGGAAGCATTAGCAGCAAAGACTCTGTTGCTGCTGGAGGCAGCTCCTCTGCTCCCATCTCCCTGGAACTCAGCACTCCTTTGGTCTTCTCTCCAGAAACCCCTGCACACTGGGCTACCTGCCTGTCCATGGTGACCCCCATCAGCTATCTACAAACATTTCTCAAGGGGCTGTCAAGAAGTTAAAGCTTTTCCACAAACCCTGAGGGTCACAGATGGGTCTGGGCCCAAGGCCTGCAGCAGCCCAGGGTCCAACTCACGCTGCTGGTTAAGGCCACGGTGCCCTCAGCACCATCTTCCCCACCAGTGAACGTGCTCCACCACCCACCAGATGGCTGTTGAGAGTTGCAGTCTCGTGTGTCACTCATCAGAGAACCTCCCTTGCATTTTGGAGGCCTGTGTCATACAGCTGGACTCTGGCAGAAGGCTGGGAACAATGTGGGAACACAGGCAGGAACATTCCCATCCCAACAGCCCACTGGAAA
>VYXB01007977.1:408910-595222 GCA_013397135.1 Pachyramphus minor | reverse complement strand
CCCCCCTTCTTCTCTCCCCAGATCTCTCCCACCCCTGAAGAGGAAGGCAAACACAATGCCTGTTAGCAGCAGGGAAATCTCTCACACATTTTCTCCAGCTACAGACCAGGGGGGCAAAGCCTGGCCTAGCGCCGCTCGCACGGCGCAGAGCGTCCTCGCACCCGCGCAAAGGCGGCTGCTAAATCAGAAACAGTCCCACTAAATATGGGCACCACAGGAACCAAACTGGGGCTGGGATATTGTTGCTCAAGAGAACAACCTCTTCCCAGGGAGATAATGAAGAGCAAAAACAGCCACAGGAAGAGCAACGGTCGTAACAGAACCGGATGAATAGCGTTACATCCATTGGGAGGCTTTTTTGGAAGCACAGCATCCTCCCTCGAGAAAGGGTGAGAAACCTTCTGACAGTTGTTCAGCAAAGTGCTGTGGTCATTCACAGGAATTCTGCACATGCCCTAGGAATGTGTCACTGCCCACATCCACACGCACATCCCCAGCTCTCCAGCTTCTCCCTGTGGACTCACAGCCAGGAGAACAGGAGAGAGAGCTCCTGCAGAGGGACCCCAGCCCTCCCTCTCTGGGGAGAAAGCCCCTCAATGGTGCTCATGAACCAAACCAAACCCTTTCTCTTTGCCCACACCCTTCTGTTAAAAGCCATCCTGTGGTCATGGTGTGCCTAGAGACACCCATTTCATGGTTAAAAATACTACACCTACAAATTACAACGTTTTGGGAAGCCTGCAAAGAAGTGGGCAGAGCTGACGACAACGTTGAACTGCAGCTGCCAAAACCCAAGCGCTGGCAGGCTGACTGCTGGACTAGTCACTTGGAAAGGCTACACTCCTTCACTCACAGCACACTCATGTAACCTCTCCCTGCTCGGGAAGAGCTCACCACTGCCCACTCACCTTCCTGCTGCTCTGCCTGTAATCCCTTGCCCTCTTCAGGGTCAGATCTGGCCAGTGATGAAGATCCAGAATGGATCAGACCAGCAAGCTGACCCAAAAGGAAAGTTTTTCTTCTGCTGGGATAATTTTTCACAGGATCAGGTGATTCAGGTTGCTCAGAGAGGTGGTAGATGTCCCATCTCTGGAAACATCCGAGGTCAGATTGGATGGGGTTCTGAGCAACCTGATTTAGTGGAAGGTATCCCTGCTCAAGGCAGGGGAGTTGGAACAAGATAATCTTTAAAGTTGTCTTCCAACCCAAACCATTCAGTGAGTCTTTAATTTAGGCAGCTCACCCCGTGGCAGCAAGACCAGCATGAAGGAGGGGACAGTGGAAATACAGGGGGGAAGGACAGGGCACCTGCTGACAAACACCCCGGGCTGGATGTTCAGGGGAAACCAAATCCTTGAGGTGCCATCTCTGACAACCAGCTGAAAACAGTCTAAAAATCTGTGCTTCCATCCCTGGCTCCTCCTCTCTTTTTTACCCTTTTTCTTCCATTGGCATGAGAACCCAACACACCAAACATCTGCGTGACCCCAGGAACTGACCCCACCATGGACAAAAGGGTTATTTTTCCTCAAAATCAATAGGTTTGGGTTTGGTGTAATGTCCCAACCCTGCAACACTTTAGACAGTATTTAACATGACTTTTAGACCCAACTCTGCATCAAAACCACCGATGGGGTTCTGTGCCTTGATGTCAAAGATATTTAGAGCAGTTTTACCTACAGACTTCAACAGGACTCCTGTGCCCATTCCCGTTGAAAAGCCCAGTGTTTTAAGACACGGGTACACACATCTGCACAAGGCCAAGACTAAAGCCAAAGCCAATATTCTCGGAGCAATGATATCAGCATCTGGCCTGGGGAGCAGAGTTTCACTCCTCCAGTGGTCGGAGCATTTCTCCGCTTCTCCAGTAGACTTGTGGCTCCTTGCGGAAAAGCCGTGGTTCCACAAACATTGCTCTCGGTGGTAAGCCCAGCTTATCCCATCACACCCCCCCCTCCCTCCTTTCTCAATCACCAGCCACTCACTCCCAAATCCTGCTCACCCCTCAATTATGCCAATCCAACTATTTATGGAGCCGCACGGTGAATCAGCCAAGGGAGCTGATAACCCAAGAAATAAAACAACCTCGCGGAAAAGGAGAAGGAAAGAGAGGGAGAGAGAGGAAGAAAAAGCCTTCAGTAAGAAGGGGTCTTAACAAGAACTGTAAAAATCCATGGGGCAAGCTGGATTTTTAAAGGGTAACTCAGTATTGCAAGTACTGCCCTCACATCTGTTTACTGTTATCCTAGCACAAGTGAGGTTCCGGATACCGGCACTACAGGGGCTGAGGCATAATAACGCGTGGCACTTGGCTTTTCTGCTCCTATTAGAGCTGATTACAACTGTCTGAATTTCAGTGTTGTTGATCATGTCCGGGGGAGGGAAAAGGGGGCTTTCCAACCCTTAAGAAGGAAAAGACTCAGGGAAAAGGTTTCACGAGCAGCTTTCAAACAGCTCATTTTAAGTGAGTTGCAGCTATGTTTTCCCACCTGGATTATCCAGGGGGTTTGTCTTCAAGGAAAAATGCTGGGTTTATAAAAACTTGATCCCACCACTTTAATCTGTGCAGGTAAAGGGAGATGTTTGGCACTGGAGCAGTGGGGGAAACAAGAGGAGTGGAACGGAGCTTGTAGGCAAACCACCAAAACGGAGCCTTTCAAAAACTACATTTTTCTGTGCATGGGAAAGCTTGACATAAACACATACCACTGCCCCCCACCCCTTCTCTATGCTTCCCTACCACAGACCTTATTCTTTTATGATAAAAATAATGGATTTATGGAGTCATAAGGCTGACAAAGGCATGAATTTACATTTTAGAGCCTAACGTCTTCTACTTCAAAGGATAACGTTCTGCTCAGGTGCTGGTCCATCACCACTGTCCCACGCCACTTAGTGGGAGCACAAACAGCCCTCTTAGTGCTGGGCAAGTCTCCCTTCTGCTTGGAATTGGCAGCAGGAATCTGGTTGTGGAGAGACAAGAGGGTAAAGGCAAAAGGAGGGAATTTCTGTGTTGTGGGACACTTTCAATTTACTCAGTTTGATCTCCAAGTTTTCGTGGTCGTGCTGAACAAGATCGTGTTTGAGTTTCACAAATGACTAGAAAGGGAAAGCTTGTTTGTTCTTTTTTTTTTTTTACCACAGAAATCTATGGCTACAATGCAAACATCAAGCAGCCAGAGCAAAGGAACAAGCCGAAAAACATCACCACATTTTATCCCCCACAACAAACACTGGTTTGCAGGAAGCCACAACAACGGGAGGCAGAGCAGTGGTGGTCTCCACGGCTACACGATAACCCAAAATCAGAACAAGAAAACACAATGACCACAACAAACAAGCAGCCAGAGACACAACAAGCACGAGAACAAACCCACGGCCACACATCGCAGGCAGAAACAATGGTTACAGCCTCAATCTCCATCCCTGAGAGGCACATCAAGTCACTGCCAGCCACATCCGCAGCACAGCCCAGTACAAAACACTCCCAGTAACTCATCTCAGATGATCAGCCAAGAAAATATCCAACCTAGGAGAGAATTAAAGTGAAACTCAAAGATATTTACTACCATTGTCCCATAAAAAGGGGAAAACACGTGGCCTGTGATAACAAAACCCTTGATGTGATCACATTTCCTGGCCAGCTGGGAAATTAAGGACACATCTGACAGTAAATGAAGAGATGCTCCTTGTTCTCAGCCCAAGTGCCTTTGGATTTTGAGGCAAGATGGGTGACACAGTCAGTTGGGGAAACACCTGCCAGGTAAGTGTGGTCACCACCTCCAGAAATGTGGAAGGATGACTGGATATAGCAAAAAGAATTTCAATGACCATCATCTGGGACTGATGAGACCAGCTCACATGTAATAACAAACAACTGGGGAGAAGCTGGGAATTAAAAGAATGAAACATGTCTCCCATAGAAGCAGGGCTTGAGTCACAGCAGTGACTCTGCCTGCTGAGTATTTTAGGTGCCTGCACCATCATAGAACTGTAAGAGTAATGCAAAGGGAAATGGGAAAATTCTGTGCAGTGTTAAAATTATCATTTGAAGATCAGCCAAAAGAAGCAATGAAAATAGTCATGATTTTTTTGCACCAGCTGAGCCTTGACAGTGGCTGAACAGGGTTGCTCATGGTGCATGAGAGGTACAAGCAAGGCATCCAAATCTCACAAGAAACCTTTTTTCCCCACAGAAAGAACAACACATTAGAAGGGCTTTGCCAATGACAATCCATCAATGTGATTTTACTGTGTTCTGCAGCTTGAATCCATGTGGCCAGTCATGCAAAGCCCTCCTGAGTCTGCTCCACAGCCCATTCCTGCCCTGCTGCGGGATGGAGGTGCCATGCTCCAGTGGCTTGTGCTCAGGCAGGACATCAGGACTTCCCAAACTCAAAGCCTCCCTTTGCCACTGGCTAGGTGATGGAAATGGAAAAGTCACTGAACTGGCTATTGAATGAGAAGAGCAATATGTACCCAAGCTGTCAAAATTAATTTATTGTTTCAGTTGGCACTTCGGCTTTTATCAAAGCCATGAACATGCATGGCCAGTCAGTCTCTGGCCCCACATAAAAATAAACTACAAAATCTTTTTTTCTGGTCTTTGATAAAGCAGACAAAAGGTCAAAATGGTCCACTAACCTGCATAAACCATTTCTCTGTGGGTTCAGTCAAAGAAAAGCAATTAGAAACCAAGTGGTTCACCCTGTGCCAGTCCAGAGAGCTTGGGCAGCAAAGCAGAGTCTGGCTGCCTCACTCCTTCCTCCCTGTGGGGCTGGGAGGGTTGACACTACACAGAAGAGTGGCAGTGGTGGGATGGTGTCCCCTTCACTGACCAACACTCCGTGTCCTTATTCTCATTATTGTATTTTCTAAATACACCAATGTTCCCTTCTTTCCTTCCTACTGCTGCACTTACCCTGCCTGGAGAAAAGAGATGTGGCTCATGTTGGCATCAAAAGACCAAGAACACGATTTCTTTAAATTGCTCAGCATTTCACTAAGTTCACCACACCAAACTGACCCCAGGGTCCCCAGCTCCACCACACTGACCAGGCACTTACTGCAAGTCCTTCTCCATGATCATTGGGACCCTCCTCCATGGGAGGTCATCAAGTGAAGCCTCAGCAGCTGAATCCTGGAAGGTGGTCATGGTTCCAAGCCTGCCCAGGCTCAAGACACATTTGGACAATGATTTCAGGAACATGGTGGGATTCTTGACATTGTCCTGTGCAGGGTCAGTGTTGGACTTCAAAGATCTTTGTGAGTCCCTTCACTACTCAGGATATTCTGTGAATCTGGCCTGCCCACAGCTCATTCACAATTAAAGGCAAGGCCACAGCACTTAGCAGGTGCTGTGCCTTGCAGACAGAGCTCTAATCCCACTCAGTGGATGTTCTCAGCTCCCTTGCCCCACAGTTCACTCCTCAGAAGTCGTACATGGTTTAAAGCAGGTGAGCACCTGCCCCAAAACGCAACCAGGAGGTTTTTACAGCAGCCTCGCTGCAGCAGCTGAACATTTGTTAAACATTTCCTTCATGACTTCTGCTTCTACAGGGGTTCCAGCTTTCCATGCCACCCGAGCCTGTGCTGGAGCAGCCACGGCAGGGGTGAGAGAGGAGATCACACGAGGCCACCCCAGCCCAGGGTGCTCGTGTTCAGCTGCTGGATTGGCAGCGTCTGCTGCGAGCGGAAGCCTCTCTTCACACCAGCTCTATCAGGAACACTTAATCTGATTTTCCTCTCATCTAGACTGCCAATATTTCAGGGTAGGGCAGGACAAAAGCATAATGCAGGCTTATAAACGAAGTGTGGCATGAAGGGAGTGATGTCTAGTCAGCCTTTTGGTACTGCTTTATATGGCCATAATGAAGCTTAGCCAAGGAAGACTTGGGATGCTGAAGTCCAGAATGAGAAACAAAAGGTCAAATTCTTTCCCTTCTCAATGAGATTTCCAGGTGGTAGAAGAGGCTCAGCTATTTAATTAGATTTGTGTGAGTTTTGTAACAGAAGTCATTCATGGAAGGAAAGCCAAGGCAAGTGGGTCAGGAATTAGACACATCTCCACACCTCTTCATAATCTGGTGGACCACATTTCCCAGAAGCTCGGGAAGAGATCCCAGTGAACTGGGGACAAGCCCTCAAGCCAAGCAGAAACAGGGGTGTGGGGCCAAGTTTGAGTTTAAGAGCTCATCCCACCTTCAAACTCCAGCAGGAATGCCAGGACTCTGCACCTTTAGAAACAAACCCATCACAGCCAGTTGTGGACAACTGTGGTGGGGTGTTCCACCCCTAGAAGATGCCAACAGCACAGACTGGTAAGTTTTCTCTTTGCAATCAGAGAGAAAAAGGGTCAGAGAAGAGCAGCCCCTCGGATTGAGGCCAGACACCTGCAGGAGGCTGCAGAGTAGAGCACCCTGAGCATGTCCAGGTTCATCCATGAGTAACGAGGGAACCCAGAGGGATCTGTTGGATACAGAGATTCCCACAGCTCAGATGTTTCTGCAGACCCAGATAACTCACCCCAGGTCGGCACATGAGCAGTTTGTGCATTTTAACAGATAAAATGCCAACGTCTCTATTCAGCAGCCTTAGAGCCCCTTCCAGCACCTAAAGGTGCTCCAAGGGAGCCAGAGAGGGGCTTTGGACAAGGGCCTGGAGGGTCAGGACAAGGGGGAATGGCTTCCCACTGCCACAGGGAGAGTTAGATGGGATGTTGGGAAGGAATTCCTGGCTGTGAGGGTGGGAAGGCCCTGGCACAGGTTGCCCAGAGAAGCTGTGGCTGCCCCTGGATCCCTGGAAGTGTCCAAGGCCAGGTTGGATGGGGCTTGGAGCAACCTAGGGAGGGCTAGTGAAGGTGTCCCTGCCCATGGCAGGGGGTTGGGACTAGAGGTCCCTTTAAAGCTCCTTCCAACCCAAACTGTTCTGTGATTTAAAAGCAGTTTGCCTGAGAAGACTTTGGCCCAGCACAACAATATAGAAAACTTGGCAAGGTCTGGCCCAAAACCTTTTTGTGATTGATTAATTTGACACAAATGACAAGATTATAGCATGTATGGCTGTACACCACGTGACTTCCCACACTTCACCTATTTTGGGTTTCTCAGATTAAGTAACAGTGCAGAATAGGAATAAGGGCAAAACCTGTCCTCCAGTGTCTGTAGCTGAGCTTTTGGAATGTGCTATTTTTAGATGTCCTCCTGCCACTTGCAGCTTTATAATATAAATGATTGCTCTGGGCATCTTGGAGTAAAACAAATTAATTTTGTTAAAAAAAAAAAAAAAAAAAAGTGATTTCCAGTGACTTAGTAACAGCATTTGACAGTCAAATAACTCAGGGCTTTAAGTCCCCAAGTGCCCATTGACACAGAAGTCAGAGCTGGCTTCCAGTGCATGAGAACTCTGAAAGGCGCAGAATAACACCGTAAAAACATGTTTTTTTCAAACTAAATAAATGACATCCTGTAATGCAAAAAACAGTTTTCAAGCTCTCACACATCTGTCCCGTTACTCCCCTTGCTCTCACACTCACTCTCCCTTCCAGAAAATCTATTTATTTCTCCCACTGCTCTCAGGATGTTTTGTTTCTTGTTTATCTATAAGCATGTCCACTAATAGCCTGGGGAGATCGTGTGATTAGACCTATGTGGATTTTTTTTCCAGAACTGTTTTTTGTGGAAAAGGAAAAAATTTTTCAGGACTGCAACATACCATAAATGCTTGTTGATATTGCTGACTTATGGGGGTTGATATTTTTATTTTCTGCTAAATCCCAACCCATCAAATTGGCAAATTTCAACGAGTTTCAGAAATATAATTTCTGTTTGAAAAGACTTCTTCTTTGTATTTGTTCCCTTGAATAGTACTAAATAGCATTAAAATATTATTATTGTCACTCTACCAGACACAAATGAAAATTCACTCCTATTTGTGTGCTTTTAACTTTCATTCCAAATTAACCACTGCTCAAGTTTTGTTTTGTTTTTTTAATTGCCAACATATTATTTTATACAGGTTTTTAGTTTTTTCACTGGTGCTGCCTAACATCAGCTACAAACCAGGAGTCAAAAGCATTGGCACCAAACTCTGAATTTGCCAAAGAACAGGCAGAAAAATGAATATGAATTAAGAACGTGGAGCAGCATCTTGGCCTTTATAAATGAGCTGCACTGACACAAGCAGCACAAACCTGACAGAAGTAAGGCAGGCAGGTGGTCCTAGAAACAAGGGGCAAATTTAGCTGCCAGCACTGAGATGTGGTCCATGGATTGAGCAGATACAACTGCAGCAGGCAAAGCTCAGAGTGCTGGAACCAGTCCGTGCACCAGGACCAGCTCTGCACTGGGCACCAGGATGGACCAGCATCCTCTCATTACACACAGGGCAATTTGCTCATTCAAAAACACATGGACAGAAGATCAAGGAAGATCATTATCCACATTTACTCAGTGCTGGTGAGCCCATGTACAAAGTAGAGGCTCCAGTTTTTGGGTCCAGCCACCCAACAGTCCAACAAAGCTACGATCCCTTCGTTGGGCCAAGTGCTGACCCTCATGGAGACACAGCACTGACACAGAGCTCAGCACACAGCCAGGGGCACGACAGAGGGACCAAGGCCAGGCTCCAAACGTGGAAAAAGGGGAGGAGGAATAAAAATAAATAAATAAAAAAAGCCAAAGAATGTACCATTGCAAACCCTGTTTCAATTAGCAGGGGTGAGCAGCGACTGCACGACACGCACGGAGCACATGGGCTCCGCACGCAGCGGCATCGTGGCACAAGAGGGAAGAGCAAAGTCACAGCAGCCAGCACGGCACAGGGGGTTTGCCAGCACGGCAAAAGGTGTTTGCCAGCAGGGCAGGTCACCTGAGGTGAGCTGGGGAGGGGTGGGCAGAACACTGGCTGTGACCCCACGGACGCGTGAGTTTTCCCTGCTCTCCTGGGCTCCACCACCCGCACGTGTCCCTGCACATCCCACTCTGCCAACTGTAGCAAAGCACGTGGAGAAGTTCCTGCCTTACATTTCAGTACATTTCTGCCTTACCCCTTTCTATAAGGATCAGGAATTTCTGAAGCCAGAGCATTTAAGGGCAATGCCCTTTTACTTCTTCCCTATTTGTGGAGTAATCCCAAATCAATACAAACCTTCCTGATTTAAAATGTCAATAAATCGGGGTGCTGTTTCGAGATCTTCCAACAAATGTGTTGCCAGGTGGAAAAAATGAAGAAAAAAAAAAAGCCAGACACAATAGAGAAAAACCATGAATTATCATTATTACTTTTTTTTCCATTCAAGATTGGGAAACTCCAACCCTATCTCCAGCTGGCAGAGAAAGAGAGAAGTACATGTGGGTTTTATCAGAGGTGTCTGTTTTCCCTTGGCTTTCAAAACGTCATCTAAACAACACACCCCCCAAAATTGAAACCCTCCAGTTCTACATGTCTTTGATGCAACTGTCCCCTCTGGCCTTAGAAATCCATGGATTGCTACCTCTTCCTTATCTATCAGTCTCCCTCCTGCATCCATATATCTCTATCTACATATATAGATATATACAGATGTTATCTGGCTGTCACATACAGTGAGAGTCTAAATACACACAATATTCTTCCTTCTCCTTTTCACTGGCAGAGATAACAGGTAGGCAGACAGACAAACACATGTAGAACATTAGCTCTAGTCCCTGTAAGCTTATCTTATCAGTTTAGTCTAAATCTCGACTCGGAGCCTTTTGCTCTGGACTGTGAGCGAGCCGAAGCTTTAATTTGGAAAACGTGGCCCTGGGAAGAGAACCCTGACATTTGGCTCAAGAGCAGCACTATCAGCTCTGAAACCACAGCCCAAAGGAACACTGAAGCTGCCTGTCCCCCCGAAATCTAACGGAGAAATAAAAAGGTTGAAAGGGAAAGAAACGGCTTGGGATAAAACGGGAAGTTTTAGATCTCGCAGGAGGAATGCTGCCGAAAATGAGAACCATTTGAAAGCTCTGGGGGTTATAAAGTGGAATTCCCACTCATACAGTACACAAGAGTTATTAAGTGTGTATATGAGACTCCTGTTTTACTTCATGTACATGATTATTTTATACAGGGAAGTTTGGAAAGAATTATAGACTGAGCCTGAGGCCAAGCCAAGAAGCAAGATGAGCAGCAGCAGCAGCAGCTAAAGGAGAAAGGTTGAGCTGGCAGTGGGGAAGCAGCCGGCCAGACAAGGGTTATTTATAGTGCCTGGAGCATGGGAATGTTAATTGAAATCAATCAGTGGCCATGAGGACACTAAGTTGGAGTGTCAAGCTAGAGCAATTAAAAAGCCCAACTCAGGGGACGAGAAAGTCCTGACTTTTTTTTTTCCATTCCGTGGGATGGGGATTAAACAGCCATTCACTTCGGAGCGAGGAAGACACAGGATGGTCGCACTGCCCATCTCAGCCAGGAACTGAGTCAAACTCTACTACTGTTTAAAACCCCACCAGCAGCACAAACAACTGTGCTTTCTCTTGTCAGGTATTTTTAACAGGAAAATGGGGGCTAGGGGACTCTGACAGTATTGCAGCATATAGGAAAATGGCCAATTTACCAAGAAAAGGGAAAAAAAGGTTACTTGATATTATATTGAAGTCCTATCCCCTCCCCTGTTTGGAAACGCTGATATTTGGCAGCTCTGACATCTGACCTAAGGGCAGACAAAGGACAGCCAAACATTTAAGGGATCTGTTGCTCTGCTGCTGTTGTAACTGAATTGTGACATAATTAAGTAAAAACTGTATTAAAATGAAAAGTAGGGATGTTGGAGTGCCTTGCACTGGGTAAAGGAGAACAATATTTGGCCATTAGGGCAAAGGACCTCAAACTGGAAGTATCAAGGACAGAGTTTGCACACTGGTTTCCCACTGACAGAAGGCAGGGTTGGATGGGATATTGGGAAGGAATTCTTGGTTGTGAGGATGGAGAGGCCCTGGCACAGGTTGCCCAGAGAAGCTGTGGCTGCCCCATCCCTGGAAGTGTCCAAGGCCAGGTTGCAGTCGAAANAGTGTCCAAGGCCAGGCTGGACAGGGTGCAGTCGAAGGTGTCCCTGCCCATACCAGGGGGGTAGAACGAGATCATCCTTAAGGTCCCCTTCCAACCCAAACCATCCTGTGATAGAGCAGCTGAACCGGGCTGGGTGGCACCTCGGGCTTTGCCAGATGCCAGGCAAAAGAAGACAAGAGGCAAATTAAAACGCTTTGGGAACCAACACCATCATCTTGGCTAAGCCTGGCGTCCAAAGAACAGCTCTGGCAGCAAACCGATGCGCCACGAGCACAAGTGAAAAGGGAATCGATCCATAATTTAATGGCACTGTTTAGATTGTTGACAGAACGCTTCCCACGTCTGCGCCTCTGGCACGGCACCGCGAGCGCTCCGTTAGCTCCCCGATAAGGCCCGTGTGTGCTTTCTGTCCCTTTATTTATCAGGGAGATAAACCCTTTGACTGACGAGGTTACAAATATTGGGAAATGCACAAACCGTGTTTTAAGTGCTGCTGGAAGGGGGGAGGATGAATGCTTGGCAAAGCTGCGGCTTGTTTGGAGAGGGCAGAGTAAACTGTTTTCCTCTTTGGAGGAGCTGGCAAACGGACTGGAGGAGTCTGGAGGGAGGGAGGATCTCCTCAACACCAAGTTCACACCATGCCTTACAGGAAAAGCTCCCCACGCTTCAGCTGAGTTCAGTTCATCAGTTCTCCAGTAACACTAAAGAAGTCCTTCAGCTTTAAAGCCACCATCCATTCATACACACACACACACAAAAAAAACAAACCTAAAAATTGATATATTTTGCTTGCCCCTCCCCCCCGGACTTATTTCTTATATTTGTAAAGTATAATTCTGTAAGGGCCAAAAATGGCATTTTCAGCACTAGAACGGGTTGAAAAGGAACCCAATTAAAAGCACAAGGGTTGCAGCTCCATTCCTGGGAATTCTAATCCTCCACACACACTAACGTGATTCCCTTTGAACCAGGGCTTTTCACGGAAAGGGAAGCTTCTTCCAGAGCCTGCCTCTCTCCCCTGCCTCCACCGACCCCATACTGGGAACACAGCCGGCCCAGAATCCCCTGGAGCACGCAAACACTGGCCATGACAATCACCTCTGGATCATCTCTCCAGCACAGCTGGATCCCTGCGTGCCAGACCCCCGCACTGGCCAGCACTTTGTACATAATTAACCCTCCTGATGTTGCAACTTCAAGGAAGTTCAATCTGGCTGCTGGCAGTAAAACACCCAGAATCCGCTGACACCGGCAAATTAAAAGAAAGCTCCGGGATTTTGGGTTCGGCAACAAAGGGTGATTCTTTCCTTCCGCCCACGCTTTGGAATTGGGATGATGCTGTTGACTCAGTCGTGTGACTCCTGCTCGGCCGAGGAGGCTCACACAGGGAATGTTCACCCGGGTGCCTTTCCCGACCCAGCAGGTGCACTGAGCTCTTCACGGAGCAAACCCAGCCAGGGATCCAAAACTGGGGTTCTCAGCTCTCTGCTACAAAAGTGCCTTAACGTAGATTTATTATTTATTTTTTTTCAATACTCAGCAGCGACCAACTCCAAAGCAACACCCCAGTGCAACTTGGCATCGCTCACCCCAGGATTCCAAGGACTGAGTCAGCAAGAGGGTTTTGTGGCAAGAAGAGGAACTCGTGTGTCAGAGCGAGTCCTGCTCGCCGGAGCCTCACGGAAGCTCTGTTTGCAGGAGAGAAGTGCACACGTGTGAGAAAAAAAAGAAAAACTCCTCGCCAGAGGTTTCTGTAATTAAGTTGGAGTTTGTTTTACCATGGCACCCCCACCTGTAACCCTTGGCCACCCAAGTTGTAAAGCTCTTCCCTTGACTTTAGGCGTTTCCATTCTTTTTTTTTTTTCCCATAAGCAGACTAAATTACAGAGCAATTTTCATATGAAAATCTTTCATCTGAAGAGATTTCCAGCACCGCAGGGACAGTGAAGTGCAGTGGCTGTAAGCAGAACCTGGCAACACACGAGATTTTGAGGGCATCTAAAACAAGCAGCGTGTTGCTCTGCCTGTATAAGTGGAGGTGATGGAGATTTAGGGGAATAAAGCAAAGCATGGCAAGAAAAGGGCAGAAAATTGCACAGCACACTGGAATAGTCAGATTGCAATGGGGTTAATTCCAGTCCTATTCTTTGAATCATATTTGTTTTACATCCCAGACCAAGGAGCTGGTTGGGTGCAGAGGAGTGGCACTGCCTCTGTGTTATCTCCTCACGAGCATCCCCAGGCATCACTCAACAGCAGCACATTCAGCATTTCTCCCTGGTGTTATGAGACAACAAAAAGCCAAAATCTCTCATCAGGGCTTTCTGGGGTTATCTGATTAAAATTCTACTACCAAATGAGGGACTTTGCCCTGGCCTTTCCGATACTCCTCAAGCCCTGGGTCAGGAGTTGAATTAAGGTCACCACACCATTACATGGCCTCACATGTCCTCTTTTGGCCAGAGATTAAAAACAATCTCAGCAAAGAAAGAGGTACCAGGATTGTGCAGCAGCTCTAACTGGACACCCAGATATTTGGAAATGCCACGGTGCCATCAGGCAGATGCAGCCTTTGGCACATGCTGGGCCCAGAGCACACGTGCTGCGGTGCCAATCCATGCCTGCATCCAGTGCTGATTAGCTGGATTTATTATCCACACACCCCTACACATCTGCCCGTGTAATTGTGTCAGGAAACCCAGGCAGACAGACACGAGCACTGGGGTTTATCACTGCTGGTCCCAGTGACTCAGTACAGACAGATTGGGATATTTCAGGGAATTCTAACACACACATTCACCTGCTGGCTGGCAGCTGTTTTCCAAAACTTACTTTCAGGGAAGGATGTATCTTACAAACAAACATACAGCTAACTGTACACACACACTCCTGATTGCACAAGCTGAACTCTGTGCTAAGCTATCAATGCTTTGTGTATTTTTTGGGAATGATGTATCAACATTTCCAGCAACACAGCCTTCATGTAAGGTTGTTTACCAGGTGATGCCACCTTCTTCCTTGCTTAGGCTTCTGAGAAAACTACATTTTAAGAGAAGGAGAACTGAACTGACACACTGCAACCTCATTCCTTTGCCCATGCAACCCTCCAACTCTGGATTCAACATCTCCAACAGCTGGGAAATGCTACAAGTCCTTGTAAAAATCACAGGCTCAGAGAAAGGTGCCAGAGGCAGTTGTTATGCCTCTGTTTATGAGATGTGCTAGTTCTGGGATGTCCTTCCTCTACCTTGGCACTAAAATAGGTCCTTTCAAAGCCTTTTTGACTACTGCAGTGATCAGCTGCCATGTTTCTTCAGATGCTTGGCTGTGTCCCACTACAGCCGTGCTGGGTTATGTCATTAAAAAATGCTGGCAACCTTTGTGCCAGTGGAGCAGCCTCCACATGGACATGCTGGTGGCCACATCCTGTCCTCTCACCCACGTAACTAAGCTCAGGCTGAGGGGAAGGCTGGGCTCCAGGTTTTTTCCTTTGCTGGAGTGCCCCAAAGCTCCGTTTTGGAGAGCAGCCCACGCTCAGAACACGGTGAGCTTGATCTGAGCTCAGGTTTGGGGCAGCACACCACCTAAATTCCAGATATATCCTAAGAGCAAGTGACACATTTAACTCTGTGACACACTCTGCAGAGACATTTCGTGCAGGTGAAGGGGCTGAACAAAGGCAGCAGCTGGAAGGCAGATCCTTACCCACCCTCACAGCTGTGCAGGACCAGGTGGTGGTTACACAGGTGACCCTCCCACTTCAATCCCTACTAAGGAGTATCTTGAAGGCCAAATCCAAAAATCCCCTTTTGGTACCACCACCTGCCCTGGCATGGACCCCTGTACCCAAGTGCACCACCTGAGCAAGGCACTACACCTGCTGTGAGTGACACACGGCCCTCGGGCCGTGGATCCCAAAGCGGAGGCACCGGTTGGTGCCACAACTGGAGGGAAAAGGCTCCCAAGAGCACAAGCCCTGTAACCCAACGCCCACAGTGGCAGCCTGCCTGCATTCCCTGCCTGAATTCCCTGTCTGCATTCAGCCCGTGCCTCTCCCTGTCTGCCATGCCAAAACCAGCAGGATCTGGCTCATAAGCACCGGGACCGCAGGGGAGCTGCGCCAAAGAAACTCCTCTGTGTGTGCAAGACACCAAGTGAAGTTAAAGGGCCATCAACCCTCCAGACAGAGGTGTGGTGGAAAGGCATCAGGAATGGCAGGCTCCCACTTCTGGATTTGCTCCTTTTGGCTTGGGAAGAACTGGAAGGGGAAACAGCAGCTGCTGACAGGCTCAGCTCACTCACTCGCCCCACCAGAGCACCAAAGGTTTGCCTTTCCCTCCCAAAAGGCTGCACAGCACAGTGAGAGGCTTTGGAAACAGGCACTGGCACAAAAAAGTGGCAGGACAACATTAATAGATTGCATGAGTGCAAGCCTTTTCTTGGGACACCCCATCCCGTTACTATGGATGGAGTGGAAGCTGATAGTGCTGTAAACTTGTTCCTACAGGAACAGTAGGTCACTCTGAGACCCAGAGCAATGAAATCCTCAGAAACAGCACCAAGACTTATTGCAGGATTATGTTTACTTTTTGTCAAGCTATGAGCCTCTTCAGTCATTCCCAACCTAGTGGTTGTCAGCCTGACCATGAGAGCCAACATCCATCCAGCCTGGCACATATGCTGGCACTCCTTACTATCATTACACTACTCTGGAACTGAGGATCCAAGGGATGCTGAGGGATACACACCAAAACATCTCCAAAACCTGAAAACCATAACTGGGTTTGTTTTGCCCCAAACCAGGCCCAGCAGTGACTAAGACATTATCCAACATACCTGCTCTGATGGAGATGTCTGAGGACTGACCTAGAAGGTCCCTAAAGGTAAGTTGGTTTCAGAACATGCTGCAACCTCATGAGCACACCATAAATGTTCCACAGTGAGTATGAAAAGTTTCCCTATGGTCCAGGGCTGCTCCTCCACCCAAAACAGCAGTGAAGGTCATTTATAGAGTTATTTTCCTCACAGGCAGTGAAGAGCCAGCACAAAGCCCCACATCAGCAGCAGAAGACTCACACCACAGCTGCCTGCTGAGATCCTCAGTGGCTACTTGAAGGGTTTAACCCTTCAAACCACCCCTGGGTTAAGGCTCAAAGAAAGAGAAAGATGTACAAGAGATGAGCAGAGAAAGAGCAGCTGAAGTGAGGGTTGCTGCTAGAACAAACCTGGGGGATCATCATCCCTTGGCATAAGGCTCAGTCTAAGGACAGGACCGGGCAGGGGGATAGTTGCATTTATTCCTACATGAATCTTTTAAGCTTCTGGCTTTTTCTGAGGCTTATTTTCCTCCTGAGGTGAGGGAAGAGGATGCACAAGCAGCATCCCGAGCAGGAAGTATGACACAGCACCCACAGATCCTCACCCATTGAAAAGCATCAGGTCCCCAGTCTGCCAGGTGCAACCTGGCAAAACACTGCAAACCATTCCCAAGGAACGGATCAAAGGCCAAGTCACTCTTTGCTCTGATCAGGGCACATTGCTGGACCTCTCACAACACCCAGAACACACCACGGGTCTAATTCTGGAGTTTTACTTCATTCCAGAGCAGTTTTTCATTGAAGAAGGATTTAAGTCAAAGTAGTACAAAGGCTCCCAGTTCCTGCCCAAGGACTGTACTGGGACTGCTCCAACTCAGGCCAGTGCTGGGTGGAGGTAACGGAGCCAAGAACCATCTCTGCCCCGGCCTTGTGCCCTCACCAGCATTTCCCACTTGGGTTCCCATGTTAGGAAGCAGCTGAATGACCCCATTTGAGGGATAAATCCCTGAATTTTATGCCTGAAGGACAATTTCTTTCTCTCTCCCCCTGCCCTTCCCTCCCACTTCCTCCCTCCTCCCTGCAAGAAAGATAAACGACTTTGCTGGAGGAAAGGGTGAAATTTCATCCCGGATCAAAACCCATGAGCAGAATACCCATGTGACGGTTCGCACAATGTGTTTTGCATGCAAATATCATACATGCAAAGTGAAAATGAGTCATTTCACAGCGGCTCTGGCTCTAGGCACTGAGTGACTTCTCCTCTGTGACTCCTACACTTGTCTGCTTCCCCTCAGTCACCAGCTCCTGGGTTTCCTCAGCCTGTTTGCCTGCTCAGGCTCCAGTCACTTTAGGTGGGATATTAGTTAGGAAGGAAGGAGGGAACGTTTTGATGGGTTTTTTTCCCCGTCTTAGATTTGTTTTACATTCTGGTTTTTACAGCTTTGAGGTTTTTGTTCACTGCTTTCGCCATCAGCTTCAGTCGCTGTATGTCGGCTCCCAAAATCCGGAGAGGCCAAGAGTTTCCAAAACAGAGCAGCAATATTTGTATTGGCTTCTGAACTCATTTGGGCATGGACATGGCTTGGCTTACACTCTCCCCGCACACACGAGCTGTTTTCTTTCATTTTGGCTGTTAATTGTTTTGCTTTTGAGATCTAAACAAGGGGGTAAATCCATTTCAGAGTAGGAGTGATGAAAAAACGGGAGGAGAACGTTCAGTTCACCGTCGGGTTTGCCTTGAGCTGATCACATGAGCTCAGAGATCAAGGGCAGAATGAACCCTCTGCACTCCCGGTGCGTGAGCGAAGGGAGAGGGGAAGCTGGAGGTTTTGGCTGCCTGGATGGAAAAATAAATACCCTCCCACAAATGAGCTATTCTCACAGCCTTGAATTAGCGCTGGCAAAAGTCACCTAGGAGCAGCCTTGCTCAAGGATACGGGTCTGAGGAGGTCAGAGCAAATCTCAGCACCCTGAAGAGGGTCCCCGTGGAAGGTTTGCTGGGATGAGATACACAAGAGACCAGTGAAAACATGATTATGAAGAGACCTGCTCACTTCCCCTCAAAAAACCCACTGACCAAACCAAATTCCTACTTCTCTTAAATCAAACAGTAGCTAAAACAGCAAAAGGGATCTCAGGGTTTGCTTTGCAAAGCAGAGCTTTAATATTACCCAGCCACTTCTTCTGGCAGCACCACCACCCCCAGAGCCAGTGAACAGCAGGAGGACTTAAACCCGAGTGGAGGGAGCAGAGACAAGGCCTGGCTCTCACACAGGGTCCAGGCTGGCTGAACACACTGAGGGGTTCAGAGCAGCCCTCCCCACTGACCACAAAGCTGAAACTATTTGTCTGTTGTTTACCTCCCCACCCCACGTCCTCCCCCCTCTTCCTCCCCACAACTGACCTCCTCCTCCTCCTCCTCCTCGCCGCCAATCAGCCAAGCCTGCCAGCATAGGGGTTACAGCATGACATAATTGCAACATGCATAAACAACATTTGCCATTAAGGGATACTTTTAATGAGAAACAGAGCTGCGAAGGGGAAGCATCAAAGTGGCTCACGGAAGGAAACCGCCTGGAACAAAATCCTACTTGATGCCCCAATTAATATGTTCCCTAATTCTATTTCCTGCACTTGTGGTCCCGCAGCCTCCTTGCTTTAATTTCTTTGGGAGGATGGAGAGGAAGGAACCTGGAAATGCAGCGTCTTCATGGCTGACTTGATGTGCAGGCAAAGCGCAGATTAGAACAAATTAGAGAATTAAAAAATAACCGACGACAGACTGAGGAAATGTCATCCCCAGGATAATAGTATTAATTGAGACCTGGGTTTTGCAGGCCAGCTTTAGAAAGAACACACAAAGCCAAAAGCTGGAGTAATATGACTGGATTAATTACCCTGGGAGGTTTTTCACTCCACCCCGTGCTCTGCCCAGCCTCGATCTTTAGGCTCAGTGACACTGCTGTCCGTGTCTGCGGCGTCTCCTCGGTGCAAAGGCAGATGTTTTATCGACTCCCAGGCTTGGCGGGGTTTCTGTGCCCGAGGATGACCAGGACAATGATTCACACAGGATCCTACGCAAATGCAAGTGTGTCCCAAGCCACTTGGGGACGTCTCTTGCAGACCTGTCACGTTGGGAATGAAGTGCAGCTGAGCACCTCATGTTCTCCTGACCTTGAGTTTGACTCCAAAGGGAAGGGGAGAGTCTGTTTACATTAGTGTTTAACATATGGATGCTGTATCCAGCTGAAAGACCCCCTGCTCACAAATAACTTGGTCTGTGGCACTCTAGCAGGTATGTCCAGTGATTCCCTGAGTCCAGGTGCAGTCACAGGGATAAATTCATATTAACACCCCCCAAACAGTCCCTATCAATTAAAAACTCCAAAACTGATCACATAAGAAGCACAGAAATATATAAATACCCTTATGAAAGGAGTGATGCTTGGTAAGATGAACCATCTGGTGAACATCTCTGTTTAACCTTCACCAAGAACTTGAAGCTAAACAGAGGCAGAAGACTCAGAAATGATGTAAGCTTCTTTTTTTTTTCCCTGGATTCCTATGGAGACAAGGCTGGTGTGATCAGAGCCTGTCCTCCCACAGTTACCTCACCATCTTTGAGCCACAGATCTTTATTTAGATGAAACACTAAATTTTTCAACAAAGATCTCAGGGTTACATAGTTCCTACAAGTATCACACTACAAGGAAGCCAAGCGGAAAAGAGTTCCCATCATAGCCTGAAAGAGGGAAAACCCAGCCTTAGCAGCCACCAGAGAATCCTACAAGGTGCAAAATTACAGCAATTCAGGCCTCAGAATCTGTTGGACAGAATAAAGAGTGATCAGATGCAGCCATCTGCAAGCTGTGTATGCACTACTCCAAATCCTCACCCACATTTCCAGGGCTTTGTTCTCAGCACCACAAGAAATACCATACAGGGGGATCCTGTCCCCCACATTCCAGGGATACCATCAGCTGAGGTGAAGACTCTAAAGAGGAAAAACAAAATGATAAAGGAACTGGGACCAAGGAGATTGAGGAGCAGCTGGTTAGAAGTTCCAACAAGGTGTTAAAAATTCTGCTGGCACATCACACTGCCCAGTCTCTTCCCTGCGAGTGCCACAGCAGAGCTATGGAAAAATGGGAATTGTGGAGGGGTTTGGGTTGAAAGGGACCTTAAAGATCATCCAGTTCCAAACCCCCTGCCGTGGGCAGGGACACTTTTTACAAGACCAGCTAGCTCAGAGCCCAGTCCAACCTGGCCTTGAACACCTGGAATGGCTGCTCAGGGATGGGGGGACACCGGTCAGAGATGGGGGGACACCGGTCAGAGATGGGGGGACACCACCCAGCACAGGCAGTTCTCTCCAGCAACCACTGCCAAGCTGCACCTCCTCCCCCTGGATCTCAAGTACAGGGATTGACCTCTGCCAGGTGCTCTCACCAGAGCTGCAGACTTGGAACCTTCCACAGCTCTCCAACCACACCAAGGGTTTCATGGAAACAGCCCCAAATCCACGCCAGACCCACTGGCTGGCACATGCACTGCAGACAGGCAGCCCTTTACTTTTCCCATTCTCCTTTTACTCATTTGAGATTTGTTAGGGAGACCAAGGCATTTGTTTATGGATACAAAAGACAATGACAGCTGGCTTAAATTCTTGGCATTGCAAGTATTTTGTGTTGAAACCAGGCTTTTTTTCTTCTTCAAAACCAAAATTTTTAGCCAGAACTTTTCTTTGCTGTCAGCATTTCCAAAGACCATTGGATCCTTTCGGAAGAATTTATCCATACTTTTATTTAGCTTACCAAAATTGTTTGCAAAACAAGAATGTGTTTTTTCCCTCCCTCACCACAGCTGCTGTTTTCAAAAAGTGAAGTTTGTTGTAATCAAAGATACAGTGGCTGATTTGTAAAATTAGTTTTCTAAAGAGATTAAAAATGGCCCCAGCTTCTAGAGTGTTTCCAACCTTGTAAAGCAGAAACAATCTGAAATGACAGCTTTTAAAATATTTTTGATAAAATCTGTCACCAGCTCACAGCGGAGTTTGTTTTGTTACCAAGAAAATCTTTCTCCTTGTGGACTTCCCCATTTTAATCTCTTCCACATTGATATTGATGGAAATTAAATTTCAAACTGCATTTTACAGTCTGGGCTTGAGTCTTTGCAGGGAATCTCAGAAGGAAACACTGAGCATTTGATGCAAAAAAAGGAGTTTCTGAACATTTGCAGATCTGCTATCCAGGAATAATTTTCAAATGGTTTTATTAAATATCAGGTTCACTGGATTCCTCACTTACTGACAAAATATTTAACATATGGCAAAACACTAAAATGCTACATGATGGAGCAAGAAGCTGGGCAAGCTTTACCCTTGGCTTAAGGCTGAGATCAGGACTAGGAGAAGGTGCAGCCTCCAGTCGGGCTTTGGATCCCAGGTCAGTTTTGCCCAGGCAGACCCAGGTTGTAGATGTGTGATGCTCCCCAGGGAGCTCATCTCTGAGCAGGTTTGGCACTGCAGAGCTTTCTAAACACCATGAGTTAAGATGCTTCCAGTCCTGGCCTCTGCTAGGACTGAAATATCCCTGAGGAAATGTAGGCAAGTCACCTGCTGTTGGCCTGGACCCCGACAAGGCAGATCACACAGAGTTAGGATGGGCTTTGAATTGTACTGGGCTTGATTTTGGAAGAAATCAAATCACATTTTCAGAGATCTGGATCACCTAAAGAAGTCACTGCCAGTTTTCAGATAAACACAAGGTAACTTGACTGTCACTGTATAGACCCAAGAGAAGTTAAACCTTGTTACTTCAAAGCATTTTTTCCAAGTCTAGGGATTTGAAAACATAATTCACCTTAGGACAAGAAACAACTCCAACCCTTTTTAGACCTGCTGCCGTTCTGCCAGTGCCCAAACCCACCCATTCACCTAAGGAGAAACAACAGTTAAAGGCTTTGGGTGTAGAAAACCAGCTCATGGAGGAGAATAAAAAAGCCACGGATGCTTCCACAGCTACATCAGCATTTTCCTTCAGTGACTTCCCCCACCTTGCCTATTGCTTGACACATCATTACCTGCTAATAGGTCTCTCAGCTCTGGGTGGGAATGGGAGTGGAAAGAGCTGCTGGGAACTTAAGGACCACAGCAAGCCATGTGCTTAATAAAACCAGAGATGCATGTCTGGAAAAGGTAGAGCAGACATATAGAATTGCAAAAGAGGCCCTTGCTCACAGGATCCGGGGCTCAGCCCTGCAGGACTGGCCAATACCTCCTGCAAGGAGTGGGAGTGAGAGGCGCGCACGTGACGTTGCTGGATCAGCCGCTCGTTCATTACTTGACTCCTGGTTTTACTATTCTCCTTAATGGACTCCACTTCCTCTCTTTTCCCTGTATGTGTGTGTTAAAAGGATTGGACCTCCACATGTGCTGACTCTCAATTGAGAAACACCCCATATAATCACAGGGAACTTTATCTCCTCTGCAGCCCGCGACACCTTCCCGCAGAGGATGTGCTTTGTACTGTCCAGTTTGGATCAAAAAATATTGCAAAACACAACCAAAAAAAAAAAAAAAAAGACAATCATTTTCCTTGTTTAGATTTCGTCGGAGCTGCCAGAAAATCCAGCTGGTTGAAGCGCACTAAATATGTTTTGCAACTATTTTCTTCAAAGTTTTCTGTCGTAAAGACTTGTGAACATTTCTGTTGTTGCCTTTGCACAGAAAACCAACAAGACTTGAGAGAATTTTTGCAGTTGTTTCTCTCTAAGTCTGTTCTCCAGAAAGGAAAATTCATGAGCTTAAAACAATTTATGGTCTCATTTCTTACGTAAACTTTATGTTTCAGCTGAAGGTCAGGGCTTTTTAAAGGTTTTCATTCTTTAGGTGAACAAACTTTGAAAATCAACCTCCAACCGCACACAAACCAATGAGATCGTTTTTTCTGGGTTGCAAGCTTCCAAGACACCGAACTCCCAGCAGAAAAATGGATTTATCCATCCTAACTAAGAGCACATGTTTGAGTTAGTGATCCTGGGTGACATGGAGAGAACTGGAAAACTCAAGAGACACAGTGAGGAATCACCCTCCGGACCCCCTGCTGCTCTCCACTGGCACTAGCTGAGGTGACATTGGCTGGGTGTCACTTATCTGCCTACTGCTAGAGAAGTCAAGTCTGTCAATCCCATTAAATATTTCTGGCACACAGACAACCCAACATTCAACAGTCACAGAGCCTGCCTTGCTCGCTCTTTCCCTCACCACAGAAATTACCCACCTGGAGTTTCTTCAGTACTTTTTACAGACTCCAAATTTCAGAGAGAAAATTTTCAACCTCAGAACCCAGACTTTGGGAGTCACTCCCTAACCTCCCCCATGTTCTCAGCTGCATGAGATGCCAGCACAGCCAGGGCTCACCCACCAGGCAGCCACACCACCAGTTAGGATTGCTTGTTTTCTGTTTCCAAGAAAAAAATGGATCCTCTAGAGCAAGCAGTAAGTCTAGTGGGTTTTTACAACTGGCTCCCACCTAGTGCCCTCTGCCACTCCTCTCCAGCATGGGCTGACCCTCCAAGCAGCAGCAGAGCTGCTTCTTCTCCCAGTTGCCTTCACACTTGCGGGGCTGGAGCAGGGATCCATGCTCTCCTCCCCAGCCAGGGTTCACATGGCTTCATAGAAAGCATTGTTATTACAAACAGTGAGCCCACAAAACACAGGCATTCAAGTCCAACCAGTTTCATTTGGAAAAGCTTCAAGAAGATGCAGGTTATCTGATTCTACTACACCTGGAGCACAGCAACTCCTTCGGCGCAAGCCGAGCCCTTCCAACCCAACCCCAATGGTTTCCAAGTTATATTGGTGCCCTCTCCTCAGTTTCCCCCACCCAACAGTTTGTTTACAGACTTTGTATAAGGCAAAAGTTAACTTCAGGTGTACATCTTCAGAAGCAACTTCACCTGTAAGAGCTCAGCTGCTTTGCCAAGAGCTTTGCATGATCAGAGGACTACAGTGTTGGGTAGATTTGTCAAATCAATGAGAGGATGTTTCTCTGAACAACAGCACAACAAAGGCTCCTTCTACACTTAAAGCAACATAACTTGTACAAACTTCCTCCCCAAAGCCTCTCAAAATCCCTCCCAAGTAACGCTGCCATGCCTGGAGATGCTCCTGGCTCTTTGAATTTCCACTGTTTCAAACTTGATCCTCCTTTTGGGTGGCCCTTGTCACTCACATGGACTTCAACTGCCAGCTGCTGGAAGCAGAGAGCTGGAACACATCCACCACCTAAAACCTTGCAGGGGATCTAACCTCAGCCTGTGCATCTGGGCAGTTCTGTAGAGAAGCGAATCGGAAATAATAACGGGAAACAAAACATCTCAGCCCTACATGACTCAGTTTTCCGACCCGAGATCACTTTCTTCTTCCTTTGTCCTTTAGCAGTTTCTAATCCTACACAGGAAAAAGAGACAGGGAGCAGCCTGGTCTATGGACAGTGTCCCTGCCCAGGGCAGGGGGGTTGGAATGAGATGATCTTTAAGGTCCCTTCCCACCCAAACCATTCTGAGAGTAGAAGTGACTTTACACGCATACATATCTTCCCTTAGGGTTGCTCGTGCTGTGATGGAGCTGAAAGACCACAGCAAACAGTCCCACAAGCCAAACCCCACCAGCCAGAGCCACCCCCGTGTGCCACGGGGCAGTGCCCTGCTGCAGAGCCCCACCAGCACCCCCCGGGCACCTGCCCTTCGTGGGGGCTCTGTGCCTTGCCGGGCCCCACCACCACTCAGGAACTTGGCTCCCAAATGGGTTCATTAGCTGTGAATGGCTTTTGCATTAGCAGATATCAGGCCCCCTCGTACCACCCCTGTCACTTCCGCAGGCACCAGCACAAGCCTCGTTTCAAACCTCCAATTTGTCTGTTTAGTGTCTTCATAAAGGAGGGGGAAAATGAAAGGGAGAGGCTGGGGGAAGGGGCTGGGATGGCTAAACCAGTGACTTGTCTCTAATTTCCCCGTGCCCCCCCACCCCCATGCTTCCCCTGGGGACACAGGCTTCAAAGTGAGCTACAAATATTTACTAATTCTATTAACAGGATACAAATTGTTTTCAGGGGAGCATCAACCACACAAAGCCACGTCAGCCCCCCCCTGCTCCCAGACCCCCTGTGCACACCCCCTGCCCCGGCACAGCCACACACACTATGTAGGCAACCATTGCTTCCCGCCTCCCCAATTTTTCCTAAGTTCAAGATGAGTTGAAGGGTCAAAAAGGCAAAGGGTGTTTCAGAAGTTTAGCAGACAGCATTTGGTAAGGGGAAGGCAGAGGGAGGGGGGCGGGGGGGAGAGAGGAGAGAAGGAATCTGGCATGCATTAGGCTGAACAGTTCCAAACATCCATCCTCCACAGACTTGTTACTTTCTTTCTTTCTCACAGGATTTTTTTTTTTTTTGTAATTTGTGGTTTATTTAAGGGTTGTTTTTTTTTTTCTTCATATCAGCCAACAACTGTATTTTAATCTCCTTCCCCCACCCTCCCATGCTGCCTCCAAAAGCACATGCTAGCGATGCTCAGACTGAAGGGCTCAGACATATCCGACGTGCTTTGCCAAGGAGCTGCTGCAAGAAGCTTGCAGTAGTTGCTGGAAACTTGAAACGTGAATAAAATGCTCCACTGTGGACAAGAAAAGAGCTTGATGCAGTGAGATGCTCTGCCTTGTCAAAGGTGTCCCTACCTATGGCAGGGAGTTGGAACTGGGTGATCTCTAAGGTCCCTTCCAACCCAAACCGTTCCGTGATTCCCACCAAAATGCAGCAGAGGAGGAATGATGCTCACATGAGATTGTGTCCCAACACACATCCCACTGCACAGATGCAATAGCAATGGGGAACTCTCTAGGAAGAGAATTAGGTCTTAGTCCAAGGCCACAGTTGCTGCTGTACAGCTCCATGGAGTATAATTAGAGTTAGTACCAGATAAGCTTTCGGCTCCACAAAGTCTTCCAGGAGGTAATTTTCCACACAACTTAAATGTTGACCCATATCTCATTATGTTTTATGAGCCCAAAATAAGAACAGCACAGGCTACACATTTAAAAGAAATAATACTTCCCAAATGTCCAGCTACCTAAAAGCAAATCCATCTGGCCGAGTGGACAGATGACCAAAAACCCTCATGAACGTGACAGGGTTACACTGGTTGGGGTTGTGGCATAAAGTGGCCCAGACCCTCCACCTCAACCTGGAGGAGAGTGGAGAGTCCAGCCAAGCAGGACACAGCACTGTGGGACCCCAGCATGGAAAAAGACTTGCAGCAGATGTGTCCCTTTGCTGTCACCAGGTGCGACATGAGGAAGATTGTTCTCTCTCACATGGAAGTGATGTCATGGGGAGGAGAAGGCTGTGCACCACTTTATTTGTTAACCTTTCCTGGCATGCCAAATATTTTCACTTTTGTTCTGGGTCAAGGAGTACTAAAGATGGAGTAGAGTGTTCAGCACATTGTGGAGGAGCTGCTGAAGAGGACCTGCCTTCTGCCAACCAGATGTGAGAGCTGGAAGTCGTGGTATGTGGTGCTTGAAAGAGAATGGACAACCTGCCCAAAGATCCCCTCAATCTTAACCACAAATCTTGTTCCTTTGCTTCTCATCAGGTATGGTCCTTGCAGCCCCTCCAGATTTTCTTTTACCACCAACAGGAAACAAGTAGATAAAAAACTGTATTTTAGCTGAAATCTCCTCCCCCTGCTTCAGAAAAAAACCACAATTGTAGAACCATGAAATACCCTGAGTTGGAAGAGACACACAAAGACCATTGAGCCCAACCCAAACCCAAGTCCCCCAACTTTTTGGGGAAAGCCATAAGGGCACATGAACACAACAGCAGCGTGTAGAGCAGCCAAATAAAATCATGGAACGGTTTGGGTTGGAAGGGACCTGGGAGGTCACCCAGACAAGGTGGAGCACTGCACCCTGCCCACGCCACCCAACTGCAGGTGGTTCTCTCAGGCACACGTAGGAGAAGTCACGTTGCCCTTGTCTTATCAGTGGAAGAAATAGGTACCTCCAGAGGGCAATTTAAATCTCAGGTGGATTGAAGTGCCCTTTGGCACTAAGCAGTTCAATAGTGCCTGAAATTAGCCAGGATGAATCCGGACCTTAATCAGCAAATGGACTTTTCATTCCATGAAAAGTGTCAAGATTGCAAATTATTTTTCATTTCAAACGAGGACCAAAAAAAATCCTCCCCCAGCATTTCATTTCCCCCCATGATTTATTTTTAAATTCATTTGGGTTAATCAAAATATTTATTTTTCAATCCCTTCAAAACATGCCCATTTAATTTTACACATCTTTAATTTGTCTACGTATGAACTGCATTTTAAAAATGAAAATTTTTCCCCTAGTGGAGAAAGAACAAACTCCTTTGGTTTGCACCTACCAAAGCCAGACCTCTGGCATGTATTTCCCTCATGTTATTTAAAACAAGAATTCCACAAAACTTATCTATTTGCACATAGAAAAAGAATCAGTTTTCATCGAGGTGATGGCATTTTCTGACCCACTTAGGGTGGGTAGGACTTAAATTCCCACAGAGGAAGAAAAGACCATTTATCCCAGTCCAGGATCTGGAGAAGTTGAACACTTTGCAAAAGACAAGGTACCCATCTTGCTCCTCTAATTTCGTGCTATCATGGTTGTCTATGGCTTCAATAACATGGCTCTGTTAGAAATATCAATCTACAGCAAAAAGTCTTCTAATGCAGAGTTTGAGAGGGAAGGAAGGAGGAGAGGGGAAAAAAACCGAACCCCACCACCAAATTAGTTCTCTGATAGTTTTCAAATGCTCAGAACGTCAATCTCCTGGCAACACCTGCTCGTGGCACATAGACCTTGGCTTTCTGGAGTCCCTGCAGCGTCTTTTCAAGTAATCTATGGGAGAATAGAAGGATGTGGCCTTGGAAAAAAACCCTCTAAGTGCATAAACAGCTGTGGCCACATTTCCTACGTCTGACATCTCAAGGTTGAGGAAAGAAGGGAGAGTAAGGACAAACAAGGCTCTGACACAGGCTCACCAAAGGAAAGTATTTCCCATGTGTTGGTTATTTGTTAAAGAGTTCAGCAACTGAACTTGTGGAAAGATTTTAGTTGCTTTCTGGTAGCCGCTTTCTGCACTAGCAGCGGTGTCGTTTTCTGCACTGCCTGTCTGCAACTCCCTGTGGATATCTGAGGGATGTTTGACCAGATGAAGTTATAAATGTGGTAAAATGCAGTCAAATAAACATCCTTACTCATAGGAGTGGACTCACAAGGACGATGAGCATTACACAAGGTGACCACAACAGTCACAATCAGCACTGACGTGTGGGCAAAGAGAATCCTGAGGATAATCCCAGCAGTTCCAGTTCCTGTCAGAGCTACACCACATCTGACACTTGGTATCGCACCAGTACGGCCGGGGAGGCAAATAATTTCCAAACTGGGAACGAAACAGTCCTTCTCCTGGGCAGATCTGCCAGCACAGTGCTCACCTCTAGAACCCTGCACTGAATCCAAGTGGCTGGTGCAGCCATTAGAGCCTTCTGGTTTGCTCATCATCCCACAGAAAGGTCTGAGCATCATCTGAGGAGAGGTGTCTGCACAATGCACACTCGTACTGACCCTGCCTGAGGGGCTGGGGGACTCATCCGAGACCTGGAATGATCTCCAGAACAAAAGCCATAAGGCCCAGCAGAACAGTCCAGAGGGAGCACAGGCACTGGCCGGCCTCTCCTGGAGCTCCAAGCTGTGCTTCCTCCATGCCTGGCTGGAGAGGGGGAATGAGAACTGTCTATCCACACATCCAGTGTCCACAGGCACCGAGCCTTCCACCCTCTCCCAGCCCTCCCTGTGGTCTCAGGCAGCAGGGCCAGAGGAGCCTGGGGAAAACATCAGGAGACACTGGCCTCTGAGGAGCTGTGGCAGCAGCCAGCACTTGCAAAGCCTCATTCCTTGTCACAGGCTGCAGGGAAGGACAGATGGCACCAGAAACAGCGCCTTGAGCTGACACAGAGCGATCTGCCTGCTGCAGGAGGAGCCTGCACGGCGTGAGACTGCTCTTAGAATTGTCTCCCTACAGTCCATAGAAACCCAAGTGCCATTTTGCTCCTGGTGTTCTGTTTGACCAAACTCTGCTCTCCCCGTGGAACCAAACCCCAGGATAACTCCCCCTAGGATGCATCTCATCAGCACAAATGCAAATAAGCCATTTAATAGAGGCAACGTGGAGCACTGTTTGCTGAGCACTTCATCAGGGCGCAGAGGAGCCGCCGGGGCTGCGGCAGGTGAAGCCAGCTGTCGTGGAAAATGAGCAGAGAGCAGGAGGCTCAGGCTCCATCTATTCCCCTTGCTGGGCTCAGCTCTCCATAATCCTTAAAAAGGGGGGAAAGAAAACAAAACAAAGCCTCTCTGCATCAGCCTGTTTTGGCCATACATCCTCCCCACTGCAATGGCACTCGGGCCATCGCAGAGACCCAATGAAGTGTTGCTGTAATTAAGGTTTAATGGAGCTGCAAGACTGTGTCATAGCAAAGAGCCTTATAACAGAGGTGGAATGCAATTTACTGCCCACCAGGTAGAGAGCAATAAATCTGCAATATTTATTGGCAAGAGAGAGAAATGTGATCCAGAATTCCATATGCTGGGCTGGGGGAGGAGATGAACATCACTTCCAAAGGGGGAAAGTTCCTCGACTGCTCTTACTCCGGGTTGTGTTTGTGGAGCTGGGGTAGCGTTGATGTGCTGGTGGCCATTCCCAAGGATGCCCCAGCGCCTTCCATGCTGCAGGCAGGCTGCACCAGGCTGCTCCAAAGGCAGGGAGTGGCAGCTGGGACCCTGTCACTTAGGCAGGGGAGGGGATACTGTGGCCAGCACATCTGGCCAACCCTGCATTCCTGCAATATGAGCCCCAGGATAATGGGAACACAAAACCTCAGGGCCAGCCCCACAGCTGGTGTAAGCCAGCACAGCCACACTGATTTGCACCCATGGAGGAACTGGCCTCAGGGTTGGCTTTTCCCCCCCTCTCCTACCTCTTTCACTTGAAACTTGTGGGCAGGCAGTAAATGGAATGGTATTCCATTTATTGCCCTCAGAAAGGGGAATGGTTGAGCAGCCTGTGGAGCTGAGCCTGCTGTTCCTGAGGAATGGAGGCATTCCCAGTCTGCTGCTCCAGAACATTAAAGTATCCCTTGTGCTCTTGAGACTCCAGGGGAGCATCTGTAGCACTTCCACTGGAAAATCTGGGTCAAAAAATTAAAATCACACT
This sequence comes from Pachyramphus minor, assembly GCA_013397135.1. Classification (NCBI taxonomy): domain Eukaryota; kingdom Metazoa; phylum Chordata; class Aves; order Passeriformes; family Tyrannidae; genus Pachyramphus; species Pachyramphus minor. The sequence goes on along the minus strand of VYXB01007977.1, from coordinate 565,071 downwards.
CCTGTGCCACATGGGGTGCAATGACACCATGGAAGTGTGGAGAGAGGATGCCACTGACCACATTCTTCAGGCACAGAGACAGAAGCAAGAACTAGAGAAGATCCATGTTTCTGGAAATCTTCAATTGCACAAATATCCCATCAGAAAGTTTGTGTGCACATGGAAAGGAGATATACATCCAGCACATGCAATTATGGCTTTCTCCATTAACTTTTAAGCGGATAAGAAGGGGTGCATGTGTGGGAATAGGGCATTTCTCACTGTCCTGACGTGGATGACCAAGTGTAACCACTGAGAAACACTACAGTTAGATAAAACCAAACACAAAACTACTGCCAAGGGGAAAAACAACCAGAGAACAGCCACAGTGCCCCAGCCCTGGAAGGTGCTGAGTACCTGTGCTGGGGACTGTGGGAATGACAAATGGCCAGTCCCTCCCGGGGGACCGGATTAGTTGCTTCCTATGTGTCCAACAGACATTTTCTCTCCCAACAAAACAACTAGCAGGTGGCTAGTCCTGCCTTCCAAAAGGGCTGTGGCAGATGCAGGGCTGTGCTGCAGGGGCAGCTTGGGTTTCACCTCCTTTCATTCCCTGTGAGCTGACTGGGTTGTCGGGGGGTCGCCGGGGTTGGTTTGTGTGCATGTACAAGTGTCAGGGACCAGGCAAAGAACAAGAGGGAGTTTTCCAGCAAGATTAATCCTCTACCAGAAGTGGCTCTGCCCCAGGAGTGACTCTCAAAGGCTGGCATAAATCTAAAATTAATGCTGTTTGCTTCATTGGAGCTGCTTGGGGTCTGACAGTGATGTTGGGCCCACTGGGTGCTGATCCCTTGGCTTATGCTCTCATTTCCCCCCTCTCTCAATGAATTTCCCAGATGGATTTGCTGCTCCTCTCCACAGTTCAAGCATTTAGGGACACAGAACTCCCTCGGTGTGTAGGAGTGATTCCCACTGAAGACCTCAGAGAAGACACATCAGCAGCCACACAACCTGTACCTAGTGCCATGTGCTGTAACTGTGTGGTGGCATCGGTGCTCTGGCTCCTGTCACCGGGAGCAGGAGGAGGTGACAGGGCCACAGGGCCCCTTCATGTGGTTCCAGCCTTTCAGCACGAGCGTGGTGCAGACTCTGGCAGCCTTTCAAGGCAGTGTCTGAGTTCAGTGGGGACGTGCCAGGATGATAACCTTGGCCATATCTGCCCAGGCAAAGGTTTCAAAGGCTCCTCACAGATCTGGCTTTCAAGTTGAAAAAGTCCATCATTTATTGACTGAGGGAATCAGGTTCTCTCTCCAGCTGGGAGAGCACTTGGGAGGCTCAGCCCCTCAATACATCTACCTAAAATGCAGATTCCTGGCCTAAAAGGTGTTGTGTTACCAGGCAGCTTTTAAGTTCAGCACCTTTCATCACGTTTCTTGAACATCTCAAAACAAACTTTTTTGCTCATCTACAGGTTTATTGTGGCCCCAGAGTATTCAACACACAGGGCAGCAATAGCCTGTGTGTTGCATTGATGGGCTTCAGAGGGCAAAGTGTCAAGGGTTTTTTCCCATCCTTAGGCTTAGACTGTAATTTTAAGACCACACCAGGTCCCATCTGGATGCCCTAGTGTGCACCTCTGACTGCTGAGCTACATAGATTTGGGAAGCCAGGACTGTCTGGGAAGGCTGGAACGTTATTTCCTTGACACAGAGCAAAGGAAAATACAAGGAGGATAAGACCTACCATTTCTGTAACACAAATCTCTTGGTTGCCTCAAGTTTTGTGCAGTGATCAGGCTCAGGACACACTAAAGTGGGGAAGGCACTCAGGGACCCCTCTTCAGCTCTCCAAGCACCACAGTGAACCCCCAAGACAGGGGGATTTGCTTTGGTTATGCTCCCCTTGGCAAACACAGTGCAAAGTGCCAGAGGCCTCCTGTGACCCCTTCCAGAAGCCAAGACACTTTCTGGTGATGGGAAAGGACACAAAGAGGTTGTCTGGGATTGACCACAGTCTTTGCCCCAAACTATTGCACTGCACCAGCCTCCTGCTCCTCCCCTTCTGCCAGGGACTAAGGCTGAGTACCCTCCCAACAGCCATTCTCAACCTTCAACCCTCAATGACTTCCAGGCTGATACCAGACTGCCCACACTGGTCAGCTCAAAGCCTCACTCTGTTGGTCTGGATGATCTCCAGGGCTGTTCTCAGAGTCAAACCTCCTCCATCCCCTGGAGCTCCCACACCAGGGCCTGACTGTAAAGCACTGAGGGCTAATCACCCTGAAACGAGCCATTTCTGCTCCCAGAAAACCTCTGTCTGGCTGAGGGCAGACAGTTCCTCCCTCCTGGAGGCAACTCTGCGTGTGCTGCCTAAACACAGCAAAGATTTTGTTATTGGGGCTTGGTTTTTATTCCTCCCTCCTTCTCACTGCCTGCAGAGCCAAAGGGCCTGTTTGTTTTTGCTGTTACTTATCAGAAAGGTTTATTTGCGATTGTTTGAGAGGAGAGGGGGGGAAAAAAACGACCCCTGTGTAGCCACAGGCAGACAAGCTCAGTGCTCAGGAACATAATGGCTGGAGCCCGCGGGCCCATATGCTCGCCATCCTGGGAGGTGGAAGGCCAGCTCTGATCACATCCAGCTGCTCAGGATACAACTGATCAGGTATGGCTGGATGTCAGAAAAAAAACAGGGTCAGCCTGACTGGGGGTTGAGGCAGGGAGGGGAATCTGTGAGGAGCTGTTTAAAGTGTGTGCTGCAGAACTGGGAATTCTCCTGTTGGGAGATGTCAGGGCTGCAAACTCAGACACATACACAGCCCCCCTGGAGGGAGGGAGGGAAGGAGGAGGAGGTTATATTTCCCCTGTCAGCTACTATAGCATCCTCTGGGCTTCGTGAGGGAAAGAACGGAGCTTTCATACCGCACTGAATAATTCCTGCATTTTTAGGTTCCTATTTCCTCGATGAATTAAGACCTAGGAATTCAGCTTGTTTGTTGTCGCTTTTGTTACTGAATATCCATGAAAAGCTCAATGTCCCTGGGAACTAATTAGGTATTAACCCTGCATTATTGCTGCATATCAGCCATGGATACACACCATTTGGCTAAATCTCCTTGAAATATGGAAATATTGAAGGGTCAGGTGGAATGGCTGAAAAGTAACTTAAAAAAAAAATAAGAAAACTTCTGGGACAAGGAAGGAAAGGAGGAGATATTTCAACAAAAGCAACTACATGGTATTACTTTCTACAGCTTCTATGAAATCCTAAACAAAGCTACCAGATAGGAACAAAGCTGTTTTTAGAAGAACAATGAGGTCTCACTGGGAATTGTGCCTGGGAGAGATGTGGGAGAGGTCAGGAGCCACATGGGATCTGTTCCAGCCTAACCTCAACTACTTTACTTGTTTTTTTTTCTTAGGTCCTCACCACCATGTTTTTGGGTAAGATACTTTCAGAAAAACACCTCAACCAGATCATGCTCTCCAAGACCTGAGCCTTCACAGGTAATAATTGTGTATTTTGGAGTATCTTCTTACTCCTGTGCACAGCAACATTTAACAGCACACCACCATCTGCCACAGAAGCACAGACCACTAATGGCATGATAAGAATAAGTGTGTACCTATCTATATTTTATTACTCATGCCATTTCAGGGTTTTGCAGATAATTAACTCTGAATACTTATTCATCTATTTTCCCTCAAAAATGTTACCGTTCCACTTAAAACCCTTCTTTGTGGCCCAGGCAGCAGCACACTTAATCAGACTGAACAGGGCTGTAGAGCAGCTTTGAAGAGGCCATAAAATACCTGAAAACTCTAAACCCAAGGCATGGAAAGGGGACTGCTCTCATCCAGCCTCCCCCTGCTCCCCTCTCCTATGGCTTGGGGAGACAGCAGAGCTCCTGACCCTGCCCAGGGACAGGGATACAACCCCCTCACACCAGAGTGTTTCTCCAACACTGTGTCAGCCCAGACACACTGACTCAATCCAACACACCACTGAACCAAAATATTTTGATTTGATAAAACAAACTCAACAACTGTTTAGACTTTGTCTGACCAGACTCACAATGGAGGTTTCCTTTTCAACTTCCCTATTTATTCTCATCTCTGCCATCACGCAGTTAGGTGAGCAAAGCCAAAGCCATTCCCTTCTCCTTTCCCCCCTGCATCCCCAGGGAATGGCCAGGTCTCCTGGACTGTCTCCCACTGCACTCCTGCATGAAGCCAACCCAACAGGGCCGTGGATGACTTCAGGAAACCTTCCACATGGCTATAATGAAAAATTATTATTTCAGCATTTTGCTTTCCAGTTGTTACACAAGCACTTCCCACAAATCCAGCATGGAAGTGAAAGGCTTCACTTCGATTGTTAGTGGGTTTACAGTGCCTTTCCCAAAATGTCCTTGTCTCCCTATAACAACAAAACAACCCTGCTCCTCTCTCAGCTACCCCCAACCTCCAGCTCCCCGTGCCCACACCGGGCTCTCAAGTGCTCACGGTGGGAGGTCCATTCTCACATCAGATTAAAGCCAGACAGAATCAATTAAAGCAAAAAGAACAGGGTCTGCTGAGATGACAGAAGGCATTTGGGGCAAAATCTCACAGCTGAACCCAGGAGAGATGCCTTGCCCAGGCTCTCTTGTTCCTCCATGGAACCTGGGGCACAACCACATCTCTCCAGATGACTCCAGACTGCCAGTCCTACCTAATTATTTCTTACAGTAGCTCACAGTGCTAAATAGCAAGGAAGATCCAAGACAGAGAGAGGTAGAAGAGGATATGAATGTAGGAGATGATCAGAGGAGGGACTTCTGGTAACTGGAAGAGATAAAAAATGGCTTTGCTGCCCTTCCTTACTCAGAGATGACTAAATCCTGTGGGGGCCCTGAGATAAGAAAACCAGACGCAGACTTTTGTACCTCACAGATGAACACATCCTTCCTTCCTCTTAAGACTCACTGCCCACCTTCCACCCCTCTGCAACCAACCCCTCAGGATCTATTTTGTGTATTTATGCCCGTTCTGTATCCACTCAGAGCCACTTGCTGTGCCCATTCCTGCCTTTGTCCTCCGGTGACCCCAGGGCCATTCCCTTGTGCATCCCAAAGGGAATGGCAGAGCACTGCAGCCCCCACATACCCTCAGTAACAGATGTTGGCTTTGTAACTTTAACCCCCTGCAAGCCATCCCCCTCCCTCCCTCCCTGCTCAGCCTACGTGCTGTCCAATTTGTCACCTACAAGGAAGGTCAGGGTCCTGCTGGGTGCCCAACACCTCTCAGCTTGGGGCACTTAGTTTCACATTTTTTCTCCCACTGAACAAGATGTTGAAGCAGAGAAAGAACAAGGCAAAGAAACTGGTTTGAGAGAGGGACTGATACATGCCCTGCCTGGCGAGGGAGGATTTTTCTTGGCTTGCCTCTCACCTAAATTCTCTGGTGTCCTGGTAGCAGACAGAGATTTGAAGGAGGAAAATTCCTCTGCAAGCTCCTGAGACCTTCAGCTTCCTCTGGGAGCAAGTAAGCAGCATTAGCTCTTAGGAGTTTGCCTTGCTGGGCTGATCTGTGGTGTGAACAAGCTCTAATTAGTCATTTAACTTAAGAACTAAGACTCCCAAGAGAAGATATCAGAGGGGAATTCAGACTGAAATTATCAACTGCCTAATGCAATTGCTCTGCACTGCCTTTGCAGGAGCTCTGTCTCCCTCTCCTCTTTTGACTATCTATTAAAATAGGTGTTCTGAAATACTTCCACAGCTTTGCCAACCCATGGCTTGTGCAGCCTCCCCTGGAGTCACTCCTAAAATTCACATCACATTATCCTCTGGATTTGGGCTGGGGAGAGGAAGGGGTGTCTGCTCATGGATGTGGAGCTGCTCAGCAGCAAGTGCTGCTTCAGGTGTGTCTGATACAGGAAGAGAACACAGAAGCTGCTTAAAATCTCCAGGCAGATCCTCCAGCAAAGGATTCTTAGAGATCAAAGGGATTCTTAGGGCTGAGTGCTCTGAACACTGGACTTGAATTGGACTCAGTTTTAAGGATGATCTTCATCAAAAGCATCAAACCTGAGCCCACATCTTAAAATGACTACTCCTATGGCTGAATATTCCCATATTCCTGGGACTGTTTGAAAGCTTCTGTAAGCAGCCCTGATAGAGTGCTCATGTTTTCTACTTTTCTAACTTACATCCCAGGGATGGGAACACTGGGTCTTGAGAAGGCAGTGAGGCATCAGTTCACCTCTTCACCAGGTAATCTTTCTTCCTGTTCAGTGCAGTGCCCACAGTAGCTTCATGGACTCCTTTCAGAGCTTACCAAATTTCCCCCCCACACACAGAGCACTGAACTTAACTGGAATGGACAGTACTCACTTAGAAAAAGAAATTAAATCACTGTATGTCCTTTGAAACATTCTAATGACATATTAATAATGTTTTACTCTGAGCCCTGTGTTCCCCTGCCATGGACAGGGACACCTTCCACTATACCAGGTTGCTCCAAGCCCCATCCAGCCTGGCCTTGGACACTTCCAGGGATCCAGGGGCAGCCACAGCTGCCCTGGACAATCTGTGCCAGGGCCTTCCACCCTCACACGGAAAAGTTGCATCCTAATATTTAATCTAAACCCACCCTCTGCCAGTTTAAAGGAAGGAAAGGGTCAGCATGAGGTCCACAAGTACTGGTGGAAGCCCTTCACAACTCCTCAGAGAACGCTCAGTTCCCTCCCCACACACGCTGGCAAACACTGACGTGGATTTGCAGACCTGACTTGACACCGTTCGGCACAGCAAGAGAGGGAGGGAGGGATCTGCACCTTCTCCAAGCCCCCAGCCCCAGCCACCCCCTGCTCGAGCCCCAGCGCCGCAGCCCCGACACGCAGGACCATGGACAGCAGTTCCCACTCGCTCCGCTCACAACCACGGCGGGAGCTTCGTATTTCTTAGTTACCCTGGGCCACACCTTGAAAACACTCACACGAAGTATCGTGAGCCAGTTCTGCTCACTCTGAGTGCTGCAGCTCTTTGAAGAGCACATCAGCCCAAAGACACCCTTCTCTCTGAGTCCTGGTGAACACCACAGAACAGCACAGAGAGCTTGAAATCTCCCTGTTCTGCTGTAAATAGAAGCCTCTTTCCCTGCCCGGGTCCTGCTAACAACCAGGATGCAATGAAAGCATTCAGAGGAGTATTACTTACCTCTCAGCCTCCACTGTAGCCAGCCCCTGGCTTCCAAGACACACTTGAAGGATTTCTGTGCCAAGGGCAAGTGGTTATCCACCCACATACCCAATTTACTCCCTAACTCCACTTATGCCAGAAAAATTCACCAAATAAGCCAGAGTGTGATGGCATCTCACCTGATTTTTGGGATGGTCCTCTGCAGAGCCAGGAAGTGAACCTCATAGCCTTGTGGGTTCCTTCCAACTCAGGATATTCCATGATTCTATGACCTCACGTCATGAGACGCCAGTGCCATTTTACACACTGAGTTCACAACCACACAACACTGGATGCACACACATCACTGGGAATACAAATCCTTCCAGGAGGAAAGAAGGAACAGCACATTCACCTCTGCCACAGTACTGCAAATTATTTTAAATACCAATGCCTGTATATCAAGAACTAATTATTACTTCTCCTGCAGGTTTAATTCTGCACAGCTGTCTCAAAATAAGTGGACCATCAGCCACATTTTGCTATCAGCCACCCTTTTTACTTTGACCAGGAGCACATCACTAAGATACCACAAGACCAGTCCTCCTACAGGGCGGATTCATTCTCGCTCAGCATCCAAAGTTCAACTTGGAGGATAAGGAAAATGAGAAAAATGGCCAGTGACAGTAAGCCTTGATAGGGTCACAGGCTTTGCAACAGCTTCAACATGCAGGCGGGGGAAAACATCACTCCCAAAGTAAAGGGACAGAGGAAAGAAAAAGGAAAAGGTTGATGGACAGTTGGACTTGTTGAGGGTGAAATCAATTAAAGTGCATCAAATCCAGAATTCATGCTTTTTCAAAGTGACAAATATGTGCTGGAAACTGAGAAAGATGAGGGGAAAATAATGTCTTTGACCTCCCGGAGACCGGCTGTTCCTTCCGTCAGAGGAGCCAGAAGTGAAGTGAGATGCGTTCATGATAAATTGTAACAGCCAGGCAGCCACCTTAAAAAAGAACGAGGTGAAAAGGTTACAGAAGGGACCCAAAATGCGAAGAATTCAACCAAACATCAGGATAAATCAACTCAGGCCCTTGTGTGCATACCCAGCCTTCAGAGAGCTGCTGCGGCTCAGCTCCATTTGTGTAGCCTTGCTTGAGGTGTAAGGGAGACACACACACACATCTTGTGTACAAAAGCTTTGGAAAACACCCTTGCAAAAGGCTGCCTCACCTCAGCCTTCCCAGGGGAAGGGATGCAGTGGCCACCCCACCTGCCAAGCTGTTTTGGAGTTTGTTGGACAATTAGAACACTTCTTTGATGCACACAAATATCCCTGACAAGCCTGTGTTCAGCTAAATCCAGCTGTGTTTTAGGAGGAAGCTTTCCAAGAGCTGGACACCTCTCTCCTAACAGAGCAAACAATATAATATCCACACTTCTGAAAGTTTCAGAGCCTTGGTGTCTCTCATTTTCTCTTGCACTTTGAATTTTCTGCATTTGAGCTTTAAAGTAGGATATAAATATTTGTCTGGAGGCTTCCACCAACTCGGCAACTTTGGATCCTTTCCTTCACTAACAACCAGAAATTATTAACTCTGATAATGACTCTCATGCAGAATAGTTAGATGAAAAAGCTAAAATATTTTAAAGAATCAATAAACATATGCTATCTGCTAATAAAATCTTTGAAACATTCCTTTTAAGACTGCACCCTGCTGGGAAAATATGTTTTCAGTCCAAGAAAATATCTCAGTCCAGGTGAAATGAAGCTCAATATTAAAAAAATGACGCAATTTCCATGGCACTAGTGTTTGCCACATAAGCCAAGACTTCACAAAATCATTTTGGCCAAAATTCTCCTCCTGGTCCAATTCTGGAAAAAAAAAAAAAAAGGCTTCCCTAGTGCTGTGTCCAATGGTTTCTGTGAGCTGAAACAAGCCAAAACAGAATTTTAGGGACTATTTAGTGCACATTTGGCCACTTTGGCAGGGTACACCCCATACACCTCCCACTCAGATGCTCACACTGACTACAGACTGAGCTCTCACTTGAGCCCCTCGAGTTTCCAAACACCAGATGTTTGTGACATGGGGTCCTCCTTAAATTATTGACACCCAGCAAAGGACGTTACCCCGACATCTTCAAGCAAGAGCTGCCCAAACTTTTCTTCCTGCTTCCAACAGCAGGCTGACCTTTGAAGAGGTCACTGAAGAAACCATGTTTTCTCTCCTTTCCTGTCACTGGAGGGACTGTAGGAAGCAGTTTGCACCACATAAGTTAGGCCTGCCCACACTGCTGCCCGCTGTGCAGACAGTCACCTTGGGGTAGCCCTAAGCACAGGAGGCTAGAGGAGATTCCCAACTGCAGCACAGAATTCCACATGCCTGGGCTCCCAGCTGGCACTGAGAGCTTATTGTGGCAAATGCCTGCACTGGGGGAACGAGGTTTGCCTCGGTGTTGCTGTGAGGAAGCTCAGCTATCAAGTCCTGGCTGGCATCCTCACAGCCCTGCCTTCAGAAAGCACTGGTGAGCATCTCGCCAACTCCTCCTGACACACATGCCCACCCCACTGTTGTTGCATTTTTCTTCCTGACAACCTTCCCTGGATGGTCCCTTCCCTGAAACAGCATGATTCTCTCAGGGAGACACGAGTTCACATCAACAAATCCTTCCCGACACTGCCCTGCAGCACTTTCGCTATGATCGGCTATTCAGAGTGATGGGACACACTAGTTAGATCTCTCTGTGTGTTTATCAATCCCTTCTCAGCCATTTTCCTCTGTAAATCCGTCAAATCTTTTTCTTCAAGCTCTGTGGGAACAGTTAGGAGCTATCTCCTCAGAGGTGCCTGCCCTGCCACTTGGATTTCGTCCCCAACTGGAGAAGTTGGATGTCAGCAATGAGAGGACTGGCCAGCACAGCACAGACACAGCAGCGCTGCTGCCAGTACCCTTGGAGCCACAGGATCCACATGAAAGACCCTTATAAAGTCCCCTGTCCCTATGTAGGGGGCAAGGGAGGAGTCCTCTTCACCTGGGACAGAAAAGGAAGAAGGGGATAAGCCCAGAGATCAAGTCAAATTAGTGAAAACTCTGTAACACCCCAACACAGACACAACTTGTTCTGAGCTGAGCCAGGGCAGGAACCCAGCTGCTGCACAGCAACACAGGACCTTGCAGGATTTAAGGACACAGGACTTGAAAGTGAATTGGACTCAAGACATATTATACATCCATATCCTAATATTACATATCCACATCCAAATATTACGTATCCACTGCAACCCTGTGATGAACATCAAACTGAAGCCACACACTGCCACCAATAGACTGGAACCTTACAAATTTCCTTATATCCTTCCAGGGAATTTGAGCCTGACAAACCACACATCTTCCCTTTTCCACAGGGAGCATCAGCTATCTGCCTTACCCTGATTTTTGTAACCTTCGTGGATGGCAGCGACTTGCCAGCCCGCCCGAATCTGCACAGATGCTGTCCTGTGGAACTATGCTCTGCAGCTTACATGCAGTTTGACTGTGCAGATCTAGGTCAGCATCCTGACAAACATCAAAGGAGAAGGCTCATCTCTCCTTTCACACTTGTCATCAGCCGAGCTGGTTATCAGCCCCATTTTGCAGTGGGGGGGATGAAGCACAAAGCAGAGAAGTGACTTGGCTGAGGCCACTTTGCAGGCCAGTGCCTGCTTTGGGAATAAAGCTCCAGCTCCTCCACACCATCAACCAGGTGGCACCATGTTCATAAGGCTAAATTGTGAAATTACGAAGATAAATTTGTGGAGAGCTGGCAAAATCTGTAGGTATCACCACCAGCTATGTTTGCTCAATCATCTGCCTGAGTTTACCAGAGTTCCATGGTGGCATGTACAGCATTCCCACTAGGGACACACCAAAATTAAGGACAATCCCCAGCCTCCCAACAAGCTACCTATTCCAAAGGAGAGCTACCAGGATGGCGAAGGGTCTAGAGGGGAGGCCATACAAAGAAGTCACTTGGTTTGCTCACCCTCTAGAAGAGGAGACTGAGGGCAGAGCTCATCAGGGGTTGCAGCTCCAATCTCTGCTCCCAGTGTGAGCAGGGACAGCACCCAGGGAAGGGCTGGAGCTGTGCCAGGGCAAGATCAGGTATCTCAGGGAAAGGTTCTTCCCCCAGAGGGTGGTTGGCACTGCCCAGGCTCCCCAGGGCAGTGGGCACAGCCCCAAGGCTGCCAGAGCTGCAGGAGGGTTTGGACAATGCTCTGAGGGACAGGGTGGGATTGTTGGGGTGTCTGTGCATCCAGGACCTGGAACAATGATCCCCGTGGGTCCTTCCAGCTCAGGATATTCCATGATTCTATTCCTTGCTTGCTCACCAGCCAGAATAAGCATTCAGGGTTTGGGATCCTCCCCTTTAAGCCCTGCAGAGCAGGGCAGGAATCTCCCAGGACCACCCTTGGAGTTCTATTTCATCAGACACACTGGATGTGAGCAGAGAGACAAACATGAGGTTATGTATATACATATATGAAACCAACAGAACATTTTACCATCCAAAAAAAGGGGTTCTGTCAGTATGATTGAACAGCTTCTGCTCCTGCTTCTGATGTCTCCTGTCAGAAGGGGCAGCTGAGAACGGACCACGTGGCAGAAACAGCTTCACTAAAATGACTCTGGTAACAAGCAACCAGACAGCTCCATATCCAACACATCCACAGGGAAAATAAAAGACTCCTAGAGCCAGAGAGAGCAACTGTTATTCTTCTAGGACTGAATTTGTTTCTTTGTCCAAAAATAGTCGCCATCTGAACATCAGCATTTTTAATATTTTAGTTTTTGTTGCCTTTCCCTAAATTGCTTTCATTCATTGCATGAAATCTTCCATCTGTGAAGCTTTTCAGTTATTTTTTTCCATCTCCTCTAAATTCTTTTTCCATTCTTTTGTGGACTTCAAAGTAATTTGGTGCTGAAACATTTTTGGTGACTTTGGAAGGTAGATGAAGCCTTTGCTTTTTTTAAAGGAAGAAAATAGAGGAATCTTTTTAAAGCTACTGTTTCATTACAGGTTGTTATAAAATGGATCAATTTTTTAATTTTTAAAAGGAAAATCATCAGTAAAACCTGACTAACCAAAAGCACCACTTTGCTGATCCTTGACATTTGGCTTCACCACAAGTGCTGCCACAAAAAGCCAGGCTGCAGCTCTGGGATTCAGGCCAACTAAATGGTCAAGTTTTGTATTTAGAGGGTTGAAAAGAAAAATAAAATCCCACAACCAACCTTTTTCTTCATTAAAGGACTGCCCTTAGAGAAGGGATAGAGCAGGGACACTATTCAGAATCCAGTGTCAGCACATCAACACACACCATATGCTCTGTGCAGGGGATGTGAATGACCAGGGCTGAGTTTATCTGGTCCCTGATGGTTTCCAGCCCAGAGTCTCCACATCCCCTCAGCAGCTGGTTGAGGTGTCCACCAAGCAGGACCAACCAGCACCTTTCCTGCCTGACCTGGAGGTTCTTGCCAGCACACCTCAAGAACTGGCTGTAGAAGTCACTGCATTGCTCTACACTCAAAAAGGGTTTAGGACTTTCTAAGACACCCTGATGCTTTCATTTTCCTCCACTCAGTGTGACTCCCACCTCATGCTTTGCTTCAGCACAGAGCAGTGATTTGCACTGGGATGGGAGCCATGCCAGGATGCCTTCCCAATCCTGACACTGTGCAAGGCCAGGCTGGACGGGTCTCTCAGCAACCTGGTCTAGTGGAATGTGTCCCTGCCTGTGGCAGAGGGTGGAACTAAACGGTCTTTAAGGTCTTTCCAATCCAAACCATCCTGTGATTGTCTGACACTGAGCTGTGCTGCTGATACAACACTGCACATGTGACTTGTGTTGCCTCTGCTGCCTTTCAGACCCAGGCTGGTTACATCACATCCTCAGCCATGACCTTACCCCTCCCACTGCCAGGAGTAGCTTGAGCACAGCATTGATGGTTGAAGGACCTGGAGATCACTGTCCTCAGCCCAACACACAGAACACACTTTCACCCCAAGTATTGCACAGAAGGATCCACTCCAGTTCCCCCTGGATACCACAAAAGTTTGCTGTGAATACCAGGACCTGATCCTAACCCATGACCCCAAAGCAGCACAGAGGAATAGGTGACAAACTTTACCACGGGATTGTCTTCCCTGATCCCCCAGCCTTGTGTGCTGGTAAGTGAAATCCATCACCAAATGAAACAAGGCCATTTCCTCCAAACATAAATCCCAGAATTACTGGTGGGGAAGGGAATTCAGTCCAAGTGCTGTAACGCTGTGCCACGCACGTAATTCAGCTGGTGTCATTCCCAGCTTTCCAACCTTTGGAAAGCCTGACTCGTGTAGATTTGTGAAGGACCTGAAGCTTCAGCCCCCGCCTCCTCCCCTCTGGTACAACTTCCTACACCAACCCTGTGGGATATTAAATCTTCTAACTTGCCATTTTCCCCCAGGCAGGGAGGATATGAATTCCATAACTCCTCAGCTGAGCTGCCATCAAGAGCCATGAAATACGACAGGAAACCACCGGCATGGACTGGTGAACGCTCCGTGCTGGGAGCTGCAGGACTGGCCAAGCCATTAGAGCAGCACGTGGTGCAGGGTCCATGGGGGTGTGCAAGGAAGGGCACTCTGACACTTGATCAAACCAGGGGAGGATGAAATCACAGCAGGACAGAGCCAGTGCCCAGGCCAAGGTTGGTCATGCACAAAAAATCCTGTGCTCAGCAAGGAGTTACTCTTTACATCTGTCTGATTTCGGGGGTTATGGAGGTGCTGGGCTGGAAGAAGGGTTGAAGGAGGAAAACAAACCCTTAATTCACACGTTTAACAGGTACAGGAGTAAACCACTGCATAATTCCCACTTGAACTTGTGCCTCTCCACTGTAACCAAGGTGGTGGGAGGGCTGGTGATGGCCCAGGAGTGAGTTAGGCTGGAACTCTTCTCCCTCCCTCACCAAGAGCTCTGCCAGTGCAGACGTTTTTCCAGCACCTCATGGGTCACAAAGCCCAGCATGGATCACAACAGCAATAAAATGTTTCCAGTGAAAACAATCTGGCTGTGGAACAGCCTTCCAGAGGAGACTAGCACAGCACCTCACCATCCTGAGGGCACACTGCAAGGCTTTGCTCCTACTAAAGACTTTCATTAGGAGCAGGACATTTATACAGATGCTTCTACCCCAAAGGACTGCATTTACCCTCCTCTTTCATATATTTAACACCAATTAAAATAAAAAAAACCAAAGCATTTTTAATAAGCTGAACCAGTATCACACTGTCCCCTTACCACAGTTTTTATTGCCCAAAATAAGAGTTGAACAGATAAAGAAATCCCAGAAGGACCCAATACTGCTGTCAGACAGTACACTGGGGCCTTGAGCACCCTGATTTATTGGGTGGCATCCCTGACCATGGCAGGGGGTTGGAACTGGATCAACTTTGAGGTCCCTTCCAACACAGGCCATTCACAGAATCAGACAATCTGTGATTTCTATGATTCCATGACTTCTGCAGACCATCTAACATCCTAAGAGGGACAGCACAGCACAGTGTTTCCCCTGTATAGGTGGAAACTAAAAAGAGGAGGAGATAACTTTGCAGAGGTTGCAGAGTTTATACCACAAATGCACCTCAGTGCTGTGACCTCCTAGATTTCAGCTACCCAAACCTGCAACAGGAACAATCAATAGCTGGGGGAGCCCCTTAGTGCTTGTGAAGGAACCTGGGTCATGCAGAAGGGAGAAACCAGCGTGAGTGTTCATGATATACTGTAAAACAACTGCTGCAAAGCACCCAGAAAGGCACTGGGTAACACAGGCACAGTTTTCTCTTACAAAGCAAAGTTCATTTGCACCAAGGACACCCTGGAGCACTACAGCAATCCCCACAAGACACAAAGATTTCATTCAATAACCTGTATCATTCAATAACCCATCTCAAAAGCTTCTGGCTGCACAAGTAGCAGTAATATTTCTATTTTCACACAATTCTTAGCACTAAAACCAATATGTAAAGAGGAAGCAATAGAAAAACAGAGAGAGGTAGTGTGGTTGTTCACTGCACCGCAGCCTTTAGTCCAGTTTCTGTTATTCAGCCAGTCTGAGCAGGACCACACCCAGCTCTCCACCTGAGCACAATTTGGTGAACTACCAAAACAATCTCACCACTTTAAAGCAATTTTTGAGAATTCAAGTATGACATACAAGAATTTGCATATCTGGCCTCTCTTCAGCCAAGAAAACATTTCCCCACTTTCCATATTTGTCCAGACAACCAAACAAGCAGCCAACTTCAGTACAACAAAAATAAAAGCTCATTATGGACAAATCAGCTTCTCTGGCACCTTCTCTTCAGCCACGCTCCAACCAGAAGCAGGTGAGCATCTACTTACAAGCTTCAACATTCCTCTGAACAGAAGTTTCTCCAAAGAGCCAGCTGGCTCTAAACACATCCACTGCCCATTCCAACCAGGAACACCAGCACCTTCCTGATGCAGGCCCCCTACACACAGTTCTTCTACCAGTCTCTGCACACCATATTCCCAAAAACATGAAAAATTTGCTTACTCACGGTTAGGAGCAGGTAGTGCCTTTCCTTCCACCTCCTCCAGTCGCTCCTGCTCGGGTCCTTTGCAGCAGAGGCAGCTCTGAAGCAGCAGTTCATTTCAGCAGGATTCCAGGAAAAGTCACCTCACCCCACAGTGGGTTTTCCTCATGGCACAGTGAACACTTTTCTCATCCTTTAAGGAGACTCCACAGTCCCTTGCATGCTCCCCACTTGCCATGGTACACATACAACAAAGAGTTTACTTTTCAGCTATCAGCACTTTTGGCTTCTTTTCCTCTTCTCCAAACAGCACAGTCAGCAGGTAACACACCCCAGTCACAGAATTTGGGGGTTTCAATCCCGTGTATCACCACTGAACTTGAATCCTCCCTGTGAACCCCAAAGGGAAAAGCCAAAGTTGAACTCAGGCTGGCAAAGGAGAGCAAGAGTGAGAGACTGAGCTTAAATACAGCTCCTGGACCAATGAGCAGAGGTTGTGAGATGGGCCCAGGTGAGGCTGGTCAAGGCAGTAACACCCTGTGGGTGAACTCAGGCCCTGCCAATTTGTAATCAATTACTGCTGAGAGGAAACACCTGGATGTGCCCAGGGAACTCAGCTAGAGAAAGGTCTAGATTGCTGTGAGGTGATTTAACTCTTGGAAGACTGGAGTAAAAGAAATGGATCACCTGTCACTCAGAAGCCACATCAGGTGCTGTCTTCCCAAAGCCCAGGCTCCTGACCAACCCCCAGGAGTTCAAGTCTGGTAACTAGGCTGAGTTTAAATTTGATGAATCCTACAAACTGGCACAGCTGCAGAGGATGTGACATAACTGTGCCCCTGAAATACCTTGACTGCTTGTCCTTATAGTCAAAATGTCCTTTGCAGAGGCAAGATGCACCCAAACTGGGTCTGGCCAAAACACCTGACAGCACTTGTGTGAAACCCTCCCAGAGCACAGTGTAGGACCAAAGGGGAGACAAATCCTGAGGACAGGGAGCATAGGAGGCAGGGATTCATGCTCCTCATCAGGGTGACAGCCCTTCAAACCCACCCCCAAAGGCTCAGCCTGCATGGGACACCACAGCCCACCTGGGCAGCAACCTCTCTTTTTTCATTTGCTCTTTGCTTTCTCTCAGCCCTCAAGTTCAGGAGATGAGTTAAGCACATGAGTAAAAGGAATTGCCTTTTTACAATAAGCTTTTCCTTTCTTATGTATCCTCCTCTTTCCTTATCACAGAAACACAGAATGATTTGTGTTGGAAGGGACCTTAAAAGACCATCCAGCTCCAACCCACTGCTCCCTGCAGGCAGCTCCTTGGCACTTTGTACTCCTTGTTTTCCCTTCCAAGCCACTGGTAGCATCCTCCCCCCCACCCCCCTGCCTGCTGTGGCAGCATTTCTGCCCCAAGAAGATAATAAATACATCAAGCCTGTCAGAGCCACGTTGTTTTGGCTGGAAAGAGGTGCCCCCCTGCTGGGTGAGATTACTTCCCACCGGGATGGATGGCTTTCCCCTTACTGACAGCTCTCCAACAGGGAGTAATCGGTGTCCAGCAGGGAGGAGCAGGCAGCCAACGTGGCTAAATGGCACTTCAGAGTGATGAGGGCAAGGAGGAGGGAGAGGAGCTTAGCCCTGCTCACACACAGCCCTCCTCTGCTGACAGGGACACTACAGGGATCTCCTTGCTGGGATTTCCCAGGCAGGGGGTGACGATGAGAAATGGGAAAGTAATATTCCTGCTTGAGACTCAGGGCAAGTGTCAGCCTTAATCCTACCCAAGCCTGACACCTGGAACCAGGAGCTCTCAGTGCCTAGATGTATGAGTGAATAGGAAATTAAGACATGAAGAAGGACAGGGAAAACCTCCCTCTTTGCTTGTAGGTACAGATATTTTCCATGGGCCACCTTTACACCCCACAAAGCAGCTCAACCTGAGCTGCACACCTGGCACATGACAGATTTTGGGACAAGAGCTAGCAGGGAAGTGGATTTCCCACAGAAAAAAACCCCAAAAAACAACATAAAGAAAAGGTTTGGCCTGTTTGCATTTCACAAACATCTCTGATGTTCCACGGTCCCTGAGACAACCAGGCAAACTGAGCAGCAGCCGTTCTACCCCCAGGTCAGCACCTCACCTCGGGAATCTGCCGCTGTGGTGCTGGGGGTCTGGGTCATGTCATGGCTTTGTTTTCTTGGCTTTTTGAATTAAAGAAAGAGAAAAGAGTAAAATGAGCATTAAAGAAAGAGAAAAGAGTAAAATGAGCATTGAGATGCCGTGAGGAGACTAAGCAGGATTACAGTGAGTCATCCGGAGTTTCTCCACCTCTACACCGGCCTCTTCAAAGACACTTAAGGGAATCAATTGCCCGTATCCCACTAAAATCCTCTCTGTATGTGGTTTGTGAAGCTTTAAGCCCCTTTCCCACCCCCACAACCTCCATCCCTCACCTCTGAAGTCTCTCCAGTCCATTATTCTGGAGGCTGATTTGTGAACAATGTGTTCACTTTCCGTACGGCCTAATGAAGATGTTCCTGGCCCTGAATATTAGATCTGCTGCACACTTAATGGAAAAAAATTGCTATTCTTATCATTGGTGGGTCAGATGAGTTCCTTGGCAGCAAGGGTGGTGCAGTTATGTGGACAATCAAACAAGCCAGAGATTATTGCCAACGCATTTTTGAGGAAATCAGTGCTGTTTAAACTCTAATCACAACAAGACCTCGTTTAAAAGCATAAAAGCTTTCACTCAGCAGACCTATCTCTTTTTTTTTTTTAATAGCTAGACAATTAAATAAATCTCCTGACACTTAACCATCATTTACCCAACAGTCAGAAAATGGATTCAATGCCTTTGCATTAGTTAGATGACGATATTAAAGCAAAAACTGAACAAGTACAAGCAGGTGAAGGACTGTCTGTGAGGGGTTTGTGCTGCACTCAAGGATAGCAGGGTATCTTCTGAGAGGAGCAGGGGAATTATTTTTGTCTTCAAGACACCAAGATAGTTTTTAGCCTTATTGTGTTTCACAGATTTTAACATTCTTGGGAAAACAAGGTAGTTGTTCCCCCTTTTACAGGCTGGAAACTGAAGTACAGCAGTGATGCTGCTGCCCTGAAATTCTGTGTCTGAGCCAGGAACTGAGTGTGGATGGGATGAATTGTTCAAGAAGTAACATTCTTACTCTTAACTCGCATCCAATCTTTATTTTATGGGCATTTCCATTAGAACTGTTACCCAGAAAATTCAGAGCAAGTGTGGATTAAAGGTCAACAGGGAAAAAAAATCTGGGTTCTAGTGCATTTTTGCTGGCATCTGAGGAAAGACTGCATGGTCTTAAAACACAGCCCCTCAAATTAACACTGAAGCAACTGGGATTGACCCTGCACTGGTATGAACATCAGCTCCTGGCAGATCAGAGACCTTTTATTATCCCTGATCCCAGCTGCACTCCTAATTCCCAGCTCTAGCACTTCTCCCTCATTAGGTTCCTCAAGTAAAGAGCATGTTCTGATGCCATTATTCAGAAGCTGATGCTAAATAACTCCTAAATTTATTGCCTCCTGCCAGCTGTCAGCTACCAGCAACTGTAATGGGAGTGTCTTTCTCATTTTCAGGTAGCAACTGCAATGATAGAAAATTCATGTCTTCCAAGCAGTGTTTGAGTTTGAGATGTACTATTATATATTCATTACCCTATGCTGAATTTCATGGTCCAATTTATGATCTGCTGTTCAGAAATAAAATACAAAATGGAAAGGAAAGCAATTGATCCACTCTCATTCCAGGTCCTAAATAACTGACAACTATATAGACAGTTAATTGTTTCCTGATCTCTGCTTGCTCAATTTTTAAAGAGCTCACACAGATAAATTTTACAGAGATGGGTCTTTGGTTTTAACCCCCCTACCAGGCTTCATTTCGGCTCTACTTCATGAAAGTGTTTACGACGGGGTGGAAGGAGTTAAAACCTCCTCTTCCACTCCTCCCTCTTTATCGTTTTAATTGGCTGTTCTGATGACCTGACCACCTCTTTGATTCGCATCAAACGCCGGCCGTGAGGAGGGAGCACGTCAGTCTGCTGAGCAAGGGTCACCCTGCTTGTCAATAGGCCATCCATCAGCCCTGCCAGCAGGATGGAGCCAGTCCAGACCAACAGCCCCAGATGGAAAAGGAGCAGCCTCCCTGGAGATGACCCACTGTGTGCTGGGTGCCCTGACAGCTCCCAGAGGGGTCACCGGCCCCGGGGCTGACGGGCGGCAACTTCAAACTGGGGAAAGGCACCCGTGAGCAAACAGCAAAACCCCAAAACCAACACAAAAAAACCTCTCTTGGCGAACCCAGTGGTGGCTCCAAGTCAAAGGTGAGGGAGGTGAGAGGGGTGGGAGTCAACAAGGGAGACAGTGGGAGGTGCCCTTAAAGGGCAAAATTACACGTCTCTACCAGTAGCACCCACACAAATAGTAGTAACTACAGATCTGGTAGCACCTACACTTCTGTGCATCCCCACAGGGGAAGAGTGACACCACCACAAATGAACATCACTGGCACAAACGTGCTTTCCACAAGGAAGTGAATTAGGGAACAGATCTAAAGCAACACCGGCTATAATTCCTTTCTGAGGGTTTTTGGGACTTCATCATGGAGCTGTAAGAACCTCTGATTNTGGTAGCACCTACACTTCTGTGCATCCCCACAGGGGAAGAGTGACACCACCACAAATGAACATCACTGGCACAAACGTGCTTTCCACAAGGAAGTGAATTAGGGAACAGATCTAAAGCAACACCGGCTATAATTCCTTTCTGAGGGTTTTTGGGACTTCATCATGGAGCTGTAAGAACCTCTGATTTTCACAGAATCATTCAGGTTGGAAAAGATCTCCAAGATCACTGAGTGCAACCTGTGCCCAGTGCCCACCTTGTCCCCCAGCCCAGAGCACTGAGTGCCACATCCAGTTGTTCCTTGAACACCTCCAGAGATGGGGACTCCACTGCCTCCCTGGGCAGCCCCTTCCAATGCCTGACCACCCTGATGTCTTCCTGATGGCCATTCTAAACTTCCCCTGGCACAACCTCAGGCTCTTTCCTCTTGTCCTGTTGCTGGTTGCTTGGCAGAGGAGCCTGACCCCCACCCAGCTCCCCTGTCCTGTCAGGGAGTTGCAGAGAGTGAGAAGGTCCCCCCTGAGCCTCCTTTTCTCCAGGCTGAGCCCCCCCAGCTCCCTCAGCTGCTCCTCACAGGACTTACACCACTGTGTCCATACATTACATGCATTATACACTCACTGAAGTCCATCAGTGTCACACCCCCCTCACCACCAACTCACACGTGTGTGCACATCACATGTACACCCCCAAAGCCCAGTCCCCATCTCCCTGTTACTTTGAAGACAAGGCAAGTGCTTCCTAAACTGTCCAGGCCAACTGGCCTGGGGGCTGTGTGCTGGTTTCACACCCTCTGGCCTTGCCCCTGCCCTCGGCTGCACCTCCTCGTGTCGCCGCTCACGTCTCGGGGCTCAGAGGCTGCTGTGCTGCAAATATTTNTTAAAACACAGCCCCTCAAATTAACACTGAAGCAACTGGGATTGACCCTGCACTGGTATGAACATCAGCTCCTGGCAGATCAGAGACCTTTTATTATCCCTGATCCCAGCTGCACTCCTAATTCCCAGCTCTAGCACTTCTCCCTCATTAGGTTCCTCAAGTAAAGAGCATGTTCTGATGCCATTATTAAGAAGCTGATGCTAAATAACTCCTAAATTTATTGCCTCCTGCCAGCTGTCAGCTACCAGCAACTGTAATGGGAGTGTCTTTCTCATTTTCAGGTAGCAACTGCAATGATAGAAAATTCATGTCTTCCAAGCAGTGTTTGAGTTTGAGATGTACTATTATATATTCATTACCCTATGCTGAATTTCATGGTCCAATTTATGATCTGCTGTTCAGAAATAAAATACAAAATGGAAAGGAAAGCAATTGATCCACTCTCATTCCAGGTCCTAAATAACTGACAACTATATAGACAGTTAATTGTTTCCTGATCTCTGCTTGCTCAATTTTTAAAGAGCTCACACAGATAAATTTTACAGAGATGGGTCTTTGGTTTTAACCCCCCTACCAGGCTTCATTTCGGCTCTACTTCATGAAAGTGTTTACGACGGGGTGGAAGGAGTTAAAACCTCCTCTTCCACTCCTCCCTCTTTATCGTTTTAATTGGCTGTTCTGATGACCTGACCACCTCTTTGATTCGCATCAAACGCCGGCCGTGAGGAGGGAGCACGTCAGTCTGCTGAGCAAGGGTCACCCTGCTTGTCAATAGGCCATCCATCAGCCCTGCCAGCAGGATGGAGCCAGTCCAGACCAACAGCCCCAGATGGAAAAGGAGCAGCCTCCCTGGAGATGACCCACTGTGTGCTGGGTGCCCTGACAGCTCCCGGAGGGGTCACCGGCCCCGGGGCCGACGGGCGGCAACTTCAAACTTCAAACTGGGGAAAGGCACCCGTGAGCAAACAGCAAAACCCCAAAACCAACACAAAAAAACCTCTCTTGGCGAACCCAGTGGTGGCTCCAAGTCAAAGGTGAGGGAGGTGAGAGGGGTGGGAGTCAACAAGGGGGACAGTGGGAGGTGCCCTTAAAGGGCAAAATTACACGTCTCTACCAGTAGCACCCACACAAATAGTAGTAACTACAGATCTGGTAGCACCTACACTTCTGTGCATCCCCACAGGGGAAGAGTGACACCACCACAAATGAACATCACTGGCACAAACGTGCTTTCCACAAGGAAGTGAATTAGGGAACAGATCTAAAGCAACACCGGCCATAATTCCTTTCTGAGGGTTTTTGGGACTTCATCATGGAGCTGTAAGAACCTCTGATTTTCACGGAATCATTCAGGTTGGAAAAGACCTCCAAGATCACTGAGTGCAACCTGTGCCCAGTGCCCACCTTGTCCCCCAGCCCAGAGCACTGAGTGCCACATCCAGTTGTTCCTTGAACACCTCCAGAGATGGGGACTCCACTGCCTCCCTGGGCAGCCCCTTCCAATGCCTGACCACCCTGATGTCTTCCTGATGTCCATTCTAAACTTCCCCTGGCACAACCTCAGGCTCTTTCCTCTTGTCCTGTTGCTGGTTGCTTGGCAGAGGAGCCTGACCCCCACCCAGCTCCCCTGTCCTGTCAGGGAGTTGCAGAGAGTGAGAAGGTCCCCCCTGAGCCTCCTTTTCTCCAGGCTGAGCCCCCCCAGCTCCCTCAGCTGCTCCTCACAGGACTTACACCACTGTGTCCATACATTACATGCATTATACACTCACTGAAGTCCATCAGTGTCACACCCCCCTCACCACCAACTCACACGTGTGTGCACATCACATGTACACCCCCAAAGCCCAGTCCCCATCTCCCTGTTACTTTGAAGACAAGGCAAGTGCTTCCTAAACTGTCCAGGCCAACTGGCCTGGGGGCTGTGTGCTGGTTTCACACCCTCTGGCCTTGCCCCTGCCCTCGGCTGCACCTCCTCGTGTCGCCGCTCACGTCTCGGGGCTCAGAGGCTGCTGTGCTGCAAATATTTGCACCCTCTGGGGGGGGAGGAACACGGTGCACTGGCCTCCAGTATTTATTCTGGAATGGCAAACAACATGGAAAGCAAAGAAGAGAAAAAGGCAGATAAGATAAAAGTGTGTTACCGGGTCTAACAACATAAAACCAACAAAGACCACAGGAAAAAAAGGTACCTGCAAAGACCAACAAATGCTGCAGCGAGGGATCCTGGCAGAGCAGCCCTCCTGCAGGCTGGATCACCCAGAACACTGCTGAGACACAGATGTTTGTCTCTTGGAATGCCCAATATCAAGTCATTGGAGATCTCTGTCTGTGTCTCAAGACAATTTGCATAAAAAGATGTTTTCATGGTCTTTGTCCTGCCCACATCACAAACCTCTAAGTGCAACCAGCACCTTCAAAACACAGAACAGAACCAAAGACTTCCCCACATGTTGTAAGGCTCTTCCAGAACAAGCCATAGGTTAATGTCTGCCTGAAGAGGGGCGTGAAATGCTACAGCAGTTAACTTCCAGTATGTCGTGGGACTGGATATTTCCAGAAGAGAGATTCACCCAGCTGCAAAGGTTTCCTCTGTCATTTCAGGAATAGCCACATTTGCTGAAGCTTTAATTCATGCATGTGGTTAATTTATAAAGTGAAACAAAGTGTACTTGTTAGACAAACTGCATAATGATGAATCCAGAGGGAAAAAATCGAAAGGAGGTACTAGGAGAACCACATGTGAAAACCATATGGAAGGGTGTTCCACCAGCTTGGAACCAGATGGAAGAAAACATTGTCCCTGGACACTGTACAGAGTCCTACTGATAACACATGATAAATCATTCACTGAGTGTAAGCAGGAGAGTGAACATCACCACAGGCCAAGCTGTGCAGGGACAACAGGACCACGAGCTGGAGGACATTAGATAAGAGGACAGCATGAAAAGCTCAGATGTTACCCCCTCGTGTAGATCTAATCTATTATCAGTGGACACGGCCAGCAGAGCTGCAGAAAGGAACAAAGGCAGAGCAGCAGGGGTGGAATGCACTGAAGGAAACCACAACACAGCCAAGTCTGCAAGAATGAGAGGCTGAACAGGGATATGGGAGAATTATCTAGATATTCACCCCTGCAAAGAAGAGATGAGCCCTGTCCCCAGGCACTAACTTCACTGTGTGAGCTTCCACAAGTCATTTAAGGTCATCTGAAGTCAAAGTGCACCCTCCCCTTCACTCCAAAGAAAGCACTGCTGCCTTCCCAACCAGGCTGTGCTTCCCAGAGAGCCAAAATCCTTCTTCCACGTTCCTGCCTCTTTGACTTGAGGGTTCTCTGTGACAACATCTGTCTTCTCAGGAAGGACAACTGCTCCTGACACCGTAGGACTCCAGGTCTGAAGACAGGGCAGCAGAATACACTTAAATGACACTCAGAAGTAACTTGGACAGAAGGTGGCTGTGCTTAATGATCAATAATTTATTTATAGCCATCAGTATAAAAAAGCATGGATTCCTCAGGAGTCCTGCTCCACATAAATGGCCTGTTACAATGATGTGGAGCTGCAGATTTCAGATTGACAACTAGTTAAAGCTCTACATCCAGCTGAAGTTTCCAATCCTGCTTATGGCCCAAGGGGTCATTCCCAATCATGACTCCTCTGCTCTTGCTACTCTTCTCATTTCTTGGGTCACAGGGAATTTTCCTACAGGGAGGAGGGAAGCCTAATGATAAATATGATTCCTTCATGTCCCCATGTGCACAATCATCTGTGTGAGCACCAAATGACTTCAAAAAGGCCTGAAATCTCTCTTCCAAGTGCAGCGAATTTTTTTTTTTAATGGCAGAAGCCTCTGTAACAGCCCCCAGAGCAGGATGGGTCAATGTGCACAGAGAAACACACACAGACAGGGAAGCTGACCAAAACACATGCATGTAGGACCACCAAGGACGACCCTAATTAGACCACCCAGCCACTTTGTTGGCCCTGTTTAGAGGAGCCAGAATCTCAGAGCATAAAACAGTGTCCTCGTGCGGGTTCCTTGGCCTGTGTTTTAGACCATCACATATCTTGAGCGACTTCCTGCGACTGACCCCTACAGTAAATCATCCTAGCCAGCCTCCCTCCTTCCTGGCAACATCCTGTTCCTCCCTCAAAAATCCTCCCACTCACAATTCCAAGGTTTGATATCAATCTTAAATAAATGCCTCTCTGGACTCTGCTGCATTCCCAAAGCCACCTTGTCCTCCTGCTTTTCCAGGACGGCTGCAGTTCAGGAAGCACATGCAGAAGCCCCTCAGGCCTTGTTAATTTTACTTCCACCCTTGTGTCCTCTTCCTCTTCCCCATATTTTCTTACAGAGGGGGAAAGTTATCTTCAGGAGAATGTACACTGCAGTACACCCGTGTGCTGTGACTTCTGAGAGGGAAAAATGATAGTTCAAAGAGAGGCAGTGCTGCAACTTTTTATATGAAATATGGTGAGAAGAAAATCTGTGGGAGAGGTTCTGCTCCATTGTCTCCCTTGCTCTGGCTTCCCTCACTTGACAGTTCAGGTGAAGGAAAGCTCTGTCAGTACATCCACCCCTCAGAGTCCCTTCTTCAGCATCCAGGAGACAGGGACCAGCTGTCTCCATCTGACCTTTCCAATTCCCATCCAAAGCCCTGCATGAATTAGGGTATCTCAGTCAGGAAAGCACCAGCCTTCGCTCCCCAGATCATCACTGCAGCAAGCACAGGCACCTACAGCAAGTCAGCCAGCCCAGGGTCTCCCAGTCCCTTCTTTCAGATAAACAACTTGAACTGAGCAGGATGAATCCAGGTCCTGACACGAGCTATGCCTCTGAGAGCCCAGGGAATAACTTGGAGTCAAAAGGAGCCACATTTACCCCTCGGTCCAGCAACGTCACTCAAGACTGGTTCAGGTTGGACTTCATTCAGTTTTTACTCAGGAACTCTTTCCCCATATATTTAATTATTTCATCACTTCTGTAACCCTTTTGGTTACTGAATTTACCCCTTCACCCTCAAAACCTTGTGCTTGGTGCCTTGCAGGCTACAGTCCTTCCAAAGAACAGTATCACACAAATCAATGAGATTTGCCTGATTAAATGTCACATTTACAAGGTGATACTGGTGCTTACCTGCTTGCCTACTCTTCTTTTTATCTTCCTCTGCTCTACCCTCATCTTTCCTTCCCTTTCCACAGCACCAAAATGCCCCTGATCATTTAATCCCAGAGTACATTTCCATGAGGATCTGTTTCTGGCTCGAGATAAATTCCTTGAGTTTCCCCAGACCTTCTCCCCAGATCTCTTTTTTTTAAAAAAAATCTAAGTGTAACTAATTCATTAGCAATTCACTTGACCACGAGCCAGTGAGCATCTGTAAGAGAAGCAGCAGCCAACTAGCAGATTTCCACGTTGGAAGGCAAAAAGCTGGAGCAGCAGCAAGGCAAAGAGGGCTTTAGTCAGAAAAACGACGTGGGGTGAATAAGATGGCATGGCAGGCTCCTAAAATGCCCTCAGAGTTTATAAAGTAATCTTATTCCTCGGATGCCCTCCCTCTCCTCATCGTGCAGCTCGCCCAAGCGTGTCCCTGACATATGTACTTAGCAGCAGTTATCGTCAGGGGCACGGAAATAAATGGCAGGTATCAAAGCATCAGGGTCCTCAACTCGTCATGAATATTTCAGGGGGAAAGCAACGTGAAAAGCTCGAGTGTCCCAGCCTCTCAGATTCCCAACAGAAGGAGTAAAACACAACACACACACACACACACAGAGCTGGCTCGGCCATCACAAGCCCGTAGCTCATTTCAAGGCAATCCCACATATGTTATGAGACAATCTGTCACGTTTTAAAAATATATAAATATATATTAGATATCTCCCTCCTGTATAATGTGCAAACTCCAAGCAGCTGGCAAGAGGGCAGTGGTGATTTAATGCAAGAAAACTGTGCTTTGCTGAAGGGGCTGGGGACTGGGGAGCTCGGGCTGTAACGAGAAGCCTCTTTGACAAAGGCGCAGAGTGGCATCTTTTCACACAATTATATGTGGGTCACATTAACCTCTGCTGGGCAGGATTCCCCTGAGCTGCCTCTGTCTGTGCGTCTCTGTGAAGAAATCAAAGCAGAGATTCCTCTCTCCTCATCTTCCTTGGTTTTTTTCTCACAGTATTGGGTGATGCAGTGAAAGGCTGGAGAGGGAAAAGGGGTTCCCAGCTTGTCACACACTGAACTCCAGAGCAAACTCCACATTCAGGGCCCAGCATCCCATTAATGAAGTGTGTTAATTAAAGGAGAGATCTGAGATTTCAAGCTGAGTCAGTGCACCATAACAATACATATATATTGCTATTTATAGCCAAAGAGACTTTGCTAAGTTTCCCTTCCCATAAGTATGCCATGGGAACTATTTGAATTTTGCTCTGTGCATGAAGGCACAGATGGGCAGAAGGCAGGACCACATTTTTTTCCACAGGCTTTGGAGGTACAAGTTTTCTCCTGTCCAGTACAACTTGAATTCATAAAGGAAAATTTCATCAAAACCATCATAATTCACTAAACAAAGCAAATATTTCTTTGAGCAAATCATTTGGGTATTCCACTGTTCTGGGTAGGCTGGGTTTTTTCCATGTTTGCAGGGAATTTAATTATCAGACAACTCCATCTCTGGGGGCAGGATGGCAAACTTGCAATGAGATAAATTTCCCATTTTTAGTGCCTTGAAAGTCTGTTTTCATAGATTTTTTGGGTTTTTTTTTTGTTTGTTTGTTTTCCAGGCACATCACCACACTCTTCATGGTACCTCTGGACTCAGCTGGTTTGATGTGGTCTATAACAAATGAGCTTTATGTCCCATGGCAAACTGGATTTAAATGACAAGATCTTCTAAATTTGAGAAAGTCACCGTGGAAACCCTGCTTTCATTTTTATTGAAAGGGGCTCTTTCTCAAGGAACTGATTGTGGAAATGAAGGAAACATTCCTTGCAGTGACAACTGATACTTACACTGTCATTCAACTCCAATCACTGTGCTCATTCACACATTTTCAGTCCCAGTGGGCTCCAGGGTTTTGAACTTGCAGGACAACAGTAGCTGGAAAACCTTTGAAGGCGGCTGGAGACTGGGAGATAAGGACACAAATGGGAAGTGTCTGCCAAGACACCTAAAAGCAAAGATTAAACCCAATGATTTTAAAGGTATTTGAACATTTTTCACGTGGTGAGATCAGTTCCAGATCATGGGCTAATATTAAAGTACACTGGGGCATTCCCAGAACCAGTAATTGCTGCTCACCTTTCACCCCGTGCTGCTCATTTCCCCTCCATGCCAAAGTGCTCTTTCCACTCGTTTGTGCCAGGAAAACTCCGTGTGACCAGGAGCTGAACCAGACAGAGGAACTTTCCTGTTTTAAACAAACAAACAAACAAACATAAAACCAAACACGTGAAACCTCTTTTTTTTCCCCCCTTTCCAAGCTGGGTGGCTCCTCCCATCTGGTTCCCAACCACAGCAGTAGCTGTGCCAGCAGAGCAGCAGGAACAAGAGGCCAGGAGACAACAGTGTCTTAAACCAATGTTACCACCAAGCAATTTGTAATATCAAACCACAGGCTAAATCTCAACTAAAAGCTTTTCGGGTTCTGAGTGAACACCTCTATTAAGATGAATTAAGCAATTCACAGTGTTCAGAGCTGCACTTTCAAATGCAGTTTAAACCTTTATTTTCAACACTCACCCTTTGTACCGAAAATGGCCTGAAAGAAACCAGCTAGGAAACCCATTAATTCCAGGTTTCTGTAGAAAAGGGTTGTGTGTATATTTTGTTTAATACAAAAGCCAATTCTCTGCACTTGCAGTCACTGCCCCTGTGACTCCACTGCACCCAGAGACACCAGAACTACCTTAAAATTCACTAGTGCAGGTCCTGATAACCATCTAGTCTCAACAGCACAGGCTCAGCATGGACTAATTTGTCCTGACAAGATTATTTGCAAATTAGGTGAGGAGGTCAGACAGCTGCCCTATAACCACATAAAAGTGTAGTAAACACTGGCTCCAAGTTCATACCCTACCTAATTTTTACGTGTTTTTCACAGGGCATTCGCTTCATGTGCCCCCTCGGCGTAAGGTTTCACCCACTCTTAGGCCCAGTTTCAGGCAAGGATGTGTTTAAAGCCCTTGTTCAGGCTGGACTGCAGGTGTGGGCTCACCTCAGCCAGGTGAAAGGTGTAAAACAGATCCTCAGCTGGGAAGACTCCAGTGTGTGAGGCAGAAACTGGATCACTGGCACTAAACACATGTAAAACCACCACAGGGGATGGGAGCAGGTTTTGCTTGAATTAACAAAAAGAGTGGTTTCCAATGGTTTATACACAGTCTGCCTGTGCTGGATGTAAGAGCCTTCCCCATCTGGAGGGCTAAACATCAGATGATGTTACTGTGAGCACAGTTTTGGATCACAGTCACAACATCCTTCCATTAAGTTGTGCAAAGGGTCTGTCTCTGTGTTGTCATGTGGAGGAATGAGCTGCCTGTCAGTGGAATGAGCAGAGTATGAGGGATTTCCCACGCAAAAGGATCCAAATCCCATGGACTCACATGAACCCATTCCAGATGTCTCCTCTGTTTGTCCTGACATGTGGCACGAGCATGCCCAAACGACAGGAGGAGCTGGAGGAGGCTTCACACTTGTCTTTAATTCTTTTTTATTTTTTCTTCTTCATAGTCTATTTGGAAAACACATTGCTGGAGTTTGTCCCCTGCTCTGTGTTTTTGGAATCTGGGAAGCACTGACAGAAGGAAGGATGGGCCATTGCACACCCTGTGAGGAACAAGGCACAAGGGGAGGATCCCCTCAGTCTTGCATGGATGTAGAAATCATGCCTCCTGTCTTTGCTGAGAGTCCTCTTGGTCACAAGAGAACACCATGCACTCCCATTTGCTCCTTGCCATTTTGGGTGCTCTAAAAGGAGTGAATACTCCTTGCATTATCCTTACTTTCAATACTACTGACTTTCAATTCTTCTGACTTTCCTTCCTTTCCTTTCCCTTTTGAATGGTCTTTTTTTCCATCAACCACATCAGCTGGTACCTCACAAACCCACTATGTGATATTCCTGTGGCCAAAAGCCAGAAGTCCTCTTGTCCCAGAAGGAAAGTCTCCAACACTCCATTACCCTGTCCAGAAACCCTTTGTGAAAACCCACCAGAGATGTTCTCAGATGGCAGCAATTAATTAGACTGAAACAAGTAGTGTTGCCTGCACAGAATGAAAGTTTCAGGTGCCCCCCAAATTAATTCAACTCTTTGAAATGAACATGACTTCTCAGCACCAAACCATAATGATCCACACAAATAAGAAACTAAATCAAAGCTGTGGAAAAAGCTTTTTTTCACCACTCCAGGAACAAGCCTTTCTTATAACGCTGTCAAAAGCTTTGATTTTGAGAGCTTCAAAAGGATGTGGGGAAAGGAAAGGTGGCAGGATCCCTGAGAACACCTCATGGCTTTCCATTGTCTCATGTGTCTAATCTGTACCCCAAACTCATTGCTCTGGTGTTAAAATGGCTTGGGGATGGGGCAGTGCCTCAGGCAGGCAGGAGCCATTTATGACAAAATTATTTGTAACCTTTAGAGCAATTCTAAAAGCTTTTTTAGGTAAAGGGCTGAATGGGTTTTTGTCTGAGCAAATCTGATGTATTAAGGGGTAGCCTCATAAGCAGGTGACACAACCCAGATGCCACAGTGACTTGACACTGACTTTACAGCACTCTGGGGAGAGGAAGCAACTTCCCCTTGATCAGGCAACACCCAGGACCTCTCCTGCATCACTGAACACTCCAAAACGCCCCATCCCGCCTACTCCCCCCAGACAAAATGAAATGTTGTCCCTTAGGCATCATTCATCAAAGCCAGGCCCTGTAATTAATAGCACCATTTGTTCAGGGGATTTCAACAGGTACTGAACTCCAAAGCATCAAAGCATGGACAGCCTCATCCTGGTCTGGCAGATATAAATATGCCAGGAAGGCTTCACGTGACTCAGGAATCATTGTCCCTTTAAAAAATAAAAGGGTTTAAAGGTCTTTCAAAGCACTGAGATCTCAGCTCCAGCAGGGATGATCCTAAGAAAGCAGTGTTACATGAGGGGATCTCATGTAACCTCATGTAGGGGGTTTTGGTCTTTTAGAGCAAGATTTTGGGCTGGAATTGTCTTCACACAAGTGGGACCAGCCACAATTACAACAAATACCAGAACTCTGAATGAGCAACAAACCTGGAGCAGGGAGGTACAACGCAGCCTTTTCCTTTGGCAACACCTCCCACCTCAGCAGCAGAAACCAGGGAGTGGGTGTTGTGAAGAGATCACTGCCCACCTCAGAAATCCAGCCCAGACTTCACCAAGGCAGTGACACAGGACTTAGCTGGAAACCCTTTCCCCCCATCCACTGCAGCCAGAAGGGCTCAGCCCAGCACAAGATCTCAGCCTCCCACTCAAAACTCCCGCAACAATTTTTTTGGGGCCCGTGGTTTTTCAGTGGAATTCGAAGAACAAAACCTCGGTTCATTACATCATGGCTCCAGTAATGTCTAGGAACAGTTTCACATTTGATAAAATCTCCCCAGATTACCTTCTGAAAGCCTTGCAGTGGAGTTACAGGGCTGGGAATGCAGGAGTGATGTAAGTAACCACTGAATAGCTCATGGATCAGGGAAACTTGGGAGAGCCATCACTCCTCCTTCAAGGCAAAGGTGCAATTAGCTGAAGCCCAGGAGCTGCTGTGCCTATAGAGAGACAGGAGGAATGGCCTGGAGTTACCACATGCTCAGTCTCACTTTGCAGGAATTCTGAGCCCAAGGTTTGCCCCTCCTTATCCATCCCACGGTGTCACAGTTTCCTCTGGGTATATTATCCCATGTCCTGCCTGTGTGGTTTGGAATCTCTCTGGGGAAAGAAGGTGAAAGGCCTGTGGGTTTGGGTGGTGTGAGACTTTGTTCTCTGTCTTGGTTCTTTAAATGGAGGGGAACCTCCCAAAGTGGGGACTCACACCTGGAGTTTGGCTGTAGGGATGTCAGAGAGGATGAGCAGGGGGCATCCCTTCTAAATCATCACAAATCTTACCTCTGATATAAATAAATATAATATAATACAACAACAATAACAATAATAAAATAGATAAAAATGGCAAAACACGGCAAAAACTACCAAACTACTCAGGGAGAACCTGAGGTAAACTTTCCCAAGAAACCATTAGTTTAAAAGGAATCTGTTTCTTCCTTGTACATTCTGCCTTCAGGACACAAACACTTAATTTTGCAATCTGTTCCTAACTGGCTAAGCCCTGTGCTTTGGTGGAGCAGTGCATTGCACTGTATTCTGCCTCTCTCATGAACACAGTGGGAACCTCAAATCTTCATGCCAAGCTGTGCAGGCAAAATTTGTGTCCTTAACAATGCAAGGATGGGCAGGAGGTAACCTTAAAATCCTCACCTCAGGTGACTTCTCCCATGTCACTCCAGTCAAAGACAAACTGAGACACAATAACCAAGAATTCT
This sequence comes from Pachyramphus minor, assembly GCA_013397135.1. Taxonomy (NCBI): domain Eukaryota; kingdom Metazoa; phylum Chordata; class Aves; order Passeriformes; family Tyrannidae; genus Pachyramphus; species Pachyramphus minor. The sequence continues at coordinate 532,243 of VYXB01007977.1, read as the reverse complement.
GATTCCCAGACTGTACTTATAACCACTCGTTCATGCTGCTTCTCATCAGAGCAATGTCACCATGAGACTTTCATTCAGCTGAGAGAACAGAAGTGACAGCAGCTCTTTGTTGGGATTGGCCCCTGAGCTTCCCTTGTCACACTATAATTAGCTGATTGTTTCAGTGTAATTTGGGCGTTTCATTTGCAAATATGTTTGGGTGCTTAATTCAAAGATTAGGTCCCAAAAGCAGAGAATACAACAATTTATAACCCCCAAGAACAAGATGCTCCTCCATTTTACTTGCTTTCTGCTCCAGGCTTAACTAAAGTCTTTACTTCTGTCTTGAAACTCTAAGGAGCTGGAGCCTTTGCTGTAAACACAAGAGCCAACGAGCTGACTGCCCAAACCAGGCAACAGGTAAGAAACAAAATCAATGCTAACACCACCCGCTCCTCCTTATAAACCAGGAGATGAACCATGAGGAGATGACACGACCTGCCTGAATCATTCCAGCTGGAACAGAACCCACAGGCTGGGTAATGGCTCGATCAGAAGACCACCCTTCCTCCTGACCAGCAGCTGGAGGTCTGGACACGAGTGGTCTGGCAAAGGAAGGATTACATGGTTCACATAGCTTATAGACACCCTGAGGCTTTGCCCAAACTACCTCCCCTCCACGCCCTGGCACAGGACCTTTGCCAAAGCAGCTGAAGATAAATGCCCCAGCCTGGTGTTGTTCCCAGCAGCCCATCTGCAGGTTTGGCACTGAATTCCTGGTCGGTGCCTCCCTTTAGAACTGGAATCCAATTTACAAAGCCTTTAATTTTAAACTTTCTCATCACTGACTTAATAAAAGTAAATGACAGGTAATGGTCCCAGAAGCCAGGAGCCATTAGACCTTTCTCAACACTAATAAGGGCTGATCAGACGCTTGTGCGCTCCTTTTCCAGCTCACGGAAACTCGGGTCCCCAAGGACTCTGCAGCCGGGGGAGAAACAGGAAACCAACCCTCTCACAGGCAAGGGAAAAAGGGAGAGAAAAGGGAGGGGGGAGAAAAAAAAAAAAAAGATAAACCCATGTCAATGTGGACACTTAAAACTGGGAACGGGCAGGAGGACGGCTGTGGATAACGCCCGCGCTCTGCTCCGGGTTCATCTGGGGCCCACGTGCTCGCTCCATTTCCCCAGCAGGGCACTGGGGGCTCTGCGAGGCGCTACAGGCACCGTGGCTGCACAGAGCCATGCAGCAAACCGGCTCTGATTTCTGCCCAAAGGCATCAGTGTCACACCGGTTGGGATGTCAGCTCGGCAGAACGTCAAGGCGGCAGTCACGGTGTGCTGTCACAAAGAGAAATAGATATCATTTCAAACACACAGCTCTGCACAGAGGAGGGAGAGGCAGGAAAGAGAATCCCATAATGCACTTTTTTTGGGGGGTGGGGGAGAGAGGGACAAGGAAGCTTAACTCTGCTTTGGCCATTCGAGAGGAGGCAGCAGTAGAGGACAGTCCATATCTTCACAGCCAATGTGGTACCAGGCTGGGAGGGCTGATGGGTATTCCAGAATGGACCCAGTTCTCATCGCTTCTTTACACTTTTGGTTAGAAAAAAAGCATCTGGAGTCAGTGTCCTATTTGCTGATTTAAGGAGTTCCTTGGCCAGCACAAAGCTTTAGTCTTCACCTCGAGCACAAAGGAGAACGACAGAGGTGACAACAAACAGGGCTTTGGTGGTTGTTTGTCCTCAAGTTACATCTCCACACTTCAGTGATAAAGGAGACTTCAGACCCAACCCTGACTGTCTTAGTAAAAACCAGGCCTTACAGTCCTCACATGCCAGGTGTAAGGGGATCCTGGCTCCATATATTGCAGGACACCCTTTCCCAGAGAAGGGTGGCTGTGACACTCAGATCTTCCCCCACTACAGAAGCTGCCAAGGTGACTCAGGCACTACTTGCAGACACTGTGCCTCATCTACCTCATACCCAGGTGACAGAAAGCAACTGTGGCACTGTCAAGAGTGGAAAACATAGCAGAAGATTCTCCTTTTCCACTAGAAAAGAAGGACCACGCTGGGGCAGCTCCCCGCTCCTTCCTTTTCTTTTTGTCAACATTGTCTGGCTTCTGCTCTTGTTTCACCACTGTTCAGGGTGACATTACACCTGCTGGGACTTCTCTTTCCCAGACCACGGTTCTTCCACACTGATTTTCTATCTTTCCATTTGCCATCCACTGCACTCAGACAGAGGGAAAAAGAGAAGAGGGGAAAAAGAGAGAATTCTCCCTGCAGTTCTACTGGTTTGAACAGATACTGTCTCATCAGACAGCTGCAGAGAGTCCTGCCCACCACAAACAGTGGCAGTACCACAATATTCCCAGTACCTTCACCTAGGTTTAGGTGGCCACATTTCTGTATTTTCAAAGAAAGACTTTTCAAGTAACACCTCCAAGTGTCACAAAAATGCCACCCAATAGCATATGTATGTTCCCAAAAGGAAAGGGGATGGAGTTAATTTCTGAGAGAAACATTGTATTTCCAAGAGCTAATTATTCCCTGTTCCCTGTAGATCATCCACTCTCTGCCCAGGTGCCCCAGAGGGAACAGCACCAAGGAGCTTCAGGCTTCATCTCTGAGGGCATCTTTGTGGAAGGCTGGGAGACAACACAGCAAGTTTATCTTGTTACTCCACCACTGGTGTCTGTGCAGCATTTTTGATACACAGACTCTGTATCACAGAAAGCCCTGGAGCCTGTTGCAATATAATTAATGTGATAGGAAATCTTGTACTGGAGCACAGCCAGGATTTTCATCACACTCAAGCCTCACTCAGTAACCACTGGACTTTCCATCCCTCCCTCAGCCACCCACCTTATTTGTCTTTGCTTCCCAATTCCTCTGAAGCACCTTTTAAACCCTATTGACATGATTGTTAGCTAGAGTAGCATGCAGGATCTAGGAAGGGCTCTGTCTGGAGCAAATTCCTTGCCTGCTGGCTCGTCTTTAGCCTAAATCAAGGCTCTCTTATCCCTGCATGTGACACCAGCTCAAATAGCCCTGAAACCTCGCACTTCCCTATTCCCTTCAGGCGCTTTTGTGCTGAAAGTGGTTCCTCCCTCTTCACTTCTGTTCTTTTCCTCCCAGGTCTGGCTTTCCAAACAAAATTCTTCCAGCTTTTCTGAACGGTGAGAAGTCTCCCCAGACCCTTCATTCTCCTGGTTGTGCTCTGCCCTGTACTCTGGATGTCTCTCTGATAATAAGGTGCATACACTGTATTTTACAGCTGTAGAAAGGAGGGGGATTTATACATGTGGCCTCTTCTAAGTGCAACACACAGGCCTGGATCCTCTCCCAACATCTGCTCCTAGTCTGCACAAAGGGAATGAAAGCTGCTGCAAGGTTTGTAGCTTGTGTAAGAAAGATCTCATGAAGAATTGCAATAGCACAGTCCTAACCCTTGGGAAATGGGTATGGACAGCCTCTTGGAAGGAGGTGTAGCCTCCACAGGGATGTTTCTTCTTGTAACACAAGGTTTTTCATCCCACTCTTTACTGGTAAATAGCAAATAGCATTTGTATTGCTTCTTACCACATCACAGTGTTGGACAGATGAAAATAGCCTGTGACAGATTTGTAAAGAAGTTTGTGCCACATCCATACAGGAAACAGAGAGCAGAGTGAAGAAGAGAAGCTGATGTCTTCGTGTTTGGGGTTACACATTTGCTGAATGAACATCTGAATATTCTCTTATCCTTTTAAAAATATAAGAACTACTATTTTTGCACTATTTATACTTTCTAGTCACCAATGGGTTACACTGAGCTGTCACCCCAAGCCAAGGGTGTTGGTTCACTTCATCCAAAATCCTGTCCATAGGGAAATGTCAACAAGGCCTTGCTGGTAATTTTGGTTTAACCCAGCTCTGAAGTGACCCACAGCTTTGTCCTCCTGGGATTTCAGTGCTTCAGACACTTCCAGGATTCCAGCTTGTTGGAGCAGTATCCGTGGTTGGACCTGCATGAAGAGTCCAAGCAAAAACCTCACAAATAGTAAATCTGAGATGTCTGAGGTGCACTGGAGTTCCTGGGTGGGAAAACAGCAATCCTCACCTCCAACATGACTGTGCAGGAGCAAACCCAAGGCCAGCAGGACTTTGTTCATATATGACTGTGTTCAAATATGCCTGATCTTTTAAGCAACCATTTCCCAGCCAACCTTCAGGCTGGGCATCTCACCTGTCATCAGAAACACTGGTCAAAAAAGGTGTTTCTGTCTTGCATGGAGAAGAGCTGAGTTGCTGTCTTATTCTGCCACCACCTCTTATTTAGACTCAAGGCAAATTATTCCATTTCCAGGCCTCAGGTCCCCACCTGCAAAAGGGTCACAGCAGGTACCAACCTCCTTCTCCCCCTCTCCCCATCCACTGTGTCGTTAATTCAAGTGTTTCACAGGGTGAACGAGCTCAGACCCCGTGCAGTGACTTCAGCTGGGGCCTGCCAGGAGTGGCAAATCAAAAATAGTAAGAGAGGAGCTGTTTGTCCCAACAAATTGAAAACAAAAGATGAGATTTGGATGTCATTTGGATGAATACATTATAACTCTCAGTCGTGCCATGACTTTGGGGGAGCTGTGCAGCACATGCACAGCATGTCTGGCTTTGGGGATGGGAATCCTAGCAGCAGGATCTCACTGGTTGTTACAAGCTGTGATCTCCTCTCAGACTATTATTTTATTAAGGAATAGCACATCTCTTAGCAATCCCCCTTCCTGTTCTCCTCCCGTGACTTTCCTTCCTGAGCTCCCAGGACTGTTCAGAAAGGCAAAGCTTTCAAAGGAGCAGAAGAGTGGCCAGATGGTCCAGCCAAGCAGAGCTTGGAAGAGAAGAAAATTTGGGATGCATATGTGTCCCCTTGGAACAGGTCTAACTGTGGATGTCGAGGTGCATGGTTTAAGGCAAGGCCAGGGGTCTGGGCTGCTCTCTAACACAGACCTGCCCAGTCACAGCCACCACAGACACTTCTCCCTTCCACTGGTCCTTTCAAGCCACACAACACTGTCATTGTTCAGATGCCAACTTCACAGCAAAGGCGACCCTCACATCCCTCAGCTGCAATTGGCTGCAGTTCAGGTTTCAAAGCCCAGAGCAAGGGTTTGTGTTTTTTTTCACTGCAGCTTTTCTTCTGGGAGCACGCTGACAAGTTGAATGTCTCACCCTCCCATGGGCCAGGCCCTAATAAAATCACCAGTCACCCAGGAGCTTCTCCAGAGCAGCCAAAGGTACTGCAAGGGCAGGCAGAGCAGATGCCCTGCAAATACCAGAAACCATGTGGTGTTTACCAGGACTCCCAGCCCTGTTCCTGCCACTCGGCTGGACCAGCTCCAGGCGTTCAGGGTTCACACTGGACTGACTCCAGATTAAATGACAATGTCATCATTTATGTGTGTCTCCATGCTTTGGTTTTGAACCCTACAATTAAAAGGATACAGGGGCACAGTAATTTCCCTGTGAATCAGACCAGTGGGCCCATTAACACAGGATCCTGCTCATTACACTGCTGAGGGGAAGATTGACAACATACTCCTCTCTGCTCTGGTATTTGGGAAGTTGTTGCTTTAAGAAGGATGACAGAGAAAACCTGAACAGTCAGGAGGAAAGAAGAACCAAACAGGGAGTTCCTTCTGCAATCCTACTACTAAAATATTTGTAACCCATGCACAGGTCAGCCTCTGAGTGTAACAGCACTGGTGGGGTGAGGGAAAGAATGGAAGTTCCATTTGGAACATAATTTCGTACTTTCATTAATTACTGATGTTTTGCCTTGGAAGAGAACCCCCAAAATCTCAATATTCCCTCCACAATTTCATTCTAGACCCACTGAAATACATTGGAAATGTGTTATACACAACATGACTAGAAAAAGAAGCAACAAATCATTGGAAAAGAAAAAGAACACCTAAATAAAATCTATGGCTTCAACCCAATCAGGCCCTTCTCTCCATTACTCCTCTGAAAACAACAAAAAAGAAGCAAATCATTGCGATTTCCTCAACCAATTCCACCAGAAAATGGCATTTTTCAATTGGAACCAGACTATCTAAGTATTTCTGACCAGTTCCACATACAACAGTTCCTAGAGAGTATCTATGTGAATTGTGATAATTAGGACAAGATTTAAAAAAAATTTGTTGCTGTGAAGGAATTCAAGCCTCGGACATGTGATTCCTACCACTCCATTTTCACCTTCAGCTTTCAAGATGTTGGCTAAGGACAATTCTTACTTTATTGTCAGCCAAGGACTGAGCTTATTACAGAGGAAACATATGTATCAACAGCATCTGCTGTGAAATTGTATTTTTATTCTGTCTTGTTTGGCTGTTTTCTCTTAGAAAGTCATTACAGGAAAGTAAATGTATCTTTAGTTCATCAGCACAAAGATGACAAAACATTAAGGATATTTATCTTGTCTAGATGCCATTTCAACTTCTATAAATGTGACCAGAAATTATTCTTACCAGCTCAGGGGAATCCTTTTTTGGGAAGGTTTTCAGTGCTAACAGCTTCTGCTTACACGAAAAATGCTGTGCAGAAGTTCTTTCTCAAGGCACCACGATAATCCAGCTGCCAATGCCAACCCCTCTGAGGAATCTGGGAAGGGAAGGAACAAACATGCTGGATGCTGAGCTCTGGGACAGTCGGAAAAGTGGTGCTGTGCTTCTCCCACAGCTATTCCCGACCTGTGACAAGCTATTCCTGGCCTCCAGCAGCACTGGATTGCTTCCTCCCTGCTGGCCCTGCAGTGGCTCAGCTCCCGGCCAGAACACAGGGGTGTGAGGACACTTCCTGTCTCTCCTCACCCTTTTCCCACCCAGAAGATCCCTGGGAGCATTCCCACCTGCCCCTCCACACTCAGGCTGAGATAATCCATGTAGGAGTACACTCCTTATTCCAACTCCCCCCAGTGGGTGCTGTGCGGGACTCAGGTTGGTTGGAGTACAGGGAGATATTCCCACATATAATTCCCACCTCCTCCTCCAACACATTAATTTTTACATTTTCCCAGTCCTTTCAAGCCTCTTGAAACATTCAGGTTTTGGTCCTGTTTACAGGTTGGCTGAGGCACTGCCAGGTGCTCACCTGGCTCAGCTCAGCTGGCCTGTTCCATGAATTCCCTTGGCACAGCGAGTCCATGGAATGCTCTGCCGCCTGCAAATGGCTTTCATACTTGACTGGGGGTTAGAAAGGTCCTTATCTCCACACTTCAAAGAGCCTCCTCCCACCTGACAGCTTGGTGTCTCCCCCTGGACGACGTGAAAATCTTATTCTCAACAGTTTTAAGCCTTTTGATCTTCATAAAAGCCGGGTCAGAGAACATCCTATCCCGGCTGTCCTGAGGAATGCCATAAACCCGGAGCCATGGCCACATCGGGCCTCAGGATCTCTAATCTCCCAGGATTTATGAGCTCACATTTTCTTTGAAGGGGCACAGCCCACTTGAAAATCACAACTAGCATTACACACGCCTGCGATTTACGTCAATAAAGGAGGAATAAAACCCATCATCTACTAATTTTTCTCCCACCAGTCCAAGTTTTTAGTCATTTGCATTTATGCAGATGAGGGAATTTCCAGCCAGCTCCGCTCTCTGGGCAGTGCTGCACATGCCAGGACCACAAACATTATATTGCAAACACTGTGGGGGAGGAATTTAATCTAAATACAGATAGTGCCTAATCCAGTGTCTTTAAAACAAATGCCTGAATCCATTTCTTTGAGTAACATTTTTGCAAGGCTGTTACAATGCAGGGCATGAGCTTATGGATGATGTAAGAAACTGATATTAAGAAAATTCTTACATTTAAGAAACACAGAAGATCAAAAGCAGAATGAGAAGGATTTATTTCTACACATTATTACTGCATCTTCTTTTATCTGTCTCTGTGTCAGTATTTCTGAGGGTACTTGTCATCACCTTGTTATCTCAGGGTCTGATCTCCATCCAGAGCTCTGAACCCACCGAGGGCCCTCCCAGCTTCCCTGGTGACATTCAGAGCCAACCTCAGCGCTGGACTGATCCCAGCCTTGCCAGGTCTGGCCTCAGCACCAGGCACGTTGTCAGAGCTATCTCCAAACTTATCTGTCTGCCTTTCCTAAAGTCAGCCAGGACACAGACAAAGAGGTAACATCTCCTAAACTCAAGACATTCCTGAGCTGAAGAATTCACATGATATAAAATCAGGGTTGAAAGATCTCAAGCAAGCAACGGGTCTGTCACTGAGGTAGTATTAGTGTTAGTATTAAGATTAGTATTTCTACTAATTCTAGAACTGAAAAATATGCTTTTTCTTTCCCAGCTTTGCTAGCAGTGTATTCCAGCACAGACAGAATAAAGTCCAAAATTGTTTCTGTAGCCCTATTTTGAGATGTGGGAAAGCAAGCAAATATCCCTCCTTTTCTGGCCCTGCCACCTATGGCAAGATGTGAGATACTCAAGCCTTACTCTTGTCTGTGAGAAGAGGAAGATCAAGCTATGCCTCCCTGATACCCCAAAAGAACAGGGAATTATGCAAACTCGTGGCATTTTTAATATTTCTGTCAAGCACGACCCAGATCTTCCTTTTACAAACTCTGTCATGGAGCGAGTTCCCTCCTTCCCACTTGATCAATACTTGTACAGAGACAGAAGGGTTGACTAAATTGGTGATGGTGCTTCACATTTCATGGAGTGTTCCCCTTCCCTCATCCACAAAGTGACAACAAGCCAGCACATCCCAAGTCACGGGGAAAATGATCTATTGGAATCACTTTGCTTCACAAAATATGGGAGAAATATTTCCAGTATCATTAAATTTCTCATTTGTCCAGTGCATTTGTCCAGATCATAAAATCACATTGGGGAAAACAACAACAAATCAACACAACAATCAAACAGGAAGGGGAGAAGGAAAGACTGGTAAAATTAACACTGCCTAAGAAATAAGATTATCCAAGATGTCAAGTCTGACAGGTTCTTTTTCTTTCCCTTTGAAAGGTGGGTTAAGACAAGGAAGGAAATTTTATACACGGTGCAAAGACAGATGGGGAAGGGAAATAAAAAAAAACCAAATCAAAGGGAAGAAAAAAAAAATCACAGGGCCTATGGGAGGACGAGAGAAAAGAAACATAAAAAGGGTGTTCCCTTCCCAGTTGTCAGAGACATGAAGGCACCTGGTACAACCTTCATCGACGAAGGCTCGGATCCGTGTCATCAGGAGACAGCTCCCCAGGTTGGAGCCCTGATTTATGGTTTTCAGATTGCCAGCTGTGACATAATTCACCGGGCAGCAAGACCGGGGTCAATACACGTTTAAGTAAAAAGGTTTCTCGTGAGCCCGTGGGGTCAATCAGGAAAAGCTGCTGTTATTGGAGGGGAGATGGGGAGAACGGATGGGCTGGAAGGGGGAGGAGAAGGGACAAAGTCAATTCCTGTTAAGTAATTAAGAACATTTTATTGCTAAACAGCAGTCTAGAAACAAAGCACATCCTGGAGTGTGGGAGCCAAAGGATTTACCCTTTGGAAAGAACCACTGTACCAAGTTCTCCTGGCTCTTCCTCCCCATTACCCTCCAAGCAACTTCCTCCCAAATTCGGCAGGGCCCAGGTTCACTGAGAGAATTGGGATTGTTCAGCCTGGAGAAGAGAAGGCGCTGGGGAGACCTTGGAGCCCCTTCCAGAGCCTAATGGGGCTCCATGAGAGCTGGGAAGGGACTTGGGACAAGGACCTGGACTGATAGGACAAGAGGGAATGGCCTTAACAGACAGAGGGAAGGGTTAGTTGGGATATTGGGAAGGAATTCCTGGCTGTGAGGGTGGGGAGGTCCTGGCACAGGTTGCCCAGAGAAGCTGTGGCTGCCCCTGGATCCCTGGAAGTGTCCAGGGCCAGGTTGGATGGGGCTTGGAGCAACCTGGGACAGTGGAAGGTGTCCCTGCCATGGCAGGGGGTTGGAACAAGATGAGCTTTAAGGTCCCTCCGAACCCAACCCATTCTATGATTCAAATGCTTCTTTCAGACAGAAGCTGTTAAACCACCTGAAGAGAGTTCAGTCCAAGCAATCTAAAGACTCTGTGTTCAAGGAAAGCAAGAGACTGGCCCTGCCCATGTCCCATCATGGCTTCAGCACCTGGTCTAACTCAAAAGGTAAGACCTTCCAGAAACTGAGGTTCCCAATTTTATTTACAACTACCTTGCGGCTGCTGTGGTGTCATTTACTGTAGGACAAAAAACATACTTACTGACTATCTATATATTCATATTGAGGCTCCTTGGGGAATGTTTTAGGGGAAAAAAGTGGCATTTAGCTCAACTGACATAGACAAACTGGTGTCCAGTCCCTGAAGGCCCTTGAACACCCTCCAGTGCAGACAGGATTATTGAAATATTCCCCAGCAAAGTCTAAAACCTTCAATGCACATTTCTGATCTGAGCAGGTCCACATGTAAGAGAAGACAACTGGTCTCTGGGATCAGTCCCTAATTCCTCAGAAAACTGGCTCTAGCAGCTCAACTTCAAGATGCCAAAATGAGATCTCAGTTATTAAAGCCAGACTTGGAGGAGACTGAACTGGAGCCTCCCCTCTCCTGCCTGCACCACCCCAAAGAGCTGAACCCTTTACTTGAAAAACTTCCACACAAAAATGGGGCATGGAATACAGAGGAATACAGAAGAAAAGATGCCTTGTTTTATCAAGGACAGTGGGAATGGCTGCCAAGGGTGAGTAGGTAGTTTGGACAGCTTCTCCTCCTGGTCTGGAAATACCAGTGGTGAGGAGAGTGGAGAGACCAAGATAGTTCAGCTCAAAAGAATCATGGCATGACTACAAGAAAAGACTTTCTGAGAAAGGAGGTATGGAAATCCATCTTCTTGCAGGCTGCCTCCAGAAAGGCCTGGCAGCTGGAACCAGGCTCTTGGTAAGGTCTATGTGGCCTGAACAGTAAAGCCTGGGAAGCTGCTCTCCAGCCAAGCAGGCCTGGAAAGCTGAGTTACTCACCAGGATTGGACCAGAGCTGTTCCTGGGAGCGTGGATGGGGCCATCCAGTCCAGCTTGGTTTGGCACAAGAAGGTGGCTGCACAAACAGAGGTCAGAACGAGATCCAAACCCAAGCCCGTTGCTGCTGCCAGGGAAGATGACACAACTCCAAAGAGAAAAGCCACCACAGGCTAAGGCATTTCACTTGGCTTTGTAGGCCCTGGCCATCACTGCTGGTGCTGCTGGTGCATCCAAAGAAGGCACTAAAGGGGAAGTCCAGGTTTTACCCACAAGCACAAAAGTGAATTATGACTTTCCAGTTCTAACACAAGCCCTCTGACTCACCACACAAGCTGGTTACTGCTCATCCTGTTTCAAATTTACTTTCCCTCCAGCAAACCTCCCCAGTGTTGCATTAATTTCTTTTCTTTCTTGGGTTGCTTGAATCCATCTCTTTACAGTACAGAACTGACCTTTTTTTCCCATACTTTGTGGGTTCTCTGCTGTATGCAGGTCTTGGGGATACCAAGAGACTCCTCCAGAAACCCCCTTGCTGCCCACACTCCTGAAGGCCTCTCCAGATGTTTCCTGGGGTGCTTCCATTACTGCTGGGTCATTTCTGTAACAGATTAGTGCAGAAGCAACACTTCTATAAAACCATTCAGCACATTAAAGAAAAATATCATCCATTTCAGACCGAAGTTCTCTTGAGAAACAGGAATGGGTTGTCGGCTCAGCCTCTGCTTTGAATAACTGAAATGTAAAGTAGCATATGGGGGTTACAAACATTTGCTTTCAGCGTGGGACTCTGGAATCCAGCTCTTGTAAAGCCAGGATTGGAGATGAGATACAGCTACCAGCTCTGGGCTGGGCACTGCCTTTACAGAGCATTTAGGCCAGACTGGAGCAGCTCAGCTGCAAGGTGCACACAGGCTTCAAGTGTTTTCCTCATTATTATTGCAGAGGCCGTAAGTGGCAAAGGCAGCTCATGTTTTCTCCCGGTTTCTAACTTGCGGGAAAGCTCGTTATCAGTGGGGCATCCTTGAAACAGCAACCAAGAGCATTAACTTTTAATATTTAATGTATTCCTCAGGCTCTGGGAGAGCAATGTGAGAAATATCCCGTAAAAATCTATTAGTGTTAATAAAATACCACCCAACAGGTTGTCCATTATCAGCAATTAAAGTTTTCAAAGCAGGTCAGATAACTCCCCGGAATGATTTGTGTGGCCTTTACATCCGTTCTTCTCCTTCTTCCATTTTTTTTTTTTTTCCCCTTTATTAAACTTTCTCAACTCTTTCTTCCTCCCTCCCTCCCACAGCCCAGTCTGAGCCCTAACCAGTGAATTATAGCACTAATGAGGTGTTTATACTCTCTGCCCATCAATCACAGATGTGTGTGAGTGAAAGCACCAGCCGATGGTCGGGAAGTGCTGCAGTCTTTGCTGCAGCCAAAGGAATATTAGACTGTAGTTAGATAAATCCCCTGCTCTTTCCCTTTGTTGCTCTTAGCCCCAGGGCAGGAGCAAACACACTCCATCAGATTTTCTGCCTGGCATCAAAATGGGGACATCCTTGTAGCTCATGTGTGTAACCTCTGTCCTCTCATTTGTCTCACTTCACCCCTTAACCACAGCAATGCAGCCCTGGAATGTGATATCCCTAAAAACCAAAGGAGCAGCTTACACAAGGTGCCATCAAACAAGGCAAGAGCTGCCCCCAGTCCCCCTCTTTCAATGCTTTTCTCAGCTTTTCCTTGTCTGTGAGCTCCCAGAACACAGACCACACGGATGGTAGCACCCTGAAGGACCAGCCCCGAGACCAGAGTCAGAAATTAGTTAATTTATACTTTTTTCATGGCTTAAAACAAAACAAAACCAAGACTTGGATTTTTAGCAGCAAGGCTTTGGCTTTCTCCCTGCTAATGAATTAATCTTAAAAGAAAATCAAAATGAAATCTAAATTAATAAACACCCATGTTTATGGAGACCTCAAAGAGCTTTACACCTACACAAACCCAGTCATTAAATGAGGTCTCTGTGGTCTCCATTTAGCATAAACTGGGAGAGACCAGGGCAAATTCAGGTGTGATGCTCACAAAGAACTCCTCGGGGTACGTTTCCTGCAGCCTCACAGTTCCTGGGAAAAAGACAAGAGCTCCTGGCTGGTGACCCCAGCAGCACTCACACCACTGGGAAATCTCCTGTGAGATCTTTAAGAAAGGGAGTTAGGAGCAAAGACAAGGAGCTAAAGGGACTCAGCCATGGCTGGAGAGGCTAAAATCCTCTCCCAAAGCAGCTGTTTCTCTTCTACTTTGAGAGCAGGATCATTGCCAGCTCGAGTACCCCAGACGTGTCCAAAGCCAAGCGTGCACTGCTGGCAGGCTCCTGCCCGAGGGCTCTGCTTCTACCCTTACCTCAGCACATACTGGGGTGGAGCAGGCAGCCTTTCCTCATCCTGTTGAACCATTAGTGTGTGGGGCTTCTGTATTATTCTTACAGAAAATTATGTTTTTGCTTGAATGTGGTTGATCTCTGCGGTGCTTTTTTGGAGCAGCATCCCCACTGCCCTTGGCTTTTACAAAAACTGTGATCAGCCCTCCCATCTTCCCCCTATTCCCACCTTATTTATCTCCTCTGCTCCTCACAGGATCCTTTTCTAACTGTTTCTCTTTTCTGGTTCATGCTCTGTCCCTGTAAGTGAAGCTCTCCCTGTGTTCTGCTCCCTCCCCACATGCTCAGATGCCCACCAAGGCAGCTCTCTCCCTTCAGGGTGATCACCCACTGCCACATTGCCCTTGGGAAAACAGCAGCCCTGGGGCTGCCATTTCACTTCCTTTGGGACAGGAGATTCCTTGTCTTTCCCCAGGTTCATGCCTAAGGCAGAGATTTTTAACTCTTATCCACCTATAACCCCCTACCAGTTTTGTAAGGAAGCTACAGCTCCTTGTGCAGCCCGTTCCCATCTGCTGACAAAATCCACATTCTCCGTAATCACTGCCCATGAAAACCACTTCACAGTTATCCATGGATCCCCTCAGCCTGCTGGTAGAAGAACCTGAGGACATTTTCCAGTGGAAATAAAAGCCTTTTGTCAGCCCAGCTACTGGGTCAGGTCCTGATGGGAACCTGCCACAGACTCTGAAGGGACAGATGGGGACAGTTCACCCTCTGGCAACACTGATAAGGGGCAAAGACAACATCACCCTGTGGCCACACTGCTTTGGGAACTCAGGCAAACACATCTGAAGGTAGCTCGAGGTGCCTTGTCCTCCCACTCTGTCTGCTGGGGAGAGATTTGAATGTCTTGGTAGGGGGAGGGATGAGAAGGGGAGAGAGGGAGACAAAGAGCACTGGGTTTGTGGTGAGCAGTGGGGAGGGGGGACTTGGCAGCTCTTCACAGCAGAGCAGGAAGCCTTAATACTTGGAGCCAGTTGAGCAATCTCACTGGTGACCTCCCCTTGTAGGCACCAGTGCTCTCACACAGGGGAAAAACAGAGGGACAGAAAGGAACAGAAGCTGAGAGAAGATGGCACAAAGAGTCCCCACAACACAGGAATGAAGGGACACCGTGCTCCATGCTATCCAGGAACGTGGGAGGAGTACTGGGGGGGAGAGCAAACTCACTGTCCAGATGCATCTCATGCCTGTTCTGAGGGGTTATGTTTCCATTTACAAACAAGTGGTTGGTTTTTCTCAAGAACTTGGCATGTTGGGAAAATGTGGCTTTGAGCGTCCCGAGGGCGATATGTAAATCAGAGGGTAGGTGTGCTGTGCTGCCTCAGGCCTGAATCATTCCCACTGGTGACAGAGCACTACAGCTCCTGACTCACATCTCCAGGATTCCTCCCTACGGAAACCAGAGCGTGGGAGGGGAGGACACAGAAATGGTGCAGAGCCACATCTCACAGCTGGGAAGAGAGGAGATGGTCCTTGACACGAGAGTTGGGAAACACTGAGTATCCCACAGTTTAGCTAAAGCCCCAGGGAGCTGCTGGGTGAGAAGTTCCCTAAGAACTCAAGTTCTTATAGACCTCATCCTCTTCTGACATCCCAGGCAACCACAGGACACAGATGTCCTACTTCACCTACATCTCTGCACAGACACCTCCTGTGTTCTTTTTGTTGCTAGAACTGAGGACTCCAAATACCATTTGCCACCAAAATATTTTTAATATCTCTTGTACCCCCCTTTGTCCTGTGCACAAATTAATATTTGTTGTTAAATTTATACCTTAGCAGGGCTTAGCAACTAATTTCCTTCCATCATAGAAACTTCCTCTGAGGAGGAATAAAGCAACCACTTAACAACTTCCAGAGAGGAAAGATATACATCTGGTGGTGCCCATGAATGCTCTGAGACCATTTGGGCAAGCACATGTGAGAGGGACAGCCCAAAGCTCCCCTGGTGAATCTCTCTGTCCCCAAGTACCACCCCACCTTGCAGCAGGGTCAGCAGAGCAGAATGTGCCTCCACGCACACGGCAGAGCCTGGGAAAGAGGGGGAGAGCGTGGGCAGCACAGTGGTTTATGGGTAGGAATTCCTTGTTTAGGACAATGCTAGGAGTCAGCTGAAAATCATTAAGTTTGGTCACTTGAGTGCTTTTGAAATCCATGTCCCAGCCACGAGTCTGAGGCAGGATGAGTCATGTGGGGAACACGCCCGGACCATGCACAGATGGACCCACACACCAGAACCAGCTGAGTAAGGTGTAAAACAAAGCAAAACCCTAATTAAGGACACCCTTAAATATGATACCAGCACTGTTACACTGCACATCATTTCTCCTTGCGCTGTGGCCAGGATGGCAAAACATGTCCCCTCCAAAGTCAACAAAGGCTTTCTGGACAATGCCCAAGATTCCGTGTGCTGGGCTGGCTCCAGCAGCGCGAGGCAGGAAGGACCCAGATCACAGCCAAAGGCTGTGTTGCCACAAGAGTGGATAAGCATGGAGCCAGCCTGGGCAAGCTGAGGGAAAGGCATTGATCCTACCCTGCCAATACAGCCACTATGAGACCCACTGGATTTCCTCTGCCTGCAGGATTATATGGAAATAAGAGCCAGAATGGGAGCAGGAAGAAGAGAACGAGGAGGAAATCACACCCCATAATTTTAAGCCTCCAAAAGGTAGGGGTTCAGTCCAAACTAATTGTTTAAATTCACTTTATATTCAATGAGAAAGAAACTCCTTGCCAGAATGGAATTTCTCTCATCTTAAATTAGGTGGGATACATGTTCCTCCTTACTGTTCTCTGTTAACGAGAAACCTGGACAATTAGTTTAGTCTGGATACTTTGCTTAAGAAGACTAAAATTAGATGAGATGAATCCTACCCTAAATGTCCTATCCAGGTGAGTGTGATCTGTGTGTGACAGCCAGGAGTCCAGCTTTGCTCCCTTGTGCCCTGACACACCATCTGCTGTTTTCACCACCTTTCCTCCCATTGATCATCACCCAAATCCTTGAGAAATCAAGGCAACTCCTGCCATGAGGATCCCAGAAAGTGGCAAATTCTACCTTGCAGGAATAAAGGCAGGAGAATCTAGAGAATGCAGGGGTGAAAAGTGGTTGGCATCACAGTTAGTTCAAACATTTTGTGCCATTGGTATGGACAATTTCTCTTTAAACTGCCTATTTGTCCTATTTCTAAGCTGGATGAATTTGTGGGCCCTGGCCTTTCTCCCAGAGCAGCTGAGCTCTCTTCCAGCTTCCTCTCACAATGGGCACAAGAGCTGGAGCCCGTGAACTCCTTCTCTGCTTCACCTTCCCTTGCTCTCTGCTCCCCCAGCACACAGAGCCCCGCGTTGAGCCGAGCTCAGCCGCTCTGTGATGGAAAACGAAGGCAGCTGCCAACACACAGGGCTGCCTTCAGTCCCTGAGTGCAAAGGAGGTGCAATTCACCCCCTCTGTGCCAGGTTACACCAACTCTGCTATCCATGACATCCCTGGCCCTGCTCAACAGCTCCAAGCAAACTGCACAGACTTGCGCTGATACAATTAGCCCGCCTCAGTCCTGGAAAAGGAGAGCCCCTGAAAAACCATGCTGAATCCTGCCTCTTCCAAACCCTCACAGCTTCTTCCTTTTCCTCCTTCCTCCGTTTTTATTGCTGTAATTATTTTTCCCCCTTCTTTTTCCCCCCTTCTTCCCCCCACTAACGGGCGAGAAACACAAGGGAGAAAACGCAGGCAGCCAAAAGCTCATTAACATACTTGACCTTTCTGAGGAAAATTAATTCCAAATTCGCACATACCGGCTGTGCTGCTTGGTTTTGTCAAAACGGTGGCATCATTAGAGAGGAGACGAGATGGCTCAAGGGGACGGGGTGTCTGCCACCTCAATGGAACTTGCACCGAGTTACTGAGTGCTGGCACAAATAAAGCAATGACATGGGCCATTCTGTCAGCTTTTCACATGAAATTAATCTTCGTTTCGTTGGCTGTGTAAATTTTTATCACCATGGAGTGGGGGGTGATGAATATACCAAAGCATCCTGACAGCTATGGCCTGAAAACTCGAGATTGTCTCAGCATCTCAGGGCGGTGGTGCTGGAGCGGAGCCCCTCGCCCCTGCGCGTGCACGCGCGGGTGGGTGTGCTCCTGCAACTCCGATGTGCTGTGGCCTGGGAAATGCTTGAGGCTTGGATTTCCTGCCTCCAGGGCAATGGCAAACAAATTACTGCTTTTTGCTCCCCCCACCCCCTACACCGAGCCCCAGTCCAAAAGCTGGTTGGGATCCCGGCATGCTTTGCCGGGGCTGGCAGGATTTCCTGGCTAACGAGCAAAAATGAGCAGCTTTGCTTTCTGCCATGGTTCTGGAGCTTGTTGTTGCTGCTGTTTTTTGAGGTGTATGTCACGTTGCAGTCCAGGTAGGGACGTGACATTGTTTGCTGCTAGCAAGGATGTGAGAATAACACACAGCACATGCACCTCCTGCCCCAGACAGCGTCGACACAAACACCCCCGTGTTCATCCACAGCTGCACCGACACAGACGTGTGACCAGGCTCTGCTCTCCCACATATTCACCCCTGCCAACAGCAGGACAACCCACCCTACACCCAAATCCACACACACAAACAGCAACCTGGGAACCTGCAGGGTCACAGTTTTTTACTCTGTGCTCTGTATTTGAGACAGAGGAGAGACTTAACTCTTAAGTCCCTACAGATAAGCAACACAAATTACACAGAATCGCAGAGTGGTTTGGGGTTATCTCATTCCAACCCCTCTGCCAGAGGCAGGGATACCTTCCACTAGGGAAGAATTTCATACAGAGACTTGTCTCCCAAGCAGTCTGGCTGCTACTGGCCAGACCCAAATCCACAGGGACTGGCTGGGCAGTGACCAGGCCCCTGGCCATTATTGCACATGTGGCACTTGGCATCACTCGCTAGTCAAGGGCATCGACTGCTCTTTTCAGAGCAATAGAGAGCTCAGCCAAACCCAGTCACCCCCCTGCACTCAAACTGTCACTCAGAGGCAACATGCTCATGGAATTGTGTTGCTTATACTTTTGGCTTCAGCAGGAAAATCTGGATTTGGCCCCCGAATGTAAAAGCATGTGTCACTTCCTGAACTAACCAGTGCTCGTGCTGTCCTAAAATGCACCCCCGTGACAGCTTGGAGGAACTGAGCAATGACAGAGGCACATCCTGGCATAGGTGAACACAGTTTGCAACCCTGTCCATGAACATGGACAGCATTTTCTCCCCAGAGAAGGGAAGGCTGTGGGAAGACCTTATAGCAGCCTTCCAGTACCTAAAGGAGGCCTACAAGAAGGTTGGACAGAGACTTTTTACAAGAGGTTGGAATGAAAGGATAAGGGGGAATGGCTTCTCAGTGCCAGAGGGCAGGGTTAGATGGGATACTGGGAAGAAACTCTTCCCTGGGAGGGTGGGGAGGCCCTGGCACAGGCTGCACAGAGAAGCTTCCATCCCTGGAAGTGTCCAAGGCCAGGCTGGATGGAGCTTGGAGCAACCTGCACTAGTAGAAGGCGTCCCTGCCCACGGCAGGGGGTGGAACTGGATGAACTTTAAGGTCCCTTGCCACCCAAACCATTCTGTGATTCTATGAACACCTCCCTGGCCCTGCCTGAGTGGAAGAATGTCCACACCAAATAAGAAATCCCTCCTCACACGTGCCTGATGTCCTCACACTTCCCACTGAGGGTGCACACGGGAACAGAGATGGGTGTTCACATTTGTGTGAATTTAAAGACAGTTCACAAATAATTGTTACTAAAGTCTTACAAGTAAACATCTTTGGAAATACATAATAGATCTCAACTGCTATTTTCTATTAATATATTACCAATCTTAAGTTATTCCACCAAATACTGGTCTCGAGCAAACCCAAAATCAGTCTCACAGCCTCCCCAACACCAAGCCACAGGTAGGTCAAACAGATGTGTGTATATATATATCTATATATGCATATAAATACAAATCCACCCCTGTCCATGGCTGAAAGAATTCCCAGGTCACCATTCCACGATCTGCTGGTTAACCAGCAGTACTTCTATACACCAGTGGTCCCTGCACTGCACTGAGTAAAACACTCAAAGCCACTTCAGGCTGCTGTGCTTACCTCATCCATGGCTGTGCTTCCTGCTTTTTGGGGGCAGATGAGAGTCTTTAGCCTTTAGCAGTGGTGGAGAGTTCCTGGGTAAAGTCATCTCACCAGCAGCTTGATTTATGGCAAAATAAAATAAATGTGGCAAAGAGGAGTGGTCAGATCTTCAGCCTTTCCAGTGATCCCCACCTAAAAGATAAGAACTACAATGAGAAAGAAACACCTTCCCAAAAACTATACCCTGTTCCAGATTTTCTCCTGGTTTAAAACTGAGCCAACTGTGACAGTCACAAAGTCACATCACCTAATGCCCACCTGGCAGGTGTTTGGATTTCACCACAGTTACTGTTATGTGAAATCAGCCCCACAAGCAGAACATAGCCTGATGCTGGGTGAATTTTTTAGCCTTATATTTTAGTCACCAGAATACTGGATTAGCCAGATTTGGGTTATCCAATAGCATTTGCAAAATTTATCAAACACCTCTGACTGCAAAAAATGGGAAAAGGCTGGAAAAAGGGAAAGATTCCCTTAGATCTTTTTTCTCAAAATGAAACCATGCAGTTGTATTTCCATTTTTCCCATTCACCTGCAGGGCTTTGCTCAGGATTCCCTTGTGCTTTAAGCTGGAAAGTGTATGAGCAGGGTTTCTCCCAAGTGGGGTCTGAAAACAAGCTGAAAAAAAAATACCCTTTGCCTTCAGCACAAGGTAATAAGTAGGTAGGAGCCTCCAGGGAGTCTGAGGTTCCTCCCCAAATTAACTACTTCAAGATTTTAAACCTGTGATTTAGGCAGTTATGGTTGTGACCAGTGTGGCTACTGGGAAAGGAGGATTTCAAATGTCTGAATCCCTCCAAATACAGGAAAGGGAAAATGTTCAGTGGATCTCCAAGGCCAAAAAAGACAAGAGCAAAAATGGTCACATCATAGAAATATTAGACATGCAGGAGATCTGGTAGGTCATCTGATCCATCCTGGTTCTCCCAAAGCTGGATCAGCTGCTGTGATCTCCTGGAATATGGTCCTGGAAACACTTGAAGTCTCAGATCCATTAAATCTGAGCCCAGACTGGTAAGAGGCAAAGGCTCAGTGTTTGGGTTTTGTATTTAGTATTTTGTTATCACTCCAATTCCAGCCAAGAGCACGTGGACACTTGTGCCACAGGCACCTGGCAGCGAGGAGAGCTCACAGCACACTCACCTGTGCCAACAGGTCGAGGGAAACCATCATCCCTCTGTGAGCTCTTAGACCCCATCTGGTGTATTCCCAGTTGTGAGCTCCCAAGTACAAGGAAGATGCTGTTAAACCTGAACAAATCCAACAGGGAGCCACCAAGAAGAGAGTCAAGGGGCTGGATCTATGGAGATAAGCTGAGAGAAGGGAGTTTGTCCACCCTGATCAAGTTTTAGGGGCAGTAAATTGCACCCTTCTTGGTCACATGGCATGTATTGGGAGACAGACCCAGGTTCTTTGCTCAGGTGTGTGGTAGGGGAGTAAAAGACACATTATAGGTCAAAAGAAAGGACAAACATTGAAGGAGTGAAGGTTCTGCCTGGGTATAAAGGGGAAAAAAAGGGGCTACCACATCTCTGTCTCAGGAGGTTTTAAACATCTGACAGGACACAGCCATGAGCAACCTTTTCTGAACCCAGTGTGAGCCTCCTTGGAACAGTGGTTGGACTAAACCTCAAGAGGTCCCTTCAGGCTCAGTTTGCTCATCTCTCCTTCCAAATTCTGCAACACCTTTGCAGGCTGTGTAGATGCACCTATATCTGTGCATGCAGGAGAGGGGTGCACGTGCTCTGGGGCACTGATGCACCTGCACAAAGAGCAGGTTGGAGTTTGCAGGGGGTGATGACCACTCAGAGAAATTCTGCCTCTACACGCACGCACAAGGACAACAAAGGGAAGGTATTTGTGCATCTGTAAGGAAGTGTTTGTGTCTGTGCTCACACATCAGTGCAACTGCTGCATGAGGGAACGTGTGTCTGCCCACACACGCGAGCTCAGGAGAGGGAGAGGCTGTTTCCAGCTGCATGGAGTCCACAGAGGAGATCTCCCAGGAAAGCTGCGCTAACAAGAGCATCCTTCTCCCTCTTGCCAGCCCTTTGTGGCTTGTTGAAGTAATGTAGTTTCTGAGGGGGGGAAGTCTTATATCTTGAGACAAACCACATACCTCCAGGGTGTGCATCCAGCCTGGAAGAGAGTGGAAGTGAGACGAGAGAACAGTCCAAGTCTCTCTGAGGTGTCACTGTGCGCACACGGAATGCGATGACTCGGCCCCATCGGAAGCGATGGGGTGAGAAGAGAGAGCGAGCTCCCTTGAGAGGGCTTCAGAAATAGAAATAGGACAATCCAAACACGCTTCCACTTGAAGTCATTCCCAATGTACATTCCCAAAGCAGCAGGGATCTTCTAATAGGGTTGTGGTTGGAAAAGGTGTTCAAACCCATGCACACAGAGGTGCAGTAGTGAAGTCTGGTGTCAGAAGACACATGTAAAATAACGTCTGGCATCAAGTGCTCTTCACCTAAATGTTCACCAAAAGAGGTTCTGGTTAACCTCTGATGCTTTAATAACCCCCTTGCCAGTCTGGGTAGGAGCAGAGAAGCAGCACTCCCAAATTCCAGAGAGATGAATCACTGGGTAACCTGGGGCACCCTGGTCATGCTGAAGGGAAGGGGAATTGAAACAGATTGTCAGGGAGCACCAAGGCACAGTGTGGGAGGAGGGAGAGGCAGAGGGGATGCAGTGTGTTCAACAATATGTGTCCTGACTGCAGTCTGCAACCTGAGAGGGGGAAAAATCCCATCCAAAACCTCCAGCTCCAGACACCCTCTTTGTCAGCAGAATTTGAATTTCTGGGGCTGCTCCTGGCCCAGGAGCTTTGCCAGGTGCTCTGGGAGCCTGACTGAAGCTCTGCACTGTTGAAGTTCACCTGCTGGGTTATGGCCAGGAGCTCCTTCCATCCCATAGGATGGGTGAGAGAGAATTTGTAAGTAGGTGATCAGAACAAATGATTTACCAGGGCACTAAAAGATCAAGGCAGTTGTTTCTAAAGGATCTCAGAGCAACTCAAGCCTAAAGTGTTACTGTTCTTTCAGGTCTACCCCCAGGCTGTCAACCTTGCCCCAGCTTCTTAGAATAAATAATTGTCCCACTCCTCATTAGCCAAAAAGTAGGAAACCTGTTCCAAAAGCTCCCTGCACACTCCCCCAAGAAAACAGGCCTGTGATAAGTATCAGCTTCTCAAGAACACAGAGCCATAAGAAGTATAAAATTTCCAATTCATATTTTAAATGAGATTCCTTTTGCAGTTCCAGTAGTATGAAAAGAATAAGAAAAAGAAAGGCTTTGATAAATACCTTTTCAATACCAACTCCGAGTCTCACCCCAGGTTTCACTGTAGGTCACACATTCTGATTCATGGTGGAGCAGCTGAGGGAGCTGGGGGGGCTCAGCCTGGAGAAAAGGAGGCTCAGGGGGGACCTTCTGGCTCTGCAACTCCCTGGAAGGAGGGGGGAGCCAGGTGAGGGTCGGGCTCTGCTCCCAGGGAACAAGGGACAGGATGAGGGGAGATGGTCTCAAGCTGTGGCAGGGGAAGTTTGGATTGGATATAAGGGAAAATTTCTTCATTAAAAGGTTGCTCAGGCAGTGGCACAGGACAGCCAGGGAAGTGGTGGAGTCCCCATCCCTGGAAGTGCTCAAAAGCCCTGTGGATGTGGCTCTTGGGGACATGGGTTAGTGGTGGGCCTGGCACATGCTGGGGGAATGGTTGGACTTGATGATCTCAGAGGGCTTTTCCAACCTAAATGATTCTCTGATTGAATTTGTGGCTCTTCCTTTGATACTGTAGCTGTAAACCCCAAAACATCCAGCTTCCATTAAGGAATATGAACCTTTGGACTATGGGAGTATAACCAGGGCTGTGCTACCACATTAACATCAGTATGAATTGCATCACCCTTAACCACTGTGAGCAGTTCCCAATGCCATAAGAAGCCCCACCAGGTTGGAAATGGGATCCACCAGGTTGGAAATGGGATCCACCAGGTTGGAAATGCGACGCTCCTGAGAGCGTTGTGAGCAAAGGGGAACAATCTCAGGATTTTAAACGCCACTTCTAAAATTTAAGCCATTTACTCCTGGGGTGGAAATGGCTGTTTCTGATTGTAAAAAGGTTGGATCTCACTCATAAATCCCCATGTGGGAAGTCACTAGAGGGGGCCAGAAAACCACCTCGTAGTAACAGGGGTTGGAAAATCAATGGCAAGGACAAGGACTTGACTTTCACTCTCTGAGTAGTCCACTGAGATGAGCAGGACAGGCTCCAGTGCCTCTGCTTACAACTGGTGCCATTTAGTCCATGCATAGTTCCACTGAAATGAATGGACATCTTCAAGAAAAAGAGCATTAGTCCCGTGAGTAAATGTGACACGATTTGGTCTTTAAATAGCACTACCCTTTTGATGACCTTCCACAATCATAAAATTAAGCCTGGAAAGACCTCCAGGGTAAAATCAAACCCAATTTGTCAAAATGTGTCAGAAAGAACACAGTGTGTAGCCAACCTAAGTTGGAATCATGTCTCCACACAGGAAAGAGTTGGAGGTCGTGGAGGAAACACAGGAATGACAGAAGCCAAGCAAAGTCCGTGGTGATGTGGGATTCATGCTATGCAGGGCATCTCATCACTCCTCTGGGCTCCAAGAAATGCCTTGGTTTTGTTTCAGCAGCACTGAAAAGCTTCAGCCTGGCCCAGGGTGACACTCCCAGAGCACGGCAGCTCAAAGACTTGGTGGGCCAAGATCACAAAAGGTGGGGGAGTTCCCAACAGCACCAACGAGGAGTGACCATGCCAGGAAAAGAGAGGAGCTTTCAGAAAGCCACATTAGTGCTGATGGGAAGTTGCCACGTAGATGCACTGCAGGATACTGGCAGGATCCAATTACAGTGAGAGCCTCTCTCTGTTAACTCCACTGGGCACCACAGCAGCAGCTCTGGCAGTGCCTCCTCCTGCCCCACCCGGGGGATCAGCATTAAACTCCTGCCTTTTGATCACTGAGTGCACAGCCACGGGCTCTGCTGATGAAAGGTCTTCTCAATCAGGTCTCTTGGCAAGGTCACAGGGAATCACAGAGTATTCTGAGTTGGAAGGGACCCACGAGGATCATCGAGTCCAACTCTAATGCGAATGGACCATACGGGGCTCAAACCACCAAAGCAGCAATTTCTGCAGAACATTTTCTTTTCTGTCCAACAGCGTGGGCTCCAAATAGAGTCATAGAACATCCTGAACTGCAAGGGACCAACATTGAATCCAACCCCTGGCCCTGCACAGACACCCCAACAATCCCACTATGTCCCCGAGAGTGTTGTCCAAACACTCCTGGAGCTCTGGCAGCCTTGGGGCTGTAGCTGGTGACCCTCAAGCCCCCTCAGTGATCTCTCTTTATGTGCAGATGTCACCAGGCTCACTGGAGGGAAGGAGGGACATTCTGGCTACACTCAAGTCCATGAGGGCTTCTGACATCAACTTCTTTGACCCTCTTTTCCAGGCACGTTCCTGGAGAACTTCTAAAGACCTTCTAAAAGGTGACCAAGTCCCTTATGAGGAAACACAGATTTCCTTATGAGAGACTCCACAAACAATGTTTAGGACTCCACAGCTGAAAAACTGCTGCTCACAGACAGCTCTAAAGTTGCTGCTGCAAAGATCTACCTCGTGCTAGGCAGGAAAAGGCTCTGCTCTCCTGCTGGACAGCCCTTCACGTGCATCATACCCACACTGCAAGGCTGTGCCATAAAAAAGTCTGATTTGTTATGAGAAGCTGTCAGTGATGAGAAAGGTAAGATTTGCTTTTCAATTCTTTTCCCTTCAACTGCCACTAAAAATGATTCACGGCAAAGTCGAAGTCTACGTAACTACAAGATTAGAACTGAGACCTACCATAAATTAAAAGGCTTTTCTTTCTGTGCTTCCCTCACTGGGCTGTATCAGGTTACCAGGACAGAATAATTGTAGTAATCCAGAGACAGCCAAGCTTGGCTTGACCAAAACTCAACTGCTACTTGCTTAAAAGGTAAGTGATACCTCAAGAAACACATGTTGGCTACGTGGCTTAAAACAATGGATCCTTGTAGAAAATCATAAACCTGTAGTTAAAAAAAAAGGAAGTTACATTGTAAAATGACATTTCCCATAAGCAGCAGACTGTCAGGGCACTGATACCATGTGCTGGGGGACTTCTCTAGGGCTGCTCAGCAGAGGAAATGAGGAAAAAATAAAAAGAGCTGAGCACTGCAAACATTCCCAGGGTATTGAAAGAGGATGGACAGAGAACAGGTTTTCTCCTCATTTCTTTCCCAAGGAGAAAAATTAATGAATGTAGAAAGTGGAGAGAAGTAAAGGAGAACGGAAGGGAGACACAGACATGTTTGAAAAGTGTCTTATTTTTTTCTTAAAATCAGAAAAACCAGAGGTTTTGATTATAGGAATTTGTTTTGGTGGGTGGAGGGGGGAACCTACAAAATCTGGGGCTTGAATGGAAGCTTATGATTGGGAAAGCACAACCTTCTCAAAAATCTCACTTCAGTAAGAAACAATAAATAATATTTATGTTATAATAATGTTCTATTATAATGCTACATCACAGCTCTGTGCTTATTCCAATGCTAGCTGTACATCCACAACCACCAGGCATCTCCAGATGGCATTAAATAGGTTGGCAAATGTATTTTGCCAAAAAGAATTAAGGAACTTTATGTACCATCAAGGTACATTTTGCCTCACCACCACTAAAATCCAAGATCCTACAAGGCCTTGTAAGGATAGGGATACAAAGCCACAAGGCAAGAAGAATTAGGGCAGTGCAGATGAATTTCCTGCTTCTCTTGGCCATACAAAACCCAAACATGAACCTGAATTGTATGAAGTGCTGGACCATTTGGTTCAAGTGTCCTTAGCACTTTTTTCATCTACCTGAACTGGAAAAGGAAAAATAAAAGAAACCAAAAACTGTACAGAAAGGATGGCTTCGTTTTGCACCTCCACAGAGGAGTCAGGAGTTTTTCCTAAAAATCTCTCTGCATGAAATCAATGCCAGAAGTCTGTCAGGGTTGGTGAATTCTGGATCCACACCCCAATTTCACAGAGACTATGAATGACATGGAGTGCTTGTACCTGAGCAGCAATTAATGGATTTTTCCCCACTGAGAGCGTGTCTGGACTTGTCCCTCAGGTTCCCCTCTCTCAGGTTGGTACTCGCTCCTGTCTCACTGGGTGCACACGGCTCAGAGTTTGGTTCCCTCTGCATCAGCCACCAGGATGGAATGGCTGTTGCCATAGTTACTGCTCCAGTAACATCACAGTTTCCACAAAGATGCTTCAGCAATTTACTCTGGTGATTAAACTGCAGCCATTTATGGCACAGAATAAATAACAGGGCAACGGTGAATTATGGGGCTACGGCTCCATCGATGGGTCCCGGTGACATCATAAACCACAAGAACCGAGCTCGAGTCATCAGAACTCCTGAGATGGAATTATAAGCTCCATCATTCAAGCTGTGCTCTTTAAAGATATTTGATATAACACATGGAGCCAACAAAATGAAAGGGAGAGAGGCAGAGACAGACCGTCAGGCTCTCAGGCCAACCACGTACTCCCCTGGCCACCACGAGTCTGCAGCCAGGAGTGGTAAGAGCTGCCATGGTGCAGAGGGGAGACAGACTGCCAGGCACTCAGCACAGCCAGGTACATGTCTGGGTTTGGGAGGGCTGCTCCAGATCAATGCTGCCCGTGGGACAGCACCTCAGAGCCTGCCAGGAGGAGCTGCATTCCCAGCAAAGGTCTCCAGGAGCACTGGCATTGCAAACCAGACTAAACATGCATGAAGTACAGGCTTAATTTCCCTTGCAAGCTCATTTTTGTTCTGCTGGAGCGGGTCCACCTCTCTCCCAAGGTTGCTGCACCCCACGGGGGGCAAGGCTCAGGTTTTGGGGTCAGAGCCCTGAAGCAGCACAGTGTCTTTGCATCCCGATGCTGCCAATGAAGGAGCTTATTTTAGAGCAGACCAAGACTATTTGCTGGCCAAGACTTTTTTCTTTAAAGGATCTGGGGCCAGGTCTTGAACAGGCTGTAAACTGCTGACATGGGCTGAAATGAGCCCAGGCCCTGGCTCCAAGCCCACGGTGCTGGGACAGCAAACACCTGCAGCTGAGGGCTGTGGAGGTTGGGTAACATCGATTGCTTTGTACGTTCTGGCCCATTAGATGTTATTTGAAATCCTGAAGTATCAGAGAACAGAACGATCTATAAGATCACTGATAGCAGATGGATCTTCTCGCTTATAAAACTTGTTTGTTTGACTTCAGTGCTTCCTAAAACTTGTATTTAGCAACTAGCAAATGTAAAGCTTTTTTTTTTATTTATTTCCCTCTATTCTTATGAAAGCTTCAGGCAGCCAGCCCTTTGTTTCTTGATGCATTGGACAACATAGAAGATGTAAACGAGTCATTGCAGGCTCCCTTTCTTTCTTGAGCAGCTCTTCAGATTGCAAAAAATAAATCCCAGGTGGCAAATCACAAGAGAAACACCAAACCAGTCCTGGACTGGGCCAACCAGCTCTGCTGTGCTCAGCCACCTTCTCCCTCTCATCACCATTTCTCCAACAGAACTTTAGGATCAGGGAAGACAGACTCACTTTTCCACTAGTGATTCTCTTGAAACATATACTTAACGGTAGCATTTTTAAAATCACTCATCACTGACCTAAAATGGGATGCTATTTGAGGTCAATGTTATATTTTCCATTGGGGACAGTTTGACCAATGTTGAGTACTTTAAAATTTCCGCCCCTCCATATGTATAAGGATAGAGAGGGAAAGGGAGTGTAGAATGATACATGTGTCTTAATGTACCATACTAGACAGAGACAAAACCACATTTTTAATAGCTTTCTCTATTGATTGCAGAACTATTTATCATGTGACTGCAATAACACACATTTGCAGACTTTAAAAACTAAAGCGCTGCTTCAGAAATGCTGGGCTTGACTCTAATCTCACTGTAAAATGATAACATCTCCAACAAAGGTAATTACCCCCATGTAAAGGGGATCAGAAATGGGTAATTCTGTGCTTCATTTTTAACCTTCTTTCAGATGAGAAGTCGTGTGGAAATACACTTCAGAACAGTTCATGACTTTTGCAAGTTGGCCAGAGTAACTCTCTGGAGCTGCTTGTGCCCATGACAGATCTGAATTTACTCCTCTTCCTCTGCCTTCACCTTCTCTCTCACACATACTCGTTTTAGGTTTTGTCTGCCCTGCTTGCCCTTCACCCTGGATGTTGCGTTGCGACAAAAGGAATGATTTAATTCAGAAAAACCAAACATTACCATGAAAAATTCCCCTTTCACTGAAGAACCAAGGATGATGAAACTGTTCTCTATGTCACATCCTCCAGTAGCAAAAGTGTCCCACTCAGGTGTTCAGGCTGATCTGGACAGCAGGCTGCTGGTTTCTCTTTTCCTGTAAGTTTATTTTTCAAAGGATGGGCCCTGTTCTTATACTGCCTGAGAGAACAGGCAGATTTACAAAAAAGCTGCACAGCACAAGGATGGTGAATTGCTATGGTTAATGAGTAATTTACTAATTGCATATTCTAGCAACAATCCAGGACCTATCCTCCACAATCCAAAACTACTCCATACAGTAGCTAGAAAAGAGTGTAAAGAGAAGGAACAAACCAAAGTGTTTGACACTCAAAGCTCCCTGGCAGCACTGCAGTGGGCAAAATCCTACAAACACCATGGAAAGGGTAATCTTACTAATGCTATAAATTCAGATGAGATAGTGATGATGGCAAGATTGGCCAGCAGACATTCCCCTTTATATAAGGAAGAAGTGGCCACAGGTATGAGGTGAGACTGTTCTCACACCATCACAGGTCACAGGGGCTTTTGGGTCCCACTTTTAAGGGGACCAAAATTGCGGGAAGACAACAAAGCAAAAAGCAGAATCACAACCTTGGGGTTCAGGACAGCAGACTCTTCAAGGATCTACTCAGAGGAATTGCATGGGATGCAGAGAGGAGAAAAGAGGGGACCAGAAATGCTGGCTGATTTGAAAGGATCACCTTTTCCAACTCAGGAATGGTCCATCCTGACAAGCTGCAAGTCAAGCAAAGGGAGCAGGGAGCTTGTGTGGATGGACATGGAGCTCCTGACACAACTCCAAGATACAAGGAATACAAAAGGTAGGAGCAGGGCCAGGTGACCCAGAAGGAACACAGAGACACCATGTGAACATACTGGGATTGATTTAGTAAAGCCAAAGCCTCTCTGGGGTTTAATACAGTGAGGGACACGAGGGGCACCAAGAAAGGCTTCTACAGGAACAGCAGCAGCAAGAGACACATCCAGGAAAAGATGGGCTCACTGATGAAAGGTAAAATAAAGACATGGATAAGGCCAAATTGCTCCATGTCTTCACTTCAGTCTCTCCTGGTAACTCCTGAGCAAACCAAAGTGGCTGAGCCTGCTTTGAGCAGCACATTGGACTAGAAGACTTCCATCAGTCCTCTCCAACCTCAAGTATTCTGTGACTGTATGAATGGAGCAAAGGAAAAACAGCACCTTGAAAGCACTGCTGGGGTTCAGGAAATCAGGCCTGAGTAAAGGAGAGGCTTCCACAGAGAGGGATGCAGGATTTGGGGGATGTCAGCCACTCTTCCCTTAGTTCACACAGAAGCAGTTAAAGCCAGGAATGGGTCTGATTAGACACTCCAAAGGCAATCTGGAGCTCACTCACGTGGCAGGGTGTGTGCTCTGTCTGTGGAATGCCAGAGGAAGCTGGAGGGACCAGTGAAACACAACCAGCTCTTTAAAACACAGGGTCTATTGTCTCACCTGACCAAATTTACCCTAATCAGGTGCTGGCTCCATTTCACCTCTTGAACACGAGCTCCCAGATTTGCAAGGCACACACTGAACTTTAGCAACGAGCACGACAGAAGAGGAAAAAACCAAATCGAAATTTCTCCTTACTCTTTCCCTTTAGTCCCTTGGCCCAGGTGATGAGATGCTCTCACCTGGCCAGAAAACAAAAGGACAGAAATATGGGAGTAATGTAAACTGCCTCTTGTTCTGTCCATGCTTCTTTTTTCTCCTTTAATTTCAATTTGCAAAGACAGTGAAATGGAAAATGTGCCTCTAATTATTACCCCTCTGTGCTTCCTAAAAGCCTCTCTCTGAACTTTTAAGTCTCCTCAAGTTTCAGGTCCTCTTTTTCTCCCTCTCTCTTTCTCTCTCCCCTTTTTTTTTTATTTAAACTAATCTAAAAAAGCTATAAAAAGCCTCTGACACTATAAATTCCCTTGTAAACCCTGGGTTTATAGGTTTAATTGCCTCATTTTACTGCCTTGCATGCTTTGTTCCTTCAGTATTTTAGAGAGCTGCCCCAGTATTTACTACAAGCAGGCAACCTGGGGAAAGAGAGCCCATCCTGGAGCCCTGGACTAGAGTTTGGCTGTGGTCAGAGCTCTGGCACAGGGAGCACCCTACAGAGCCTGAGCCTAGAAATGGCTCCACTCAGACTCACACGTGTGGGAAGCTGAACTAGACAAAAACAGAGGAAAACCTCAGTGCTGGGAAGTTCAAGTCTCCCTTGGCATGGGATAAAATCATGCTCCCAAGGCTGGAGGGAGTGAGGAAACCCACAAAGAGTCTCTCACGGGGGAAGGGGCAGTGGGGAAAATTCTTCTTTTTCTGCTGCAGGAGTGGTTTCTTCCCAAAGCACAGGTACAGGAATCCCAAAGATTCCCAAGCAATGGGACTCCTGTGCTAGATGCTGTACAAAGAAGGACAAACAACTTAGATCCCAGCCCAAGGAATTCCTCATCTGAACAACTTTCCTCTTCAAAGAAGGGATAGGGCAAGGTGAGTATGAAAATCCTACCAAGATTCCCCCTTGATCCCTCATAATCTCTCAGCCACAGTTTTGATCCCAAAGCCTTAATGCCCAAGCAATCAGCAAAATCCACCTTTGCTTCAAACACACACATTTCCTAATTACACCTCTCCCTGTGGAACAGCTTCCCCAGACCTCAGCCAGAGACTGTGGCTGTGCCTCACCCTGAGGGGTGCAACAGATGCACAGGGACTTCATGAGGGGAGCCAAAAACAGCCCCTGCTTTGATTTCAGGATTAGAATTGCTAAATGGACCTGCAGAAACTGCCCACATTCACAATACAGGGGTTTTTTTCTCACTACAGAACATACACAACAGGTATTTCCTACACAGTCATCCTGCAGCAGTGCTGTGGAAGTTTCACTCACAGCCTTGAGCCTTGAATCCAAGACCTTGATGTCCAACAAAACGGAGCAGCAGAGTCACTGAGACCTTTCACTAGAAGAGAATAGGGTTTTTTTCCCCTTCAAATATTTCCAGAATCCATTTCCTGGCTCCCACAGGATGTGAGATGACATCCTTGGTTCCATCTGAGCTTAGAGATATTTTGTTTTGCCTGTCACATCCAAGTGATCTATTAAGAAGAACAGACCATCCAGGATTTTATTCCTGAACTCCTTCCTTTACCAGTTCTAATTCAAGCATGGGAAACAGAAAATACTAGAAAGAAGGGAGAAATAAATGAAAGCCTAAAAGCTTTCAAACAGTTTGGTTTTGACTTAACTGAGGAAATGATAAAGGCATCCAAATGTGGGTTTTATTGGCAAATGAAGGGGTTTATTTTTTTCTCTGTTTTCCTGAAGAGGCAAGGCTCCTGAATCCTGATGTGCAGCTTGCACTACGTTCTGGTTTATGGTAACTTCAGAAAATGCTGAGCATTCTTCACTAAATATGTCAGGGGGAGAGAAGTCTCGAGATTATTAAGTGTCTGGAAGTTTTACAAATACAGGTCAGCCAGTAAGGGAGCAAGATACAAATTTGTTTCCCCATCCTTAATCTAAACCACAGAGTAACTTAAATTTCTTTATGCTGTTCCCCAAGTTACCATTCTCTGTGATGCTTCCCCCAGCTCAGGGAGAGGGACATACACGTTGTGTGAAGAACTGGCTCTGCTTTTTGTACTAACTGAGGTAAAAGAGTAATAACCTATTTATTTTTCCAGCCCACTTATGATTTTACAGACCTGTACTGCATCTCTCCTCAGCTACCTTGCAGACTGTAGATCCTTGGTCTATTTAACTTCATAAACAGGATGATTTTCCCTCTCTTGCCTCTGCACTTCTTTTCTTAGCTGGGTCCTGTGAAGAAGAAAAGAGAAACATTCCCTGTTTGTGGAAAGGGAATTTAAAACCATGTGTTCACACACAGGCTACTCCCTGTGAACAAGTAGATCCTAAAAAAATACACTGCTTCTTTTAGCCATTAAGCTGTTGGCAGCAGGGCAGGCAAGAGAGAAGGGGAGAGGAGGGAGAGGCACTCAGAGGATCAAAACCTGGACCAAGAGTAGGCTTAAAACAAATGAACTGAAGAAAGAACTTGTTGTTGGTGAAGTTGATCCTTCATGCTGCTCTGCTATCTTGTAAAAGGAGTTTTATTTGCCTTTTTGTGGGAGTCCTGGGAGGAAACTATTAAAGCCCCAGGCTTTAGGCAGTTTGTGGGGATGTGGATCCAGGCACATGAAGGAGTGTGCGTGTGTCTGGGTGTGCACGACTGGCTGTTTTCTCCCTCCCTTTTACAAGGGCCGGTCAGGTCACAAGGTTAAAGCCAGGGGGGACTTATTTTGTGTTGTAAGAATTTTTACAAAGTGTAAAGGATCAAAGTAATTAGCTGAGGGTGAGAGCCCAGGACTGTCAGAGAAGCAATGCAGCCCCTGCCCGGGAGTCTTGATCGCAGCCGGTCGGCCTCAAATCCAGATCCTGGGGATGACTTCACCAGCAGGTCTGAGCAGCACGGGGTGTGCTGCTTGATAGGAAACTTGGGAGGAAGAAGAAAGACAACATTTTGGATGGAAGGGTTGGAAAATATTCCAGAACTGTGGCTGAATGAAGCACAGGAGCTTTTAGGTGCGAACACTTTGAAGGCAGCTGTCTGCCGCTGCGAGAGCTGCCAAACCACGCGGGCACTCCTCGGGGAGCAGGTCACTGCTTCCTGCTTCCAGCTGGCCTGGAAGGATATCCAGAAGTGAATCAGGACTCTGATTCAGGGTTTTTCAAAGCAACCAAGTGAGAAGGAAAGAGGCACATGGAACAATGAGGCATCGACATCAAAAGAGTGGGTCCCAGGGGCAGGTCAAAGCTACCTGCAAGCCTTAGCCAAGAACTTCCCACCAGACATCTTTGTTCTCTCTGCTGCCTCTCGCTCTTGGGATGCTCCTGGTGCAGTTCAAGTCCATCCAACAGCACTTTCACTGAAACCAACCAGCCCACAGCACATCTCTTTCTCTCTCCCCAGGAAACTTGTGTTGCACCTCTGGTCTGGGCTTCCTTGTCAAAATGGACTGACCAAGGGGCATCTGAGTCAGTCTCCTCCAGATGTTCACAGGAAGGGGTTTTGCCTCTAAGCCCACATTGCTCATCTCAAAAAAAGAACCTCTGATGACACAGATTTTCTATGTCTCCTAAAGTAACTCCCCTTTTTATTCCTGGAATGACAGGGGTGTATGAGCCCAGCATTTACTGCACAGCAGGAAACCAACTGCTGTTGGCATTGCACCATCTATCTGGTGACCTGGTGTTCCCTTTTTTCCTGTTGTACAGTCAAATATCCAATACTGGGAAACATATGCTTTTTTAGGAGAGGTTTCTGTGAGGACAGAGAGGAGATAAGATCTCTAGCCAAAGAGACTGCCCTACTTATGCATGACTGCCACAGCTCCAGGGGTGGCTCATATGTGTAAAATGCCAAACTACACAGCACATAAACTCAGAGTACAGCACTGGAGAGCCTCCAAGTCCTTGGAGTCACCCAAGTTTTTCACTGGTACTAGTAACTGAGAAGAATGAGTTATGTCCTACCCTGGAAATACAGACCAAGGTCTTCCAGATGGCCACAGAAGGACTTGCTGGGCACTGGACACTTCATCCCTCACCTCTCCCAGACTTATTCAGAATAAACTAATTAGCTGCCACTATTAGAAGTTAAGGGGATGGGAAGGAACTAAAAAGTGAGAGTGGGAATCCCAGTTATCCCTGGATCATAGCTGGTGGTAAGCTGTGCATCCTCCTCACCCTGAGGCAGAAGGAGAGGCAGTTCTACCCCCTACCTGCAGCTGCTGTGTGAAAGAGAGATATTTACTCACACCAAAACTTCTTTTTTAAACTACTGCATTAGTTTTATTAAACGTCTGTAATCTACATTTCACCTTTCCTCCCAAATTATGTTCATCTCTGTGAGAGAAAAAGAATCAGATGCTTAACCACAGCTTTGGCTGGGAGCCACCTCCAGCCCCTGTGAGGATGAGTTAGTGCTGGTGCTGGTATTGATCTCCAGGCATGGACTGTCTGGCTGCATGGCCCTCGTGTCTCCTACCCACCCAGGTCTGCCTCCCCTTGGCATCCCCTGCTTCTGAGCCTGTTTCAGATGCAAAATGTAGAGCTGGCAAGTGTGGCTCCACCATGGCCCACAGCCATTTATCACACACTTCTCAATAAGCTAATAGCCCTAATGTGTGAAAATTGATTTCTGGGGTGAATGCAAAAGTCCCAGTGATTTACACTCTATTTCCAATTGATGAGGCTCAATTGATTTCAACGAGTACTAAAATATTTACCAGAGTGAAAGGCAGGGGGAGGGGGTGTGGGGAAGGACTGGGAACAGGGTCATCACTCACAGAGAGGCATCTCAGCAGTGCCAGTGAGTGGCACCAGCAGCCTCTGGAAGGGCCCAGCAGAGAATGAAGCACTTGGTGTAACAGAAAAACCACTTGGTCAGCTGGGAGGAAAGCCATGACAGAAGAGAAGGAAAAACTGATGAGTCATAAACGCAGCATTCCAGCTTTGGGGTGAGCTACGACTCATAAAACTCCCCTGATGTCTCGGAGAAATAACTCTGGGAAAGCACCTTTGCTGCTGTGTCCTGCCAAGGCCAGTGTGAACTCGGCTGCCTTTGCCCTCTGACTCCCACGGGCTCCCTGAGCTCTGTGACAGCACAGCTACACTCAGGGTTAATGAGAGGAGAAGGTCCAGTGAGCCTCCCAAATGCCTGATCACAGCCCCCATCTGCCCTGGAAACAACACCTCTGCAGACACAGCTCCACTTAACACCCAGCTGGATGGGCAGCACAGCCCAGAGGCAGCCACTGAGTGGGACAACACTGTCCACTTCCCAGTTGTCCCAGCAAAGCAGACCAGTGCAGTCAGGGAATGGGACAG
The DNA here is from genome assembly GCA_013397135.1 of Pachyramphus minor. Lineage (NCBI taxonomy): Eukaryota > Metazoa > Chordata > Aves > Passeriformes > Tyrannidae > Pachyramphus > Pachyramphus minor. The sequence continues at coordinate 496,351 of VYXB01007977.1, read as the reverse complement.
GAATGGAAGTTGAAGCACTCTCACAGTCTATGAGGTGACTTGCTTCTGGTCTCCTGAGCCCCACAGAGGATGTATAACCCTTTCCCCCAGTCTCTCCTTCCACCTGAGCTGGGAGGAACAAACCCAGCTCTCGAGTCCCACTGACCTTTCCCAAGTCATCCTCCCCTTCCCCTATCTATCAATCCTCCCTTCTCCTCCCGTTCTCTCACCTCCACAGGGTAAAGTTCTCATTTACCAGATCAAAGGTTAGCTCTTGTCAGACCAAAAGCTTTGAAATACATCTCAGCAGCTAATAATTTCCACGATTGGAACTGCCCCCATATCTCTGTTTGTCACTCAAAAGCAGTTCAGGGCAGAGCCTTGCAAGCATTTCACAGAAAATCCCCCAAAATTATCTTTCAGCAATAGGGTCAAGAAACAAAGTTCAGATCTGGATTGAGGTGTGAAAGTACCAACAGTCACTGGGTGGTAACTTCTCTGTGAGGCAAGAGGGCTTTCATCCATCACACTCTTCCCTCAAGACCTTACCATAGGGTCTTCCACCCCACACAGCACAGCCCTGTCACAGCCCTGCCTGCACATGGAAACCTGAGAGCATTTCAGTCTGGTTTTCCAGGTCAGTACCAGCACATGGAGGCAATATCCCCCCAATCCTCGAGATTATCGTGGCACAATCTATTCCAAGATCATCTCTTAGCAAGTGGTGGTGTGTTTCCTCCACAGGCCTGACTTCCCTGAACTCCTGAAGACGCTGCCATAAGCAGAGTTTCATTCTTTCTTGTCACCTGTCTCCTCCTGCTGCTGTGCTTCTGAGGTTCCTTTTCCCTCTGCCACTGCCCTACTCTGTGGAAGTCATTCCATCTGCCTCTGCTTTCTCTCGCCTTGCTGAGAAGTTACAAAGTTGTTGCACTTGGAAACAAGTGGTTGCAGGAAGCCCTGACAGTGTAAAGCAGCACTAATTCTTCACCTTCACAAGAAGATGATGTAGTGTTTAATCAGCAAATGTCCCCATCTGAGCTCTCCAGGTGAAAAATGATATGCAAGTGCAAAGTGTTTTTTAAAAATATTGGAAATACATTTTATAAATAATAAAAGAGAAGGACCTTCCATTTTAGCCTGTGTGTGTTCCTCTGGCCATCCCCGTTCCCCTCTCTCCTGCTCACTCTGCAGAGCTGTATAGAAAATCAGAATCCAATCTCAGCAAATCCTATTGACTGTCTCCTGTCACTCACCTGATTAAAGGTTCCACTTACATCCAAATGGTTAGAGCCATGACTCTGAGCCATTCATAAAACTCCTATTGAAGGATTAGCTTTCACAAACTTTGCCTTAATGATTATGCATTCTATTGATCAGTGGGGGAAACTATAAAAATTGACACCAGAATAAACTTTGAAGGACTGCTCTCGCTCAGCACAGCTCGGATCAATTGGAATCGACCTGGATGATAGGGAAGGGGGGGAGAAAACAGCCTCTCTCCATTAGCTGGGTGTAATCCTGATTAGCTGAATGTTTAAGTTTGTTTCTTTTTTTTCCATCTGTCTCGATTTGATTGCTGAAATCCAACAGCATCTCAGTGTGGTGCAGACTATCAGAGCTGGAGGTTAAACCTCTCACATGCACTGGTGGATGTTCACTCCACCTTTGCTCCACAGATAAGCCCTTCCTCACCACTGCTTTGATGTTCAGATTTCCTTATCCCTGTTCCCGAGTTTAAAACGATCCAACACCCCCCAGTGATTATTTTGTTCATGGGGGGAATAGGTATTAGTCACTGACAACAAAAGGAAACGGAGTGTTGAGGTGACATTCCTAAGGTCAACCAGGAATTCTTTGGTTTTTACCCTTGGAATTCTTTTCCAAACTGTTTTTGGAGAACACATGAATACATGCAGGCATCCTGCTTTGGCCGGTCTGCCTGAAATAGGGAAAGACTCAAGAGAGATGAGACTAAAACTTTGATTGCTTTTCTAAATATTTCCCTAGTTTTAATAAATGAAAGAAAGTATCTTCTGCCCTGGAAACCAAAGTTTCCCTCTCTCAAACCCTCAGACCGTCATGGCTACGCAGCAATAACGATTCCTTGAGTTAGATGAGCTCTCTGCTATTGAGCAGATCCAGCTTCCAGCTGGGATGCACAAACAGGGATACAACCACCTCTCCAAAGGCTGCTGCAGGTGAGCTGAGGGTTCCTCATATTCTCTGAGTTTTACTGCCTCGTCCCAAGCACTGAAATGTTGTTTCAACACAGCCACCATCACCTCTTCCCACCTGAGCGTGCTCCCGGGAGCAGCAGCTGTAAAGGTGCATCTTCCCAATCCATTCCAGCTCCAGGGTGTGCTGAGGGACAGCAGGAGCTTCCTGAGAGACTTTACAACCAGAGCTGCATCCAGAGCTTGGCTGACATCTCCCTGCTGAGGGACACCCATTCCAAGGAGTATGGACAAGATCCAGCCCAGGGAAGCAGATGTTTTCAATCCCAGAACGAACCTTATCTAGAGCCCAGCCCTACAGCCACCAGAGTCCAGCTCAAGTTTATATTAAGCTGAGATATTTTCCCAGACTCAGTTCCAGGTGGTCACTGAAATCCAGGTCTCCTTTTTACTATGAGATTACTCATAGGATGAGCAAACCATTTGCTGTTTGACAACTAAATAACCTTTCTTACATGGCACAGTCCGTGTCAGTCTGGGACAGTCTGAGAAGGGGTAATCAAAAAAGAGAACTGAGAATGACCTGATAAAAACAGTCAGTTATAAGAGGTAAGATTCTTTCAATAAAATCAGATGGTTAAGATAAAATTTTCCATACAAAACATTTCTAGGGCTATAGAAATCTGTAACTATGTGCATCTGAGCAGGATCCATCTCAGTGAATGTTAGGAGTCAGGAAATGAGGTCCAGCCTAGACAATCCTCCAGGCTCTTTGCTGAGCCAATGGCACAGACACCTCCCTGAGGTAACACAACCCATCTGTCCTAGATAAACTTCTGGGGATGGAATGGCTCCCCCTGTAAATGCTAAACACACCTCAGGGTGACAGGTATGGCCACCTGCACGGAGCCAGAGAGGAGCAAAGGCACGGCCAAAGCAAGCAGCCAAAGTCTGTGTGAGGAACTCGGACAACACTCCACAATAATCCCCAGATATACTCAGAGACACAGGCCCAGCAGGAAAACACAACAATGAACTTGGTAAAAATTTTGTCTGCCCCAAAAAGTCGAAGTTAAAGCTGATACCATGAAAAGGCAGAGAGAGAACTGCAGCTTAAAGTAAAACCACGTGGGTTGGCTCGGTCAGAAGCTACAGCCAGACATATCCAAATGAGCAGTTAAATGCTCAGAAGCCACAGGAATTACCTGTTAGCACTTTTCAGGAAGTTGTGTTGGCCACTTGTAACTAAATGCATTGAAAGGCCTGAAGAATTCAGACTACACAACACGTCTCTTCGACCTCACCTTTTTTTGGATCCATGAAAAACGGCTGATTTCCATGATTGGAATAGAAAGGCCAAGTGAAAAAAGGTATCCTCTGATAGATGCAATTTCAATAAAGACATTAAAAAACACTTAAAAGAACTAAAAGCAAGAGGTATCATAAATAACAGTATTAACTGCATGTGAGTTGTAAGTAAAGATCAAGTCAGTGTTTTTTAATACACCCTCTGAATGTTATTTATTTAAAAGTGCTGCCCAGTACTTGCTGCACTCCCAGAGTTTTCGAAAAGTTTCTGAATTTAGAGTGGACAACATTCTCACTTAGATTGGAAGCCTGAAAGTATATATGGAAAATCATTAAGTTTTGCAGCAGAGCAAGGAAAGAAATCTATGGCTGAACTTAAAAAAATAAATGATACTTCCAGCAAAAGTGATCCATAATGGATGAGAGTTGAGTAAAAATGTCTTACCTGCTGATCTAGGGAAAAATAAAAACAATATCTAAAGTGTTTACCCCACACAGCAAAGCAGCTGGGAAGAGATAGATAGGGATAATAAACAGATTTGGCAAAATTCATTCCCAATCTATACCTGATCAATAAGTGCTTGTGGAAATTGTTGGAATATGAGGCTGCTGGCATTCAGCAAGAGGACATTAATAGACATCTAAGTGGCTGCAATAATTTATTAACAGCATCATTTCAGAACCTCATGACTCGACAGAGGCTGTGGTGTTGGAAGCTCCGCTCCAGGGAGGCACTGAGCGTCCATCAGACTTTTAAAGTCTTTTCCAAAAGTGCCCCTTGTCTGAGCCTGACACCCCCTGGGGCTGGCACCAAGGTGAGCTGCCAGGGCACACAGAGTGCCTGGGGAGGAGGAGGAAGGAAGGGCTCCAGGGTAGGAGTTCAAAGAAGGAGGGACAACGGAGATGCAAAAGTCCTTCTAAAGCCAAACAGTAGTTCTGCTTCCACCTCTCTTGGGAACCTCAAGACTTCCCAGACTCTGAACCACAAACAAATTCTCTGTTTCAAGCTGTTCTTGGCTATTCCCTGTTCACCACCCCTCAAACTGCTGGAAAAGTATCCATCCCACGAAGAGCTGACACAGGGAATGCTGAACTAAGTGGCAGGTCAACCCCCCTGGGCCCTTATCAACACCCCTGAATCATTTGGGCCAAGAATGAAAGTTGTTGGGGCATGATCACAAGGAAAGGCTTCTTCTGAGCTTTTGGGACATCAGTGGGTAGTGGGGTGGATATTTATCTTTCCAAAGAGCAACAAGGAAAAAAAAAGTACATTCCCTTTGCAGTTGCCAGTGATAATGGATGCTGTGTGAGCTAAAAACCCAGCAGTTAAAAGCTACATTTATTATCACTCTATCTCACACCAGCAAATTTATGATCCCTTCCAGACCTAAAACATCAAAGCAGAGCAGAAGTCAGAACCTTTTCAGACTGTTAGAGGGGTTTTTTTCCCCCTCCTTCTTCTTCTTTTCACATAGATTGCTTTATTTATTTTTTAAAAGGAGGTGGGCATTAAAACCAAAATCTGACCTTTGATCCCCTGAGGCAACTCATTACTTACAAGGGCAAATAGGGAGCTGAAAGTTTTTCCTGCATGAAACCGTAAATAATTCTTACATACGTCCACAAATCACTCTAGGTTGGTAAAGTAAATAGTAATTGGTGGGTTTCTCCCTAGAGGCAGGTCTGAAGGGGGTTATAGATTAGAGTTAGGGATTTTTTGCTTAAAAAAAAAACAACTTTAAAAACCTTGTTCCCCTCAGCTCGGTGTCTCCAGATGCTCAGGTAATACCTGAAGTTTTGGAGGGGTGTGTATGGCAGGGGTGTGGGGAGGGGAAGGGTTTGCTGGTTTTCTTATGTTTGGTAAGTTCTCATGTCGGAATTTAAGAGATTCACAACTTTAGGGCAAAGGGGAGCATTAAAAAAAATAAAAATTAATTGCCATGTACACACAACAGCGTTTTCTGTGTGTTATCAGCAAGGTTTAGAGACAGAACCTTCTTCACAGCTCCTCCTGCAGCTCCACTGATTCGCTGGAAGGAGCAGCAGACTTGTCTCCCTGCTTTTTTAACATCTTGCTACATCACACATTATCAACTTTCACTGTTTGATAAATTCTACCTGAAACATCTGAACTCTACCCAAGTTCAAAGGCCTTTTTGACCACCCCTGTTATCGAAATTACTTTATTTAACAACAATCAGACACAAATATCTAAATAAAAGGAAAACATCCACGCTTGTTACTGGAATACAGTTGTTACAGCAGAGCAGGGAACTGAGTGAGAAGTACACTACTGTTATCAACACCAGTGGAAATATTCCCATGCTGGAATCATCAGACCTGCCTGTCATCAAACCAGGATTGCCTGCAATGCTCTGTCACAGTGCAGGGATTTTCTCTGGTGGAAAGCCCTGTAAGAGCTTGCTGAGAGCAAGTCAAAGAAAAGCCATCAAATGCAGATTAATCCTGTGCAAAACACAGTAATCCCAGAAAAATGGACGTGGGACTGTTGCACCTTGAAGAGAGAGGTCAGGGCCACGAGGACGGAGAGCAAACCAGTAGGAAACTGGGTGTTTATAAACACGACCGACACGTTTCTACCTGCATGAAATGTCTGCAGCCACAGTTATTTGCAAGGAGAAAACTAGTCCCAAGCCTGGCTCTATTTCCAAGAAAAACAACAGGTCATAAATCTGGATTTAATAATTGAAACAAACGGCCTGACTCCCAGCCAGGCTGAGCCCAACTCAGAGAAAAAACCTAAAATATTGATTAAGACATGGGATTTTTCTACCTGGCCTCTGACTCCTTTGAAACCTTCAAAGGCCAGTGCTAAAGCCACAGGGAGTTTCATCTTAGATGAGATTATGCTGGAAATGTCTCGTGTTTACCTTCCACCCTCCTCGGTCCCGGGGTTTGAGGCCCACGGTGCTCCAAAGGATCACCAAGGGCTCGTTGAGGACCCAGCAGACATCCCAGTACCATGGGCACTGACCTCCTTCAAACCTGCCTTTCTAACTGCATCCCCTACCTCAGGTACAGGCAGGGAAATGGGGTGTCAGGAATCTCCGCCACTGAAACTCAGAGCAAAGGGAACACTTGGTGTTTCCACCTCTCTGACCTACAGCTTTCCATGAGGGATTTACATCCTGTGGCGAGGATGGCAAAGCCATACATGAATCACAGGATCATTGAGGTTGGAAAAGATCCTGTGAGGCCATCGAGTCCAACCATCCTCCAGCACTGCCAAGGCCACCACTAACCCATGTCCCCAAGTGCCACATCCACAGGTCCCCTCCAGAGATGGGGACTCCTGGGCAGCTGTGCCAGGGCTGGACAACTCTTTCAGTGAAGAAATTTTCCTCAGTATCCAATCTAAACCTCCCCTGGCCCAGCTGGAGGCCGTTCCCTCTCCTCCTGTCCCTTGTTCCCTGGGAGCAGAGCCCGACTCCCCCCAGCTCCCCCCTCCTGTCAGGGAGTTGCAGAGCCAGAAGGTCCCCCCCGAGGCTCCTTTTCTCCAGGCTGAGCCCCCCCAGCTCCCTCAGCTGCTCCTGCTGCTCCAGCCCCTTCCCAGCTCCATTGCCTTTCCCTGGACCTCTGAAGTTGGTCCTGAATTGCTGCAGTTCACATAAGAATTACTGAGGTAAAACAAGCCAAGCATTGGTTTACTTTTAATAACCTGGGTTGAAAAATACCATCCATTCTGAGTGTGCTTCACAAGGAGTTCAGTCACCCCTCCTAAAATAATGACTATCCAGGCCTTGATTTTTTAACTATATAACAATAAAGTGATTTATTTTCAATCTCCCAGTGAATCAGGAAATTGTTGCTATTCCCAGACAGGGAGCAGAGACAAAGGAAGATTAAACACCCAAATATCACACTGGAAGCCTTTGGCAGAGTAGGAAACTGAACTCACCCCTCCTTTCTGAAACGTAGCTCAGCTTCTTAAGCATCAGCCCATCACTCCAGCCCTCACGTGATGCAGACACACATTCACCTTCTGCAGGGCTCCAAAGCACAAAGGCAGCAGCCAGGGAAAGATTCCTGCTGGCCCAGGCTCAGATCCTGTCTGGACTGAGGGAACAGGTTTCTGGTTTCAAAAGGAGCAGAGCTGAAGTTGCTTTCCTTCAGTTGCAACCTTTTTAACAAAACAGAGATTTTTCTCCAGCAAGTAAAGCCATAAATCAGGACATCTCCTGAGGTTCTTTTTTTTTTTTCCTCCTCTTTTATTTTTTTTTCCTAGTTAGTGTGCCCTCCCTCCCCTTTCCATCCCTCCAGACTTACTTCATAAACATTAGCTTTCAAGCATCTCTTCCCCCAGAGGACATATCATAAACATCATGTTAAATATTTAGAACAGGAAACCACCTCACTTTTCTAGCTACACAAAAGCTATCATGGGAGGGTGCATTTTCTGTTCTTATGGCTTTTATTTATTTATTTCCTGGTGCTGATCATTCCAATAATCAGTACATTTGCCAGGGATGTTGGACAACAGTGTTAAGAAGTTCCCCAGCACCTGAGCAAAGGAAAATGCTACCTGACACTTGAAGGAGAAGTAGAGCATCTCCAAAGCATCCTGCTCCATGTGGGAGGATGGATAGTCACTGGTGCAACTACAGAGCTGGGAAGAAGGACGCAGCTACGACAAACCTTGCAGCACTCCCACCATCCACTTTAACTTCCTGCTTGTTTCCTTTAACTCCTCCAAGTGTCCCCAGAAACCACCATGTTAACACACAGCAGAGATATTCAGTAACAGCCAGGCACTAAACACCACCAAGCACCATAAACACTGGCAGTTCCAGGCTTGGTTCAGAGCCAGAGGGAGTCAAAGGGATATGGCACAAAAGGCTTTTTGACAGCTCTCCTGTGAAGTGCCTCATGCCCTCGCCCTGGCTGGATTTGTTATTTAAGATCCAAGGCAAAGGCTCCAGTCCCAGTTTCAGGCTGTCCCTTCCTCATCTGCAGCATCCTCTGTCCCTCTCGTCCCTCACACACACACGGCAGCACCTCGGGACTTGGGGCAATTCCAACTTCCAGCTCTCTCAAATGCAGCAATCCTCAGAACAAGAGGGAATGGCTTCAAAGGGAAAGAGGGGAAGTTTAGGTTTGATATTAGGAAAAAAATTCTTTAGTGTGAGGGTGGGGAGGCCCTGGTACAGGTTGCCCAGAGAAGCTGTGGCTGCCCCTGGATCCCTGGAAGTGTCCAAGGCCAGGTTGGATGGGGCTTGGAGCAACCTGGGCTGGTGGAAGGTGTCCCTGCCCGTGGCAGGGGGTGGGACAGATGGGTTTTAAGGTCCCTTCCAACCTAAACCATTCTGTGATTCCATGATTCTATGGCTTCCAGGGCTGTTCATTCTTCCCATTCCTCCCTTCAGAAGGGTGGTGGCAGCAGCCTGGGGCTCCTCAGGTGCACACACACCTTGGGCAGGTGCCTGCCCTGTGTGACTGGGCTGCAGTCAGGGCAGAGGGCCTTGGGAGCTGCCTGTGCCCAGGAACAGCCTGAGCTCCCTCACTGGCTGTGTGAAACAGCACTTTCCTTTCCTTTCTGAGAGAGTGGGAGAGCCCAGATGGACAGACATCCAGAGAGAACTCCAGGAGACAAATCCACACCCACAAAAATCTCCCCTTTCCACATCTATTCACCATTCCCAGCTATTCTTGCTGCTCATCTGAACCAAACCTGCTGGACTCAAAACCCTTCCCTAGAAGTTGGTCTCTGTAGACCTTTAATATTAATTTACTTTCCCCTAAGCTTCCAGATTTTGATAAGAGGCTGCCCAAAATGCAATGCAATAGTCCAGGCAGCCATCTAAAGCACCAAGGCCATGGAGAAAAGAAAGCAATAATCAGTTCTGCAGCCCCCAAATTACTTTTTTTCTTTCACAGCACATTGCAAGGTCACAGTAATTCATTCTCCACCCTCACCCCCTTCATTCTGCCTGGCTGAAAACCAGCTCAGCTTCAGTGGGAGGCACTGCAACGGTTTGGCAAACCATAATGTCCTGCTTCAGTCCTATTTTGAAGATTTAAAAGGTGCAAAGGGCTTGATGTTGGCTTTTCAGATGTGGGCAACTCTCACCCATTGTACACAGAGGTGAATCAGATTTTCAGTGATGCAAACTGGAAACGCCTGCCAAGTATGCACGCAGGAGAAAGAAAAACAAAGATCATAAAGATTTATAGATTGCTTTAAAATGCATTCACCCCAAACCATGAGCTGCTCCAAAAAGCACTACCAACCTGGCTGGAAAGTTGTGCTTTACATGAAGGGCTCGCTCTGCTGGAACGAGAGCTTTTGTGAAGATCGACAGAATTAACGAGCTAAAAACTTCGGGGTATTAGTTCAGTACCTCACAACAACAGTAAAATTAAAAGTTTTATGCCTTTGATTTATAAGCTTAAAATTAAGAAGGATATTTTAGGCTCTGAGGGCACGTGGGAGCACAGTGGTCCAGTTCTTTACGCTCAGGCACAACACAGAATCACAGAGTTGTAGTGCCTGGTTTCTGTGAGGTCCACGACTCTGCTACTTCAATATATATCACTCCAAAGAAAGAGAAACCCAACAGTGTAAAATTTCAATTGTGCAAGGGTCTAGATCTGCTTTAACCAAACTGCAAGCTGAAACAGAGCTCAAAAATAAATCTCTTTCCAAGAACAAATCCCCTTGCCACAGTCCTATTGCTTCCTGCTTTTAGTTAGGTTAGGCTGAAAATGAGGAGCAATAGCAGCATTAGAAGCGTGTCCACTTCCACCGAGGCAGAAATGGGATCATGAGTAGAAGGGTGCGAAAATAAAACGAGCAAGCATCAAAAAATAACAACAGATCATATTTTGTGATCAGTTTGTTTCGGGCAGGAAGGCTGAGGCTGGTTCTAATTTGAATCTAACCAGTTGGCCGGGCCCTACCTTATATATTATCTTTGGAATGTGAGTCATTTTGTTGGCTTAGTTATTTCTTCTTCTGTAACATGGCACTCCTGACTGCAGAGGTATGTGGGAGCTATTTTTATTGGGTAAGTAGTGAAAGGAAGTGATGGATAGAGCTGGTTGGGAACATTTCAACAAAACATTTTTTCAGTAGAATTTCCTAGTTGCTCCGGTGTGAAGTTCTTCACGCTGAAAGAGCTGGTTCCAGAGAGTTCTTTAATCTGAAAACAGCCCCGTAATAAAATTTTCCAAATAGCACATTTTGGTGCTTTTAGACAAAAGTGTTCAACTGCCTCGCCCAAAATTGGTTAATTTTGAAGTTAAAAGAGAAAAATTAAGCTGACATGTCACTGGAGAAAGACCAGCCAGGCCTGATGAAGGAGCCATCCCAAGCATGCAAAGCCAACTCTGTCCCCTGCACAAGAATGCCACTTGAATATTTTCCCCTTTAGATTTTGAGCTCTTGAAAGTTTCCAAGACTTTGGCTTTTCATCTCCATTCAGAACAGTAGCTCCTCAAAGCCTCTCCAAGAATTTCAGGAGCATCAAAACCTTCCACTGTTTTGGTTTTTTTGGGTTTTTTTTTTGGCAGAACAAGCAGTGCAGTGTGTGATCAAGGGCTTGGGAAGGCGGAATCCTTGAACCACCTCCCAACCAGGGTCATCCTGGTGCTGCAGCGCGAGGTGGTGCGGTCAGATGGAGATGGTAAACCACATGCTGGAAACCTCCCAGTCCCAGGTGCCCACAAAAGCCAAAAATTAAAAGGGTGTATCCTCAATGGATGACCAGCCACTCCTGAGACCCTGCCTTTCCCTGCGGGCTTTTCGTAACAGCTTTCAAAAAGCACGGCCAGCTACAACTTAAGCAAAGCTGGGCAGTGATCTAGGAAACTCTTCAATTATAGATGAGCACCAATAAACAGCCAGTGATTTGCTGGAAATTATGGAGTATAAATAATTGAGAAGCAGGGAGTTGGCCCAGAGGTACCCTTCTCTCTTGCTGATTCGTCTTAATGCATTTCCTTGATGCAGCTCCCTGCTGTGTTCCTAAGGAAGGCTGTGGGAGTAGCAGGATAATGGCCCTGGAAGAACATGCTGACCTGCTTGGGCAGGGTTAGAAATATCTGACCACCTCCCAGGCTGAAAGGTGCAGCTGAGGAAAGGGGGTTAACCCAGAGAGCCAAATCATCACCCTACCTCCAGTGTGGAAATGGGCAATTCCACCTGAGTACACAGGGATTCTCTTGTCCCAGAGGACAATAGTTGGACAGCAGTTTCTGTGGAAGGATTTCAGTCTCTATTTGCTTCTTCACAGGGTCCTTAAAGAGGAGATTTGATTAGTGCAGGGCAGGAAACTGCCTGAGGATGCTCAGGGATGTCCTGGGAGAAGACAGAGTCAACTTCAGACACCCCGATCTTCCAGCCTGGATAGCTACAGTCTGCAGTGGGTTTTCAAACACAGTCCCAAAGTAGGGGAAATGAGCCTTTCCTGGGGTCAAAGCTCTTGGCCAGGGCATGGAACAAACCCAAATGCCAACCCTGCAGCTCAGCAGGACCCAAAGAGAGCAGCACTGCAGAGAAGTTTCTCCCCAGGGGAATGGGGCTTCAGCCAGAGCTTTGCCCTTGATGCAAAGTGAAAAAAATCACTTGGGAAAACAGGCCAAAATTTTCACCTTTGAGACATTTCTGTGGAGTTTTTCAGATGAGGAAACTGTACTAAGAGAGGATAATTTCCTTCTGTGCTGCTGGGTCAGAGATAATGAAAAAAGCCAAGCAAGGCCCTCAAAGGGGCCCATAAAGAACCAAGAACTCAATGCTTAACCACGGATGACTCTAAGGGAATTTTGTTGTTAAAACCCACCAATTAACAGCTGCCTCACATCTTGATGCTGATGCCCTTTTAATCAGTTTAGTGAAACTGTGGATGCTGCCACAAGCCAAATAAACTCTGCCATGCTACAACAATTGAATTCTCACTGATAACTGGCAGCAGTGGCTCCCCTTCAGTAACCAAGCACTGGGCCATAGGCACATCTGCCTTCATGAGCTTTAAATGTGCCACTTGATTTCACTGAAAATCTTCTGGCCTTTGCACTGAAAAGGAAATACCTGACTTATGTGAGGTGTAAGAGATGGGAAGAGGAAGGAAAGATGCTAGAAGATAGAAAAGAAGGTGCTTCATCAGGAGAAGTTGTGGTAAGAGTTTCAAAGCTGCTGGGAATTAAAGCATGGGGTGAGTCAGGTCTGACTCAGATGTCTGAAACCCAGGTGTCTAATTCAGAGCTTATTCCCCTGTGTTTCCTCTATAGCTTTGGTAAATGAGCAATTTACCTTATTGTAAAATAAATATCTAAAAAAAAAAATAAATCTAAAACTCTGGAAGTGTCAGATTGTCCCCACTGGTTGACAAAAAGCAACACTGAAATTCTCAGATGGACTCCTGAATTTTATCAGTTAAAGGAGGGAGATCAAGCAGACTGTCTAAATACTCTTAAGATTTTTTCCAGTTCTGACATAACAGACAGGTCACTGTGAATGCTGTGCTGCTCCTTGCCTGTCCATAAAACTCACATCTACTGGAAAAAGGAAGGAAAATAGGAGGAGGAAAGAGAGAGAAAAGAAAAAACCCACTAAATAAAGAGAATCATAAATCTAGTGGGAGAGAAGACTGGACATCCTTACTGCTTTGCTCATGATGCTGAGATCCACCTGACCCCAACCCTTTCTCACCAAAAAAAGGGAATTTCAAGGGACTCCTTAAGGCAGCAAAGCAGGGCTGGCATGTGAGGAGGCAGGACTTCAGGTAAGGTATTCCCACTCATTTGTGGCACAATATCTTTTTATATGAAGATGATGGCAATCAGTTTAAAACCCCCATCCCCTCCTCAGCCCATCTGCACTGCAGAGAGGACACCAACATCTCTCCCCGAGACACACACGCGACAGGAGCAAACACAGCCGACGTTCACATGGGGGGAAAGGCAGCCCTGGGGCATCAGCAGGGCTTGTGATTAAAGCAAAGAGAGTATGTTCTGCTCCCACAAAAGCAGGAGTGATCCCTGGCTCCTTCCTGCTCCCCAGCACTGGAGGAGCAGAGGGAAGGAAGCACAGAATGCTCCCAGAGCAGGAGGTGGCTGCGGAGGGAGCGGGAGCTGGCGGTGTCTCCAAGGCCAGCATCAGGGCAGCAGGGGCTGATGAAGTCTGAGTAGATGCCACAGCTCGTAGCTTTTAAGATCTAAGTAAACAGTGTAAAGGGACATGGAACCAGGGCTCAGTATGCAGATTTTGCTCCATTATATTTCTGAGCTGTTTTTTCTCTTTTCACTCCCAGCTATGGAAGACGCCAAAGCTGTTAAATATCAAGCGTGTATAATGGGAATCCCATAAGCTGGGGGAATGGCCAGGATTCAAGGATATGTCCAGAGCAGAAAAAAAACATATCAGTAAGAAAAGAAAAATAAGAAAGGGAGAAATAAGCATAGAGACGTGGGTGGAGGAGAAGGGGGGAGGAGGGGGGAGAGATCAGACCAAAGACTTCTCATCAGCCATTCTGGTTTTTAGGTCACTGCTTAATGGCACCCAAATGATTTTTATTATTGCTGCTGTTATTATTATCATTGTTATTAATTATAGCTCTTACTCTTGGTCCCAAGAATCTTTAAAGAACACAGACCCTTCTATGCCAGATGCTGCATGAGAGCACACAGACCTCAGGGCAGAGTCTCCTGTGCTTTGTGCAGGGCACACACACTCCCAGCTCCAAGGGAAAAGGTCCCTCAGGACCTCACCCTCTTCTTCTCAGGCCCTCTTATACCCCTGTAGGCACTGCAGGAATACTGACCTTAACACTGGAAGTGTCCAAAGCCAGGCTGGACAGGGCTTGGAGCAACCTGGTCCAGTGGAAGGTGTCCCTGTCCATGGCAGGGAGTTGGAACTGGATGATCTTTGGGGTCCCTTCCAACCCAAGCCATTCTATGATAGCAAAGTGCTGCCAGAAGCATTTTGCAATCCTGCAACACAACTGGAACCACTGTGCATTGATAAAACAACCAGGAAGAAAAGGGAAAGGCTCTTCCCTTCTCATTCCAGCATACTTGGCTTTGTGTGGGAAACATTATGCAACAGGATGAGGGCAGGAAGAGGAAAAGGCAATTTTATTTCCTCAGCCACTTATCTGGGCAATCCATCAGCAAATGCAGCTTTGCTCAAGGCTGTCAATAGTCATTTCAGATTCTGCTGCTTTGCTCCCTTTGCACAGGTAAATCTGCAGTGAGGTGGTTGCTGAGCCCCAGGTGAAGCTGATCTCAGCACAGCTCTTGTTAAACAAGCCACTGTTTTCCCTCCATCAGTCCCTGTCAAACACCAGCCTGAGAGCAGGGACGGTGCCCTGTGAAACCCCATGCACTGGGGGCAGCACCAAGGCATGATCTGGAAGGGGTTTACATCCTGCACAACAAGAGGTCAAGAAGAAACAAAAAAATAAGCTGCATCACCCCAACAGTCTCAAATTCATTCTGAAGTTTTAAGAAATAAAGGAGCCCTTTAATAGGAAAAAGGTGCAGTTAAATACACTGAAAAACGATGGACAACTGTATTTAGCAACACAGTAAGAATCACCCTCTGTTCAAAAACCACCTCCTCCTTCCTTGCCTTCCTGAAATTACTTCCCTGTCTCAGACAAAAATCTGCGAGGAGAAAAAGGGTTTTGCCCCCTCCCTCCTTTTTTTCAGAAAATAATCCATTTTGCTGCTTCAGACAAGCTGTTATTCATCTTGAACCTGTCCATCCCTCCCACTGGGAGCTCCAGATGGATTTACCAGCTAATCCAGTTAGTAGCTCCTGCCAGCCATGGCATTCCAACATCCCCCGATACAAAGCTGGGGAAAATTGCCCACGTACATGTGTGTTTGTGCATCTGTGTGTGTTCAGGCCAGAAAGGGAGACAGTGACCAAGGGATTACATGACCCCAAAAGTCCTTTTCTTCTCTCACAGCTGAGCTAAACTTCCAATCAGAGGAGAGGAGAAGCTCGGGCAGAAGCAGCTAAATAAAGGACAATGATGCTGACAGCAAAGGAGCATCAACTCAGCACATCTTCTCTGTGCCCCTCAACTTTTTGGTGCTGGTCTATAACCAGAAGATACGATACTGGTAGCCACAGCAGAGGTCCAAACACTCTGAGCACCAAGGCTGGTGCTGTTCAGTGACAGCCCTAAGTCCTCTCAACCTCTCCTGTTTCCTTTCCTTCCCATGGGGTCAGGCAGTTGGTTGCATTAAAAAAATAAATGTGGGCACAATGCCCACAGTGTTCACAAGGAATAAAGTTACAGCCAAGGGAAAAACAACAGGCTGATGGTGCCTGTGTAATGTTGTTGTCCCAGTGTTTTGGCTCATAGTGCAGCTGAGGGTAAAGCTGTTGCCTTGGCAGTGACAATGCAACACCCAGGTCGTGCCTCCAAAAAATAAAAAAATCACTTCTCTGGGATGACAGTTTCCACAGCTCTGCCTCCAGATCCCTCTACCTTGATAGCAGGACAAGACTGATGGAGAGGCTGGGGGAGCAAAGGAGTGTTTGGAAGATGTAAGGAGCCCACATGGGGAGGATACTCAGGCACATCAGTGAGAAAAGCACGTGGAAGTGTCTCCTTGGAGAGCATGGAGACATGTTGGAGAGCTTGTGTGCTGCTGCAAGCACACGGATTGTTTCCAAAATGGCTTCAAATCACTGGATCAACCCCTCAGCTGCTAAGCCCCTGCCACTCCGGGTCACTATTCCTTTGAGGAGCTGCTGTAGCCAGAGTGGGAAGGTACCACGGCGAGCAGCACTAAGTGGGAAATGAGCAAGTGTCACCGAACAAAATCAATAGCCTGGAGCCAAGGCTGCTTCTCTCCCTTTCCTGTCTCTGCTTTGTGTGTGTGTGTGTGACTCCAGGGCTTCTTTACCTCCTCCATTCCCTTCCTTCCCCGCCACTGCAAATGTGGCAGAGCACGATAATGAAAGCTGGTGTCCAAGCCACCAGACAAGCCCATCACTGCAATCAGAACAACTGCGAGAGATGGGAGCCTGCAGGCTCATCAGCCTGTCCTGACGCTGGCCAGCCTCGTGCACATGAAGATGCCAATCTCGCCCCTCTCCCGTCCCTCCTCCTCCTCTTTGGCAGCCCGGTCTCCTCACCCTCCTCCCGCTGCCACGCTCCCCTCTCGCCCTCCCCCTTCCTCCACCCCTGCTCAGCACCAGAGGAACGCCAGCCCGGGCCACATCCCAGCCCTTCTCCCTTAACGATTCTGATGGGAAATGCCCAGCAGGCTGAAGCTTTCCTAGAAAAGCAAGGGCAGGTCGGAAGGCATATGGTTGCTGTCCTCTAAGCTCCGGGTGACAAGGTCTGTGATGCTGCATCCTTCCCAGGCAGAAAGGGGAAAAAAAAGAAGAGAGAGAGAGAGAAAGAGAGAAAAATCGCCTGCTCGGGCTTTGGGGAATCACGAGCTGCTCCCTGTGGGGAGTGAACCTCTCCTGCCCTGTGCCACACTGCTGGCCACAGATCACACCACGCTGGCGTGGCAGAGCCTGGCCTTGTCTTAAAATGAGAGTTTACAAATGGAGAGTTGGAAATACCTCGGTATTTTTTAACACAGTCACAGTCCATAACAAATCTCTGGCTGCCTCTCCTCCCTGACCCACCATCACAGGGGTCTAGGCATGTTTGGTGCTAAAGCTGAAGCACAAGGAGAGGACAAAAAAAAAATACATCAGTGTTTTTCCAACTTCTACTGCTGCCATTGGCAAGTCTTTTGCTCAGCTGCACTCCCAAGGTTACTTAAAACCTGATGGAATGGGAAGTTCTCCCCCCATTCACTCACTGAGCTGTGCTGGATGCCCGGGCTGCTCTTCCCTGGAGAATGAGACAACCCTGCATGGGAGGGTGAAGTCTCCTCTTGGAAAGACTCACTCTGGACACCCAAATCCAATGGCTGAAAAGAAGCAGGATGATGTTCCTTCCCTCTGCTTTACAGAGGCTGTGCCATATCCTCAGCCCCGGCCATCTCTGCTGTTGGTATGAAGGGAAATCTGCAATTCCAGGTTGTGCTTTGCCCCAGGGTACAGGATCAGTTTGGAATATTTCCCTGTAGGACTTTTAGAGGGTTGTCTCTCAACAGCAGCCTGTTCCCATAAAACACAGAATGGAATGACACATTTCCCCCCTTAAAAGGGCTCTTCTTTCATACAAATGACTTCCCTCAGCATATGAATCCACTGATCTCTCTTACTACACCAACATAAAGTTTCTTTCCAAACCATAGACCTCACCTTTAATAATCAATATTTCCTTTCCACTTGCTCAGCTTTCAAGGTCATACACTGAACAGATTAATCACACTTTTAGAACCCTCTTCCTCTCAGACTGATGCTAGAGCTGGCATTATGTGGAATTTGAAGTAAAAACACCCTGAACAGGGCTTGGGTTTGTCTTCCCAATGGAATGCTAGGCCAAGAAAAAGAATCTGCTGTTTGTCCAGAGTAAAAGGGCAAATAAAATCATTTCCAGGCTCTTAAAGAAGCTATTACATACAGTGAATTAGATGAAAAATTACTTGATGACAGTGGCCTTTTAAAATGCTACCGAGAGCAGGAGCAATGAGCAGTTAGCCAAAGGCTATCTATATCCTGCCACTCCTACATGTGCTCACAGCTCCTGCTTTAGAAAAGTCCACTCTCAATCATGACACTGTATTCCTAACACAGAACAATTACCTGTAACCCCACATGCCATCATCTCCCCTGATTCCATACAGGAGCTGTTAAAAATACCCCTCTAAATGGGATCCTTGCGTGTAACGCTGTGTTGGAATGCAGGGTGAGCTGTAAGCAAAGGGAAAGGGGGGAAAAAAGCAAAGGGAAGCAGAAGGAAAGTTTGGAAACAATTTTTTGCATCTTTCAAAGAAAAAAAATATCTCTATTATGATGATTTGTGTCCTAGGAGCAGAGAAATGAATTAGCTACACCATCATCCCAGGGAAGGTGTGGCCACAGCACTGAACAAGATTATCTGCTCCTGATGGTCCTGAGTCACCAGAAATGGGAATGTGTTGGTTTAGACAGAACTGATTCCAGTGGGAAAACCCAAGAGCTTGCCAACCATCGCACCCCAGATCTGTTCAGTCTTGGTCTAAGGTGGGCTTCACATTGGAACCCTCCAGCTCTTATATGAACCTGAAAGGGGTTTGTGCCCAGCAGTGATCTGAATGGAGCTCACCCCACTGGAAAACTCCTGTGAGATTTTCCTCAGGAGACTGCACATCTGAGCAGTCTGGTGTCTCTCAAGACCTCACTGGCTTCCCAACAGGGTTTGGCCTTAAGCCTGGCATTTAAACATCCAGCCTTGCCTCCCACTGCTCTGCTGTTAACCACTGCTCTACCTGCACTTCCACCCAAGGATCTGAGAGCACTCCACCAATCCCAGAGAGGGTAATTCCAACCATCCCCTGTCTTGGAGGTAAGTGGAGCTTATTGCCCTTCTGTAGCAGAGAGATACATTACTCAGAGTGAGTTGACATGAGCTGGAGAAGGTCAGACAGTAATGAAGTGGCCGTGGTTTGGAGCAGAACCTTCAAGTCCAGTAGCCCAGACCCCAATTTAATCTACTCAACTTTGCTATAACCAGGGTTTTTTTTCAGAAAGGAAAAGCAGAAGAACAATGACTGTGACTTACCAAATGTCTGAACACAAGTGGAGGGGGCTGGAAAATTGTGCTGGGCTGACTATTCCAAAATGGGGAAGACTTCTGTGCTCATTTCTCCTGCCATGTCACTAAGAATTACAACCTGCCTAAATGCCTAAGCACACTGAGAACATATAATAATAATTATAGTGTCAGAATTCCCTTGGAGATCTGAGCAAGATCTTGTTTCCTGAAGCAGCTCAGGGAGAAGAGATTGCAACTACAATTTGCCCATTCTTTCCCGAGCCAAACATTTTGGCTGTATTTTCACTTCCAGCTCAGGGGGCAGACAGGAGCCACCTGTACAGTGCTCCTGACAGCCATGACACGTTTGTGACACCACAGCAAGGCCAAGTGGCGACAGGTTCTGACATCGCTCCGTAATGGGAACTCCTAAGATTTGTGTCCAGAGCTCTTGGAAAGAGGAACAGAACTCAATCTCAAGAACACCCGAATGCCTTTCACCAATGCAGGTCCCTGCACCCTCCCTCAGCCTGGCAAGCTTGTGGCTCATTTCACACCCAGAGTCTCCCATTCTGGTGATTTCTCCCTTTTATGCTTTGCTGGAGAGCGAGCACATCACAGGCCAAGGAATTTCAGCTCCCCTCACCTCCAGTGGGAATCCAGCCCCCTCTCCCTCTGCCCAGCACACGCTCCCTGGAGAAGTGCTCCCCAAAAAGCCACGGAAAGGAGCCTTTGAGCCACGTGCAGTGTCTTATCTCTGCGCCTTTCCTGGGCCAGGAACGGGTTAAAGCCATCAGGGCAACAACAAAAGCAAAGATCCTGAACATCATTTCATGCAAATGACCTTTCAGTGGCTTCCTGTGCTTCACTGTGCTCTTGTCTGCCAGGGCCCCGGGGCCTTCAAAACCTGGGGCTAGATTTTAACTCATCTCCCCTTATCTGCTTGACTGACTGTCAGCCTCGCACATCTCCCTGCTTGTGATGAAGGCCTTAATTAGTGCTTGTCTGTTTACCCTTTTCCTATTGCCACCTCTCTTTTCCTCTCCCTCTCGCTATTCTTCTCCTTTCTCTCTCCCTCTCCCATCACCCTGGGGCTTGTTTGCTTAGCTGGGCATCTCTTGTTTACTCAGTAGGGAGGTTATAATATATGTAAATGAAGTAAGTCAAAACTCCATAAAAATATATCACACAGGAGATGAAAAAATAGAGACACAGAAACATATTTCTGTGTTCGGAGGCATTGCTAGAGCTGACCTTGCTTTTCTCCAACAAACCAAACCCTTTTGCTGCCTTCTGAATGCAAAGGCAATAAGGAAACAGAGCTGCTTTTTACCTTCTCTCTCCTCTTTTTTTTTTTTTTGGAGACTTTATTACCACAAAGCACACAGGCAGTGCTCAGGAATCATCCAGCACCTGCTGATTTGATGTTTTGGAGCAAACACAACTGAGGTTCAATCACCCTGTACCAGTGCACCTGCCCCAGCAGGGCTCCTGCTGGGAGAAGGGATTAAAAAATGCAAAATTTGCCCAGCTCTCATGAAATGTGTGAATAAGGGAAGTGGAAGGATCAAGCAGGTCTTTCTTCCCTCAAATAAATATCCTGGCTACCAATTTGCTGCTAAAATTACTAAAGGAAATTGCAAGTTGAAGAGGAGGAAGAAATACTAACATACAGGCTGAGCATCCAGCTTCTTCTGAGCTTTAGTTCTTGTTGGTGTCTTAGAATGACATGGTCACCTTAGTGCAGAGGCCTGATGGACACACAATAGTCTGGAACTTGTCAGACAAGAGCCCTGTGCTGAAGGTGCCAGAGACACGGGAGGAGGTCCCTCGTGTCCTGAAGATGTTGTTAAACAAGCCAAAACACAGCAGGGCAGGATAAAGTCAACACCACCCAGCCATTTGCTCAAACAGAGCCTGCATCTTCCAAATGCCAGGCTGCTGCTTATCCCGTGGACTTCACTCTCTTTGCTGTCCTTGCTGTAAAATGACAGGTTAAAACCTGTCTGCTGCCTGCAGTTCTTCCCCAAGCAGACCCTGGAACATCCTGCCCTCACAGGGGGCAATCCCAGGGACTCTCTGCCCCACAGCCCAAGCTTTGGAGGTCTCCCCCAGGCTTTCCCCCTCCTTGGCACAAGAAGCCAGTTGAACATCCATTCCAAAGATACCACATCAGCAGGACCACTTAGAGTGCATTTATTCTGCATCTGCCAGCCTGATGTTCCACTTACAAGATGCTGGAGAGCCCTGAGGAACACAGAATAAAAGAGTGCAGAGGGGACAGTCACAAAATCAGGAACTTGGCATGCTGAGTACAGGCTGACTGTTGTACACATCCTCCCCCAATAATCAGGGGGCTAAAGGAGGCCTGGGTGGTGAGAACTATCTCTTACATCCACTGAAAATACAGTGCAGTGTGCATTCCTACTGGGAAATCTTAACTGCAGGGTTTTCCCTGGCTTATTCCTCCCCTGTAAAAACTGCTTCAAACCCTTAATATGGCTCATAAAATTCACTTTGTAGTTGGGTGTTTAGTACAAGTCCTGCAAGGCCTGAACTGGGACAGCGTGTAGGTGTGAGGATCCAAAGAGGAGCTGTGACCATCCACTCAAACACACGGTGCAGGTGAGTCCTGCACTGCTCCAGTGCTTGCCAAAGGAGTTTCCAGGCTTATCAAACATCCCAGGAAATGGCAAAGTTCAGAGGCTGCCAAAGAGCAAAGGACAGGAGAGAACAGCTCTCCCATCAGCAGGTAAGAGCCATTAGCTTTAAAGGGAGTAATGTGCTCAGATCATGGGAGGGACAGGGAAAAGGAGCACATGGATTGGTAAAGGAAAGCAGGGAAGGAAGAATGAGGAAAAGTGGGGACAGGAAAAACAGAAAAAAAAGAAGTTTCTCTCTCTGACAGAGAATTATCAGAATAAAATGATTCATATTTGGGAATAACACACACACTGCAGTGATGCCTGGAACAGACAGAGGATTGAGGCTGGGGAGAAGGAAGAGGCAGACACAGGAAGATGTCAGCATAAAAAGAGAAAGGGATGTGGAAATGCAGGGATATGTGAAGACAGGGCTGGTGAATGTCTGGGAAACAGTCACAGGCCTGGCCCAGCAAGTCCTGACCTATCCAGCAGCTCAGTTCGGTGGCAGGATCCTTGAAATAGATTCAGTGAGATTCATAAAAGAAGGCAAAAAAACCCAGGCAAAGAAACAAAGAGCCAACACTATTTCCTGTGACAGTTGTAGGTATTTCTGGGTTAGTTCTCAGAAACCTGATGTTTTTATACCAGCACCTGCAGGTGGATCCACTGCCAGCTACGAACAGTCCATGAATCAGAGACCCAAAGTCCTCTTTAACTGAGTTCAGAGCCGTTTCAGGGTCAACTTGCAAGGATTTGTAAAAGCAGAGATTCCAGAGACTAGGCACTGGTTAACAGGGTGTGTGTGCAGGCACAGCATTACCTGCCCCTCAGGTAATCAGGATCCCCAGCTGCCTGTTGGGGCCTGGCCTCCGAGATCTCCGTTTGCCCTGATCGTATCTTCCAAGACCTGCACATTGCAAGAGGTTGCGTCACTCCAGGGCCATAAACCCCAGTGACACACCGGGTGAGAGACACCACACCTCACTGCCAGCAGCAACGGGGGCAGGCAGCCCTCACAGCATTCCCTTTGGCTTCCCAGGGAAAAGAGCCTCCTCACCATAAACCCCACACAGGAAGAAGGGCTGGAGTCTCCTCAACATAAAACCCCCTCCCAGGTCAGGACCAACGTGCTGCAAACCCAAAGGAGGAAACATGAGTTGGTCCTTCTGCACGTGCTCCTTCTTGAGCAGGGGGCTGGCTGCACACCTAATCCTAAATAAAATACCAGCAGGACTGGAACACCAGGATTTATTGCACAAACAGATCTGGGCAGACTGAGAACACAGCAGGAAAAAAAGAGGACTAATGTAAGGTCTGTTGGTTCCACCTCCCTGCTCAGCTCCCCTGAATGCAAAGGAGGCTGTTGTGGGGTGTCAGTGGGATCAGCAGGGAGTTCTGGGGACACACTAATTGTTGTTGATGTGGGTCAGGGTCACCAGGAACTGTGCAGGCAGTCGATAAAGACTGACTCCAAGAGCTGCTCTTACCTCTTTCCCTTTCCAAAAAATGAAAGCAAAGAGTCCATTATGGATAAAACCCAGCATCAAACAAAAGCAGCAAACCCAGGCTGATACAGCTAATTAAGAATAGAATTAATAGACATGGGCATTTACATTATAAAACAAGGCAGCAGTCCTGAAAACCCACCATCCTGTCTCCTTGACAGATGAGAAAACTGTTCTGCCTTTTACTGGGCATCTGCCAATACCTCCTACCTCTGAAGCAAACATCAATGGCTTTCTGACCACAAAGCCATTTTTAGTTACCAGGTACTGAAATACAGCCCAGGAATCGGTGATTTCCCAGACAACACACAGCACCCAACTGCAGAGCTCAGTACAGTCCTGTCTGTCCCAGTCCTGCCTTCTCTCATCTCCAAAAACTTTGCCAAAAATGAAAAGAAAACCCAAGATAACCCAAACAGAAACTTGTAGACATTGCACTTAAGAGTATTGCTTGAAGAGTTAGAAGAAAGTAGTTATAGTAAACCACTAGTAAACCCCATGGAGGGTGTTTAAGTCACACATTGGACCTTTCATTCCTCCAGAGCTGTTGGATGTGATCCATTTAACCCATCCATACACCCAGTTCTTGACATCCAAGGGACTCACCTTTATTACCTGCAAAGAGTTCAGTCACAGCAGGAGCCACTGCCAGTATTTGCTGCAATACTGAGCTGCTCCCAACTTTTCCTCTTCCCTTTCTCTGCCCCCCTTCCTCCTCCAGTGATTCAAAATACGCCTTTTAACCCCTCAAGGTACCTCCTGCTCCTGAGAACCTTAAGGAATTGTGGGACATGTTCCATGCCTCCTATGCACTTCTACAGCTAATAAGTACTCCAGAAAAAATGACATTATTTCCACACTCACAAGGTTTAGTTTCCTTACACAGAGGGTGAAGTTTACGTACTCCCGAGCCATTAACAATTCTGACACCAACAGAAAGAGATACTTCAATTACCTTGACAATTTTTTACTCTAGAAACATCTATTTCCTCTGTTTTTATAATATTAAGTCTTAATTTACATGTTATTTCTAAGCCCTACTGAATAACTTTTTCCTTCTTTGTTTTTCTTCTGCTAAGTGCTGATGGCACCAGAATTCCACCTTGTACTGGAAATCCATCTAACCACTGGATTCATTTAGAAAACTCAAAACATATTAACACAGAAGTTCTCCCACACAAGGCTTGATTGAACTGGGATGCTCACTGCTACAGAAATCACTTTTATATCAGTTTCTGAAGACTTTGCTACTGGCCATGCAGAAATTAAACTGGTCTCTGGGGCCATCTCTGCAGCTAATCCTGCTCTTTCATGACCCCTCCTGACTAAAAATCCCCTCCTTCAAATGCTGTTTGGCAGCAGGTACCAGTTCTGTGTTAGTTTTAATATTCAGTCACTACCAAAAAAAAAAAAAAAAAGGAAAAATTAAAAAAAGGAACACTTAGAATTCAACCCTTCAACATTCCCAAGCCTCATATGAGCCCTGCCTGAGCTGTGAGACAGGCTTTTCAAAGGGAAAATGGTTCACAAGGTCCTTGCTTTGTGAGGACCAGCTGGGAGCCACTGCAACAGCTCAAGGAAAATGCCCCTGGATCCCTGGAAGTGCCCAAGGTCAGGTTGGACAGGACTTGGAGCAGCCTGGGATAGTGGAAGGTGTCCCTGCCCACGGCAGGGGGGGGGATGAGGACTTTAAGGTCCCTTCCCACCCAAATTATTCTGGGGTTCTGTGATTGGCTACATTCAATTAATGTTCACCAGGGCAAGGTAAGGAGCCATTGCACCATGTGCCACTTGGAGCTCCTGCAGACACCCAGTGGACACTTCACTGACACTTCACTCCATCCAACCAGCCTGGGGATCCCCCTACAGCACAAGAAAGCCCCACTACCTGGTGTTTCCAGGGAGGAGAGGAATGGCATAACACAGAGAAGGCAAAGACAGCTACAAAACGAGTCCATGGGTGGGCCAGGAAGAAACCAGTATCTGCCAGTACCCCATTCAACACCTCCCATGCAGTGTCATGCTATGGATGATGTTCCAGCCTGCATTAATCCCCTGGCTCCTGCCCAACAACACAGAACAAAAGGCAAAACCCATCCTACGTAACAGAACAACTCATCACACGCACACAACAAAGGATTAACCTCCTCTGCTCCTGCTGGGACTGACTGAAAACAGAGGGGAGGGTCTAAACGAGCTCCTTGTTTCCCTCTGTGAAGATCTCACAGACCTGGCAATGTGCAGCTGGCTCTGGAGCGACCTGCAGTTCGCTTCTTTGAGAGGAACAGAGTGCAGATAAATGGTGGCAAAGTGCAGGGCAGGGGCACAGGGGAGGTTTAACCAGCACAGGCAGGATGGCCGTGAAGTTTTTGGGTTTTTGTGTCAGCCTGGGAAAATCCACGATGATTCTTTGATTACCACTCATCCCAAACACTGTAAGAACAGCAACCACGGCACCAAAGAGCACCCATGAGTCCCTCCAGCTTCTCAAGTGACCCCCAAATCCTTTGAGGCAATTCTGCTATCACACAGCTCCAAGCAGATGGATGTAGGTAGTCAGGAGCTCATTTCCCTGCGCTCCTCATTAACAGAATTAAAACCTTTCCTGTTACTAGAAAGTGCTTTAGATGCACCCAAATGGGGCTGTAGCTCAGGTTATGTGACTTCTGCTCACAGGGGACATCAGCTCAGGTACAGCTGATGTCCCCTGGACAGATTGTACCCATGCTACAACCCAAGTGTTTTATTCATATTATTATGTAGGTCCTGTCATTGTTCTAAAATACATGGAACAAATGGAAAGATAAAACTGTCTCTCCACAGTTAAAATTCTTCCAAAGCAGAACCTAATGAAACTGGTCCAGAAGCAGTTTCTCTAGGAATCTCCATAATCAAAGAAATAACTACTTAACTGCACTGAAAACAGGAAAAAATTCAAAATTATCCAATTCCACCAATCCTGAGGGGAACAACAGCTGGTTTGGTAGAGCTTAAAGGTTACGTTTTGATATCAACAGTTATATTTTGACTGGGTTGAATATTGACATAAATACAGCACACAGGAATGAAATATTTACACCTCGGAATCAGAAATTTACCATGCCATAAAAAAACTGGAGTGGGATTGTTATCAAAATATCATCTTTCAAAGCTGCCAACCTTTACTGTTTTGCCACTTGTAAAAATTAAGGATTTAGGTTTTTCCTGCTGAAATCTCTCGCTGAGACTGAGTGCTCCCCAGAGGCTTTGATTTCCCCAGAACTGCACAGTTCATCAACACCTTCCTTAACTGGGCTTTTTTTTTTTTCCCCCCAACAGTTTTTAGTTGGACAAACATTTATTTTTTTTCACCCACCTCTTCCCCTCCCCTCCCTCTCGTGGAAGCTGCTCCAAAGGCAGCCTGCAGTCAAAGACACCGAGGCTGTTTTGTTTCCCCTCTCCTGCCAGCCTTGCTGATGCCATTACCTTGGCTTTGGGAATGGAGGTTGGGATCCCAGCCAGCTGGAGCTGCTTCAGTAGCATTTTCCTTTCTGGAGCCTGGCATTTACCACACCAAAAAGACACTCTCCTCGGTACGTTGCAACACTTTGTGGGAAAATCAAATTACTTGACAACGTCCCTTTCAAGTTCACAATGGCTCACGCTGGAAACTGAATTAAATGTTTTCTTCCTGCCACATGCAATCAAGAATCACAAAGTGCCTCCTTTGTTTCTGGCTTCTGGGTTTGGTTGGGGATGAAGGCTTATTTTTTAATTATTCCTGTTTTTCTTTTTTTCATTTGTAAAAGAACAAAATGAGAGAGGAACAATCCTGGGGACAGTCCTCCACGTGGACTGAAATTCACTGCTATGTAAAAGTGTGATAATTCCTATTGGGAATTAGCAGTGAGGGCTAACAAGAGTGTAAATTCCTTTAGGAAGGACAATAATTTCAGCAGCACAGAATCCATCCTGCCTCTGAAAATAGATCTTCAAGCCAACATTGAATCTGTCCTAATGGATGTTACTGCCCATCCTAATTGGGCTTAGAATCCCAGAATGGTTTGGGTTGAAAGGGACCTTAAAGCCCTTAAATCTTGTTCCACCCCAGTCCCACCACTCCACTGACCCTGGGGCTTGAGGCAGAGGGGATGGAGGAGGAGGGAAGGCTCTGAACAGGGAGTATCGTTGGAAGCAGCAGTAGCAGGGGTTTTCCTGGCTGGGTGTGATGCACTCGAGCACAGCTGACAAACCCAACCGCAGGAGAGGCTCTGGTGCTCTCACCCATTACTGTGTCACCCTAGAGCAGCAAGTGCCCTATATCTGCACAGAGCCACGAGCCAGAGCTTTCTGAACACAATGCCAGGCTTAGTCAGGAGGAACAACAACAAAAAAGTCTGACAATGAGAGCAGGCTCAGGGAGGGCGTTTCAAAAATCCAGCACACGCAGCCATTTACAGCACCCACAGCCTCAGACAGCCACGGTGGAAGCAGGTGGTATAAACATGGGATCTGGGCCCTACCACCACCAGCTTGCCAGGCTGCATCCAGTGGGGTGTTAAAGAGTGGCTGTGACTGAAGTCACTGCTCTCTGTTGGCTCCAGCGAGACCCATCTGCTGCTCCTCACTGCCAGTGGACAGTTGGCCCGTGAGGAATAAAACCAGGGTTTGCATTGCTGACCCCCTGTCTTGAGTGAAGGTCACATGGAGAGTGCAACAAGAACAAGCTGTCCTCCCCAAAATCCCCCAAAGCACTGATATGACATAAAGGAAAAGACTAATAAAGACAAAAAGAAAAAAAATGCCCAAGGGAGAACAGGAAGAGATCCCAGGTAGGAAGGCACAGCCGAGAACAGAGGGCTGGAACTGCCAGATGTGCATAAACCTACAGAAACTGGCTTTTAATTCCCACTAAAAGGAGTTCTGCAACTCCCAAGAGTTTCTCTAAGCCTTAAATTTACTGGAGAAATGTTCAATTGACTAGCAGCTACTGGAACATGAGAGACAGAAAATGTAAACTGTGTTTAGGAATCCCATCAATAATAAAATCCATATAAGTGTTTTTCACTTCATCCTGTCAGGATGTAGCCAGTGACTGTATTTAGGAATAAGTAAATAATTTCCAGGGTGATTTTGCTGTAAATGAAATAAAATTAAATGAGAAGAATTTAAGGTTGACTGAATTGCCTTAAATATAGAGGCTGTGACCCACAGAAATACAACCAGGTCAGGGTAGATGCTCAGCCCCTGGCAGGATCTGAACTCACCTACTGCTTTACCATGTTCAAGCCTGTACCATGGGCATTTTAGGTTAAAAAGCCTTAAACCACGGGTGAAAAAATCAGCTGCCAGATTTAATCCTCTTGGCCCTTCATCAGATATGATGCACACAGATATATTTGTCTTCTAACCCTAACTAATCATATTATTCCCATAAGTAACTCCTAGTCTAGAGCTTTTCTGTAAGGAACTATCGTAGATGTTAAATATCCAAAATTCAGACAGGACAGAGATGCTACACAGAACATTCCTGATCTGATTCCGATACAAAACAATTAATATTCAAAGTGCAGGCATCAGGAACTGCTGATTCAACATCCATTTCCTACAGAGCTAAAACATTCTCAAATCAAATTTTGCTGCCTCCATGTTTGTTGTCTGGAATCATTCTAGAAGACAGCAATGAAAAGAAATATAAATTGAAATAAGTAAATACAGAGAAAAGTTCTGGGTAATAACATGATACAAAGCACTCCCATCACCTGCTTCAGGTTTGTCAGTGCAGACTCACCCCAGCTGGGACCATTCCATACTCCAAGGACACAGGTGGCCTAACAACAGCACAAATACCATGTTCATCTCCAAACACACAAGGTTCCTAATTAATACTGTTCTTTGGGAGATCTGCCTCTCCAAACCTCAAGGGAATGTCTTTATTTCTCTCACCTTCCATCAAACAGAGCACCTTGAGTGCTCCTCCTTTGACTTCCCAGCCCACCAGCTGTCACAACCTTCAGTGCGAGGCCGTCCCCTGCCTAGAGCAGAGGGTCAACACCAAGCCAATATCCCTGTAACTTCATGGGGATTGCACTTCTCTGGACCAGATCAAAGCTGCTGTGTCAATTCTATATAGCAGGGCTTGTGCAGACTGACCAAACTGCCTTTCCTCAGAAGGTCTGAACTCCACTACATGACCTGAACCCCCTTAGTAGGGACACACCAGACCATAAATCCAGCCCAAGGCTCAGGCCTTGGCTCAGCACTGTAAGTCTAGGTCAAACCAGAGCGGAGCTGCCTGCTGCCTCATTTAAATATTCAGTGAACACTGCAAAGATTAACATTTCCTCTCTTGAATATCTAAATATTTGCCCACAATCCCCCTGCTAATGAGCAAAGACAAGTGCTGGTAAGTGGCAAGCAGCATCAAGCCTCGAGTCAATCAAACGCTCCAACGGGCCCTTCAGCACCACCACAAGGCCCATCGAGTTACATCCAGAGCTGGTGGCTTGCAAATGGCCCTTCTCTCCCGCTAACTCTCCCCCCACCACACATCCACACACATTCCTCCCTCTGCTCTCCTCTCCACCCCCTTTTCCGCTCCGTAACCCACTCGGGGGCATAAAAAACTGGTACTGAGAAACCTGCCAACTGCTTTAGACTTTGGAACACAAGCTCTGGCCTTGTCAGCTCCGAGCCTGCCACACAATGGAAAACATTACACATTTCTCTCGCTAACGACCGCGCTGCTCATTTACATGTCGTAGGCAAATACTAACAAGGTCGCAGCCAGGAAAGCACGGTCAGGAGCACTACTGCTCCTGGCAAGGGGCTGGTGCCTGGAAAAGGGCTGCACAGGAAGCTCTTTAAACACCTTGGAACATGTGCTAAGCTGCTGAAGTATGAGGTGTGGTGACAGCAAGGTGTTGAAACGGTGCTTTTAAAACCTGCCAGTCATCATTAACACGTCCCCGCAGAGCGCTGGCAGCCGAGCCACAGCCAACACCTTGAGCATCTTCTGGGTGGAAGGGAGGGTGGGGAG
Organism: Pachyramphus minor; assembly: GCA_013397135.1. NCBI lineage: Eukaryota > Metazoa > Chordata > Aves > Passeriformes > Tyrannidae > Pachyramphus > Pachyramphus minor. Next base: position 466,105 of record VYXB01007977.1, on the reverse strand, counting down.
AGCGGGAGGGAAGAGGGAGCAGGTGTGGGGAAGACAAAGGAAGAATACAGAGTTGCCCACAGGGGGTTTTCCCTCAGAAATTTCCATCCTTGCTCCTCCAAAGAGGTGATGGGTGAGCAGCTCTTCGGGAGCTCCATTGGAGCCTGGACAACGGGTAAGGTGAGCTGTCCCTGCCTCTTCCCCTGGACAAGTCCTTGTTCTTGCTAATGTGGGAAAGAGGATCCCTATTACTAGTGAGCTTTGGGAGGTGACTGCCACAGAGGAGGAAGTCCATGAGCAATGGAGAACCCACCAGGAGCTGCTTGCTGGAGACCCAGTTCAACATCTGTGTTCAAACTTCCTATTCTCCAGTTACTCCTGTGCCCACAATCCAAATCCTGCAATAATATCACTCACTGCTTCTTTGTTCAACAGAATTTGTCCAGTTTATCTATTTCCTATTTTTTTGACAAGACTTTTTATTAGTAATCCTTCCAACTGCATGCTAATTCTAAGATTAGTTCCAACTTGCAAAAAAAATTTGACTTACCCATCTACTTCATAGAAGACCCAAATCACCACTACAGACAAATCCCGAGCAAAGCAGCACCAGCCCTGATTTCTTCCCCACTATGAAGAATCCTTTTTAAAGTATCCAGCACTTTAAAGTAGCTGGATGGGAAAGTTTGTGTGAATTAAAAGAAAACAGCCCTGTCCAAATATAATTCGATCTCTTAAGAGTCTGAAACTGTATCACGCATCAAAATCTTAAATATTTATTTGAAATTATGCACCCTAGTTATTCCATATTCTAAACCTGTGCAGCAGAGAGGCTGTAATTGTAATGGATTTAATAAAAGCTATCATATTCCATAATTCAGCAGGAAAGATTATGCAGAGCCCTTTGATGCAACTAAGAATAGCCAAGTTTCATCTTGGTGGTGATTGTTCTAAGAACTAAAAGAAAAAAAACTTACACATCTCTGTCCTGCTTCTTTTCCTACCTAAAGTACTCAAGAACCACCATGTCCCACCAAGGTGCAGAATGCTTTTCTTCCCTCTTTTATGAGCTTCAGAGCAGGTATTTCATTAAGTACTTCACAAGCACAGCATTCCTCAATATTTAGCAGTTTTGCTCCCTAGGTTTCCAGGAGGGAAGTGATTCCTTCTTCAAGCCTGACTCCCCCAAAAATCACACCTTCCGTGAAGCTGATTTCCCTCCTGATCTCACAGCTTTGGGTCCCATGGTCCAATTTTGGACAAATCTGACCGAGGGGCAGAGGTTTCAGTGAGTTTCCCAAATGAAGGAGAGGCATTAAAAACTCAGCAGCAGCAGCAGCTGCAGGTTCCTCCCCAAACCCTCCAAATTACACATTTCAAGCCTTGCCCAGCACCAGGGTGGTGGGGACACAGCAAGGGCAGGGATGTCACCAGCTCTCTGAGTTGTAAGACACAAGATACAAGTCCATGGGGACACCAGGCTTCATTAAACTTGCAAAAACCAGCAAAAACTTACTTCTTTACTCATTTGATTCCTTATTCACAGACTAAGTAAGACTGAGGCACTAAAAGATAAAAACACTAGATTTTTAAAGAGCAGTTATGGGGTCTAGGTACTGAAAAACCTTTCAAAAAAGTCTAAGTAGAAATGACTTGCTTAAAGAGAGAGAGTAAATTACTGAATCACATCTTTCAGCATCCAGAGTTTTAGCAAAATCACTAAAATTTTCTATTAATTCTTATCTTACCTGGAGATAATCACTACCGGAGAAGAAAGCTGAGAATAAAAATAATTCATGAAAAAAAGAAGGAAAGCCCCTTCTTTAGAGCCAGAGAGGTGAAAAGTGACATCCAACTTTCTCCTTGTCTTGCTGCCTCTCTGACACTTGCCCAGCTCACAGAGACCCCTCGTAAACAGCTCCATCAGGTTGATGGATATGTGCCACACCTGTTCCCAGCCCCCTGGAGGGAGGTTTTCCTCACCCCCCTTCAAGGCAGGGACTGTCTCCCCGTTCTGTGTCTGCAGAGTCCTCAGCACAACCAGGCTGGGCCTCCAGGCACTATCACAGCAATAAATAATCATAATTCAGGAGTGTGGTGCTTTCAAATCCCAGACTTACATTCTTCTGAGCTTCCCACCACCACCCTTCTCCCTTTCTGAATGTGACCTCTGCTCCTGCTGAGAGCTGAAAACCCCTGTTCCTGCAGGCTCCCCTCCGGTGGGGGATTCCCCGGAAAGCCCTCGTGGCCCAGGTCTATTCCAGGTGGGATGGGACGGCCATTAATCTGTTCACACCTTGTCAACAAGGGGCCTGATCTGAACACATCCTCCCTCAGCTGTAGGAAATCACCCCAGACAATGGGACAGACGATGGGGCAACGAGGAGAAGCTGTGCAGAGCTGAAGGGACCACGAGGAGAAGCTGTGCAGAGCTGAAGGGACCACGAGGAGCAGCTGTGCAGAGCTGAAGGCACAGCAGGAACACTTCACACCTGAGCAGCTCAGGATGTGGCCCATCAAGATACTGGGACAGGGAGTGACTGAGAGGAGCCTTCCTCTACCCTGAGATTTGGGGCTATCCTAAGAACCTGGAAGGTGGTTATTAGTGAGTCCCAGGAGAGCCAACACCTCCTTTTTTCCTCCAGAGATGACAAACCCCCATGACTTTGATAAGACTGTGCCCCCCTAAATATGCAACTGTGTCTGCTTCAGCAATGCCTTCACTCCACCCTGGAAGTCCTCCCTTCTCTCCCCTTAATTCCAGCATTATTCTTTCCCCCTCATCTGCTCTTCTCTCTCTCTGTGTTAAAACTAATGGTTTTACCACATGTTGGAAGGCAGCAAAAGGAAGTGGTGAAGTGACAAATGGGAATGTTCATGCTTTAATTTATTATGACAATCATGCCCGGGTCCACAAAGTAAACTGAGTCAACAGAGAAGGACTTTGTGCCAAGTTATTTATCCACTTCTCTAACTGGGGGATCTTTTTTTTTCCCCCCAGCCAGCCATGAGACTGGTTAAACTCATCAACTTTATTGATGAGCAGAAACAGCAGGGAATTTTCTCATAAAATATGTTGTTGTTGAAAAACTCAGATTCATCCAAACCAAAATTTTTTTTATTTTTTTTTTTCTAGGACTGGTTTGGTGTCACTAAATTTCCAGACATAAGGGAAACGAAGAAGAAGAAGGAAAAAAAAAAAGATTTGGGGGAAAGAAATCCCAAATAATCAAAACATGCTGCTTGAACAGTCACTGAACATTTGCTTTCTGTTCAAAAGAGCTTTCTGTGCAGTTTAATTAAAGTTTGAAATATTTCATTTTTCCCTTTTTCTCAGCTTTTCATAGAGATGACAAAACAAAACATTTCAACCGAGCAAAACTTAACATTTTTTCCACTTAGCCTGTCAGCACATGATATTTCTCAGGATTTGCACTCCAGCCTGGCACAAGACAATTTTCCAGCATCTCCAAATCTCCCATCCAGCCCTGCTGAAGAATGCATCCCATTAACCCCAGTGGATGTTTGCCCAGCTACATCCAGCTGGGCACAATCACTGGTGGACAAACTGCTCCAAACCTTCCATTTTTCCTCTTTGCAGGAAGGCCACAAAACCACCAGCAGCAGTGTCCCTGTCTCCTTTATTTCTCAAGCCATAGGAGTAGTCATTTCTAGGGAGGCCACAGTGTCCTGGACACAACTGTGACAATTTCTAGGAAAGACTTAAAGAACAGGACAAGCATGGAATGTTCCTCCTGCAGAATGCTCTTCCAGCCTCCAAGAATTGCCATTTCAGTTTTCAGAGGCAGTAGAGGTTCCTCAAGAGACATTTTCCCAGGGAATTATTTTTTTCCTACTTTACCCTTCTGGTTTTTTTTGTCTGATTGTCACAGTAAGACCAATCTCACAGTGTATTCCCAGGAGCATCGTACTCAGTGGAGGTCATGGAATGATTCTTTCTGGCACAGGTCAGTTCTCAGCAAACTGAGAACACCATCTAGTTTTCAGCTACTGCATGTCAAAAGAAGGGTAGAGAATGGTGGATAAACCCCACCAGAGAGCAAAATAAAAGCTAAAGACCTTTAGAAAACAAACCCTCCAAAGAGAGGTTGAGAGAGGAGCGGAACACGAGCGCCGTGCCCTGCAGCCTCCCCTCCCACCCTGAGCAGGGCCCTGCAGGACACCCCAGTAAAACACTGCCGTGTCTTTCACACTGAGTCACATTCCAACACCATGACACAGCCCCAAAGCAGCATTTTAACAACCTGTGGTCCAAACAAGCAGTCATTGTTTGCCATCCTGCCACTGAGCTGGAACGTGCCCACATCCGGGTGCAGGACACCAGGGCTGCCCACAGACATCCCATCCCAGGGAGGGAGTGGGGCTCTGATCCAACACCTGCATCACTCACCAGCACCAGAGAGGCCAGTGCAGGCTGAAAGTCCCCAGATCATTGCTGTGCCCTCACAGGATAGTTTTTTCAGAGCTTAGAAACGTTTCTGTTCTGTTTCTTTCTTGCTAAGCTGCACCAGCTGCTGAGCCCCCCACTCAGAGACTGCATGGAATGGGACATCTGAACATCCAGTGGGCCATCAGTGGATTTGGGGTCTTGAATAAATAAATTTTGGCTACTGGGCTTCAAATAATTCCTCAACAGGACAGAGAACATGTGCCATCTGTCCATAACAGAGAAATAACAGGGTTGCCCCACCAGAGCTGGGCAAACCCTCCCGAACTCTCAGCTGAGTGAACCACCGACTAGTTTTCACTCAAATGACATTCCTACACATGCTGTGCATGGCCAATACACCACTGGCATTAAGGACATGCTGTTTGATCAGTCTCTGTGGAGAACCCCTCACTGGCCCTGGGCTGAAGTAAAGCAAAGCCAAGTCCCAGGGAGAACCTACACGGTCCTCCCATACACACATCTCTGTTACCTTGTCTTGAATGGGAGGGCCGTGGTTTGCATTTTGTTTCAGGCAGGCTGAACAATCAGGAAAATACCACTCAGGCCATATTTTCAAACTTTTCTTTCCATCTGTGACAGATGAGAATCTGTGGGTATCTGTGGGGAGGGGAGGAAAATGAGATTAACCTCTGAGATGAGAGGTGAGACATCTTCCATCTGCTCTTGGATCGCTGCAGCTGAAGCTGTAAACTGCACTTCATTTTATCATAAATGGAAGGAAACTGGCATTTCCAGAACACACTTCCAGAAGACCCTTTTTGGGTGGCTCTTTTAAGATAAATTGCCTCAGAAATGTCTTTTTTCACTGTTGCCAGTGAGGCTGGTCCAGATGAGACACCACACTGCTGCTGTGCCAAGCTGGACAGTGGAAACCCAGCCAGCTGATTAGGCTGCCAGTCCTCAGCATCCTCACATAACCCCAGAGCAACATCCCCAAAAATAGTCCAGGACTGTTATTTAGTACAGCCCTAAAGCATTTGGGCTTTGCTACATCTCTGCAAAACACCTGTGCCACTGCCCCTTCCCAGGTGTGTTTTGGGGATATTGTGGTATAACAGGTTTGATCTATTAGGGATTCAGGTGAGGTGTAACAGGGAGGCAGAACATACAACAAGTAGTGAGAGCCCCACAGGGGGACTAGGCAGACTCTGGGTCCAAAAACAAGTGATAACTCCTTTATTCCTAAATATGGACCTTTATAAGTCTCCTTTCAGAGTTTCTGTAACTTGGTGTCCTCTGGGGGCGAGCCTGGACTTCACCCAATGGATTAACCTGTTGCCAAACCTATGGAGCTGTTTCTCTGGCACATGCCCAAAATGGCAAAGTTTACCTGTGGTGCAACACCCCTCGAGTCACAGCTCATATGGTGAAAAAATAAACTGCTGGAATAAGATTTTCCTGCCTCCAACAACACTAAGGAGTTATAGTTCATAACTTCCAACTGAATTCACTGTACAGCCAAGCGTTCCTAATGAATTCCCCTAATGATCATGTCCTAATGTTTGACTTCATTATGTCACTTTTGCAATAGCCAAAGTACAGAAGAATGTGTCTTTCTTTCAGTAAGGATCACTCAACACTCTCCCTCCTCTTGAAGTGCACAAAAGTGTAGCCTGTTCCTTCCCAACCCCTGCCAGAAGGAAGTGCCCTACAAAACAATATCCCAGAGGAAGAACTGCCAACTGGTCTTGCCCAAACCTTTTCCCAAAAGGGTTCTTTACTTCGTGTACCCTAAACAATACCCTTCAGATATCCCAGACAATACCCAGGAAACTTGGCTATTCATGTCCTCGCCTTTCCATCAGGGATGGTGCAGAAATGCATTCCCAGCTATTTCCAGCTTGGAAGTGCTGAGGTAGAAAAGCTCAAGGCACTTAAAGAGTTTCTTTTTAAAAAAGAAAAGAAGAAAAAAATACCACTATAGGGTTGAGAGACTCAGAATTAAAGATGCTCCTGACATTTTTTCCTGTGCATTACTCAGCCCAATCTGTTTAATGGGTCTTCATCAGAGGCTGTGATTGCTGATTTGGGCTGGCGACATCATTCAATTGGACATGGCTTTGAAGCAGAAGAATAATTGTTTCCCATCTTCCAAAAGACCATTTAATTCATGCTCCCCAATCTCTGGGAACAGATAACCCACAGCCCTTTTAGTTCATTAACTCTCTGGGGCTGTCATCAAAGGATTGTCAGCTGCTCAGGAATTTGCAGAAGAGAGAAGTGGCTGAAAGCTGCAGTGTTCCTTTACCCATGGATTCAGCATGTGCATCTCCTGCCTTGGATCCTGCAACATCCAAACAGCTTCCCAGAAAGAAGGGGAGAGAAAAGGGAAAGACACACATGACTTTTATTGCCTCTCCCTCTTTCTTCTCCCAGACCAGGATCAAGGCAGTGTAACCCAGCAGCTGCTGTGCTGAGGAAAACTCAAAGCCAACACAGAGAGAGAGAAAGGAAAACCAGGCTCCAGGGAGGCCCTGGGGAAAGCAGTGGTGATGGATCAGCAGGAGCAATCACTGTGCTGGTGTTTGGGACTTGGCAGGATTGGCTCAGTGGGAGGATGACCCCAGCAGGGGAATCCAGAACCCAGGCAGGCCACACCTAAGGCCAAGGCAATCAGTGCAGACCACAGCAGGGGAGGGATCTGAGCTGGGCCATCTGCAGCACATACAGAGGTCAAGTGAAGTGAAATTTGGCAGAAGATTATTTTCTTGTTTCCTTTCCCCTCCCACAATGAATATCAAGATGGTTTGAAAAAAGGATGACAGTAAATAAGTGAAAATCCTGCTCTAAGGCAGGAGTAGAGGAGGAACCAGGAGCTCTGAACCCAGCTCTCACTGTGTGCTCCTCAAGACTGGATTTAAAAGCACTCTACAAGGGAGGTAAGTGCCATCCTCCTCTGTGAAACAGGGGAACTGAAGCTCCAAATGATGGGAAAGCACACACAGACCCAGCCAAAGCCTAATGGCAGGTCAGGCACAAAACATATCATATGTCCTGCACCCTCATCAACCTCTGTCTCTGACCTCAGACACCTCCATCCCAGAATTAATTCCGAGCCCTGCGTGCACTTGGAGCTTTTTGTGCAAGATGGGAAATGCACAGACATCGCAGAGCAAAGGCTCCACCTCTCCCAGGGCATGAGTGGAAAGAATTCAGTTAAGAGGCTTCAGTAAATCAGCCCAAAGCCTCCTCTCCTCGGCTTGTATTATTTATCTCCCTATCCCCTTGACCACACTAAATTCTTAAAGGCATCTTGGCACTATGCAAACACAGAGGGGGAGTTTATTGAAAGTACTAAACATGTTCTAATTGTTTTCTCCTGCACTACTCGGCTCGAACTCGCTCTGCTGTGAGCGGAAGCCGAGCTGGACAATTACTGGGGCACTTGAAGCAATCATGCCCTTGATATATGGGAAGTGGGGAAGTTTAGCAGTGTGAGGACCTCTTCAATCCCTATCTTAGCTTTGCAACCATTTTGCCAGCCAAAAAAAAAGGCATTGTCTGATTTCTCCAGCAGCAGCAGGACACAATAACCTCGTGTCCCTACTCACAGGATACCGTGAGGTTCACTCGAACAATACGCACTAAAAAGCTTTGAAAGTGATAAAGTGCTATATAAATATTCAGTTGGGTTGCAATTAAATTTTTGGCATGTGGTTTGCATGTAAGTGCAGAAATACCATCGGTTAAAGTCAATACATTCCTTTCCCCCTTCCTCTCCCTTTGCCTTTCCTTAGCTATTCCCCAGATCTCTGTCAGCGTTCACTGAATTTTCATAAGGGAAAAAATTACTTCCTAAAATGTTCAAAAGCTTTTCCTTGGTTTGTTATTAGAGCAATTATCTAACATAACACAGTGAAATAGCACAAAGTATTCTAATGGGAAACAAATGTGCCAAAGAAGTGACCAAACTTGGAATCTTTATTGAAAAATGAGGGGAAAGCGATTAGTTGAAGAGGCAGCAACGGAAAGATTTTCCACCTGGCCTTGGGCAACACATCAAACAGAGCTCAAAAGGGTGCTATTTATAATTGTTGTCTGGCTGTCTATGGAGCCCTGTCTGTCTGTCTGTCAGTCCAGGCTGTTCTCTCCCCCCGCCTCCCTTCTGCCACGTGTCCCACCTCCGATTTGTTTATCCAGTGCAATTCCAGTAGTGTGGAGCTCTATAAACATCTTGCACATGCTGGAAGGGTGCTGATCCCACACCCCTTTACTCCAGAACAGCTCCATGGGCTTCAGTGGAGTTATGGTGGTGTAAACAAGCAGAAGAATATACCCCAGACATGCTGGTTTCTTTTTTTCCCCACGTCTGCCCATCTTCTCCTGGAGCTTTGGGACTGTTTGTGTTCCTAGAGGAGCTGACACAGGCCAGGTGAGGGCTCAGTGAATCACAGATAATGTACAATACCTTGCCTGGTCATTTTCCTCCAATAAAATCAGCTCCAAGTGGAGGCAAAAACGTTGCCAGATCAAAAAGGTCTGATCTCACCTCCACTTCACTCTGCTATAAGCACCTGCAACTTGCAGGTCAAAGGCCCATCAATCCTATCAATGAGTTTGCTTTGGGGTAATTCAAGAAGCAATTACAGTTTGCAAATACTGTGAGATGATTTATCAGAACATCCAGAAAAGTTTTAGGACCTTGGGTATGACAGGAAGAATCATAACAGCAATTTCTCACTACTCACTAACGGTCATTTAACACCCTCCTTTAACTGTTTCACTAAATTCGAACTGGGGAATTAAAAAGCCCCATTGAGTATCTAGAACTTCAGCTAGAAATCAGAAATCATGGTGATTTCTCATAGCTCCATTGAGGTCTTTGGATTGATAACTGCTTTTCTTGTGAGAGGCAATAAACTCCACAGCACAAATACAAATGGACCAGCAGCAGAAAAGAGGGTTTGAAACACCACCACGGGCTAAAATTCAGTCCCATAAGGTATCCAGGAAATACAAACAAGGAGAACATTTCTACCTGAATAGAAAAAAAAGTGGTTTTTAGTGATGGAGCTGTGAAAAATAATGGGCAGCACATTGGCAACCTGCACTTGTCTTAGCAAGAGACTGGGCCATGCTGAGAGCCCCCGAGGCACACAGCCCCCCACGGGCATGCCACAGCTTCATTAACCAAAACAGGCACTTTTGAAGTTCAGGCATGAAAAATAAAGCTTGATTTTATCTCTCTTAGATTCCATTTGCCCAAAGATGCCCAAACCTCAAAAGGGGTCAGATGTTCAGTACAGATAATCACACAAAGTTTGGGTGTGTAGTTGAAGTCTATCCAAATTCTCCCGGGCTCTCGAGGATGAAGGATGGGAAACCTTGTGAGAAGAGTTAAGAGACACCAACAGAAGCTTTCTGGTACATTCTGCTTTCACTCTGATCATAAATACTGCAAGAGCAACCTTCTCTGTGGTATTTTAATGCTTCCAATCTCCAACTTCCCTCAGCTCTACTCAGGACAATGTGTTTCTAAGTGCACACACTCTGCAGGTGCCTCTCTTGGAGAGCACTGAAAAGCAGGAAGCATCTACCCCCTCACTCACCCTATTCCCACACAATCCCAGTGAATCAGAGATCACAGAGTACCTCAAGTTGGAAGGGACCCATAAGGATCATCGAGTCCAGCTCCCTGCTCCTCACAGGACTACCCAAAACTAAGGGACTAAGAGCATTGTCCAGATGCTCCTTGAGCTCTGGCAGCCTTGGTGCTGTGACCACTTCCCTGGAGAGCACTGGTTATCAGCACTGCTTCCAGTGCCTGATAATCCTCTGGGTGAAGAACCTTCCCCTGGTGTCCAGTCTGAGCTTCCCTGATGAAGATTCATTCCCTTTCCTCGTGTTCTACCGCAGGAATTCCACTGTGTGTATCCCACTACGAGGAGCAGGACAGCAAGACCAAACCCCACCTTGATGCACAGTGACTATGGGGGTGAACACAGTCCTCTGTCCATTTTGTTGCCCCTTTCAGTATTCAAAGAAAGGCAAAAACCAGGACTCAGTCTCTGACCTCACAAAATCACCCTCTGAATGCTGCAGAAGGGAATCCAGGGGTCCAGAAATCTGGAGAGGAACCATCCTGTATCTGCTCACAACCTTCCTGCAGCTACAGGCCAAAGCCTGTTTTTGTGAGTAACCTCCAAGTTCTCTGTGGTATCTCCTTCCCTTACTGACACACACCCTAAGCCCCTTCTCCTTCCCCCAGAACCAACCTCAGCAGCCTCCAGCTACACCTCCCACCCTGGAACATTTACACATCCACACCTTGCACTGAAGGGTGACTCCAGAGGCTGGGTTTGCCAGGAGACAATGGCTTTATTTTCTCTTCTCCTGACAGAGTTCATTATGAGATGTAATATGTTGTGTGAAGCAGAACAAACATCAGCAGCACAAACCCCAGTGGAAACCATAAATCTTGAACACATCATCTGGATCCTTAATTCCAGTTGCAGGAAAGCAGCTCTGGCTGTGTAACCAGCTCAGATGCTCAGACTCTCTTAATCAGCCTTCTGACCACTGTGTGTGCTCACAGAAATGGTTCTACACCGAAAAAAAAGCTTTTATAGTTTTCAGAATCATTTATAACGAATGAGAATGAGTACAAAGGAGCAGCAGGGATCCCAGGGCAGGTGAAATGCTGTGAGAAGAGCCCAGCTAATGCCAGTGTCCAGTCTAGAGCTGCTCTGTGTGTGGAACAGCTAATTCCTGCTTTCCTGGTCATCTAGTGCTCGTGGCAAAGCTGCTTCATCTCCTGGTAGAGCCACCTTTTATACTCATCTGAGGCCATCACATCCACCTGCCTGTGTGACCTTAAACCAGAGCTGCAGTGCTGTCTCCCCAGGTCTGCCACAGTGAAGAAATACCCTCTCAGAGGGACCCTGTTCCCATATATTAACTCAGGTAACCTGCATTCAGGTCCCAGCTCCACCACAGACATGTGGCCGTGGTTGGCTGAGCAACTTTAGCTTCTGTTTTCCTTCAGACTCCCCCCTTTACCTCTGGTCCAGTGGGATTGCAAGCTCTGGAAGGACAAGAAAAATGCTTCCCTGGATGTTTACTCAGCCAGACTCCGCCGTGGCAGGGACTGCGAGTCCCCGACCAGCACAGAGAGCTGTTATCTGACCAAGCTGTCTTCAACCTGCTCAGGAGGGTGATTTACTGCCTGCAAGGGAGGTTCTGGTAGAGTGCACACACTCTGAGCTGACTTCACATGGAGACCATTACCTCATGTGCTGGAGTCTGACTAGAGCAGCAGTGCAGACAGCAAACCTTAAGGAACTAACTAACTAAACTAACTAGAGGAGCAGTATTTCAGTCACCTGAGTGCTTGTCTTTAAGGACCATCTCCAGCTTCCTCTCCTGCTTAGAGCCAGGAGAGGCCCTAAAGAAGGAATAGCAAAGTCCAGGGAATGAATTGTGAGTCTGTGTCCAGCTTTCCACTTTCACTGGTGTTGGTTTTCCACGATGGTAACACATAGAAACCTTTGCTACTGTTAATAAGAACACGAGGAGAACAAGATTAATTTAAGACTATCTATGTTTTTGAGTTATTCACTGTGGGATGTTGGGTATGTTGAATATATCTGGCAGCTTCTTTGGTTGGGTCTCAAAGGACACCTCAGGCATTCACAGACATGTTTCCAACACTTCCACAAATGAAAGTTTCATCTTTGTTTCCAGCACACACGTCTACTTGAAAGTGTCACAGCATGTTCATGGAAGTCAGGATTAAGATCAGGAGTCACCTGTCTGGTTTTAGCCAAATTAGAAGCAGGTAATAACTACTTAGTTATTACCAGTTCTTAACTCGGGAAATCAGGGGGACAATCAGCTCAATTAATCAGATCTCCTGCACATCAGCCCAGAAAATCTTTAGGGGTAACTCTTGTAGAGTGTCTCTCCCTGAAAGGCACAAAAAAGGCCAGAAAGTTCCAACAATGACATGTCAAGATAAGGGAACTGTCACACCACTGCCTCCTCCAACAAATCCACTGTAGCCACACTTTCCCAAGGGACAAGCACCAGCTCCTGTGGGCAGAACTGAGGCTCAAGAAAACCAACCAGGGAGTGAGGAGAAGAAAAGGATAATTTGCTCTCAGTAGGAAGCAAAGACTGAAGTCCCTCTGCCATGGCTGTGAACCAAACAGTTGCCAAGTCTGGGTAAAAATCCAGGAAAAGGCATTTAAATTCCACCACACATACAAGGCACAACAGTTCCATCAGTTTTCCAGCACATGCCCAAAATGTTCTCTTTGCTCTTCCCCTCTGTGTCTGCAGCCACTGAAGGGTATCACAAAGATGCACTCACTGGGAAGTGTTAGTGTCTTCCCACTGGGTTGCTACAGGTTCTCCCTCTCCCTTTCCACCTTTATTTATTCAGCAGATAAACTTCTAACATGCAATACATAAAGAGAATGGGCCCTCACAAGAAACCAGTGAGACCAGAACAGCACTGGGGCTGCAGGCACAGCACAGCTGCCTCCTCACAGCTCTTCCCAGCCACGCTCCCACCAGGAGTAACCCCCAGCAGCAGCAGCAATCCTGCTGTTTCCATCCCTGATGGAAATGAACCCCGCTGGGTTACACAAACATGCAGAGCTCAGAAGATGTCACAAGCCTGACCTCTGCCTTTCTGTGCTGGATTTCTCAGTGCACGACGCCAGCTGTCGAACAGGATAAATGACGGGATGCACAGAGAGCAACATCAGCGAGCCCAAAGGAATTCTGGCCAGGAACAGAAGTCAACAAAAGCCTGTGGAAATGATCTAAGGATGTCACTTGGCAACCTCAGGATTATTGTCTCGTTTTGTATGTATTGGTTTTGAAAAGCTGATAACTATTCCTGTGTGCCAGTGGAGATTACAAGACCGTTTGTGTTGGTATCAAAGGAGACAAAATCTTTTTCCACCCTTTCCAAAGAGGGGCAACATCATCTTTGTACCAGGGCAACGTCTCTTCTTGTGTGACCCCACTAAAACAATGGAGTTGTATCAGTGATGAACTTGGTCCATTGTTTTCATGGGATTAATGCCAAAACAGAGATGAATGTGCTGCTGTTGCTTTGCATCTCTGGCGTGAGCTGTGAGGTAAATAATGCTCCAACATGCTCTCCCTTTCAGACAAACATCTGGATTTCTACTGGTTGCAATTTAGCTGCATAGACAATGAAGGCATTACTGTTGCAAAAAGCATTAGAGGCTTCTATAGCACTGGCCATATTCAAGTGACCTTGAGCAGAACCCACTTTAAAAGGTGGTTTTAGTGCACACAGTAAAAAATCCAAGAGAGAGGCACCTCATCACTGCTACTTCTTTACAGGAGGGAAGTTCTGCTACATCAGCTACCAGACAGATCTATAGGATTTCATGGTGAATGCAGCCAGTCCCTGGAGGGGGTGATACAGGGGGAATGGTGAAGTCTTGATGCCAGCAAACACACCTGAAGTGCCAGTACAAGGAGCTCTGTAGAGCTGCTTTGCTTGTGTGATGGAAACAGAGTCCTCCTGGAAGCATTGCCCCTCAGCCTGACTTCCAGAGCAGGTCAGTTCTGTGTCAGGGGAGTTCACTCCCCATCACCTGTTACAACTCCCTGACAGCAGGACCAGGGGCAGTGCTGGTTTTCTGATCTAATCAGGATTGGACTGAGACCACCAACTCCTCTCACTCAAGTTGCAGATCAACAGTCATTCATTTTTATCAGGAGTTACCTTTGTGCTGAGAGTCCCAGCCAGTAGCCAACCAAATTAACACCAAATCCAAGCACTCTCTTGCACACATCATGTCTGATCCATTCTCAGACAGGCAACTTTACAGGAGAATAGGTTGTGTTTCAGCTGTACTTTTTTTTTCCCCTTCCCTATTTTGAGATCTTTGCACAGAGGTCAAAGACTGGGGGCCTCCCACGTGCTACAGAAGGTAGTGCTGCAGTGACAGTGCTACTGCTGGCAGCTCTCCTCCCTAGGAATGACTCTGCCATTCACTCCTGGATTAATCCATGACTCTGAGCATTCTTCAGGGTCTCTATGTTCAGCCTCCTCGTTTTTCTCCCAGGACACTGCTCCTCAGTGTCCATCCTCCCAGCTCACAGTGAGGATATCAGCACTATCCCCACACTCCTTCAGTTCAGCGCTTGCAGATGTTTCTGACCAGAAAAGGACCTTCGGGGACTTGTGTCTAAACTTCCTGTTGGGGTGAGAAAGAGATAAAAGAACTGGCCTGATCTGGACTGCTCTAATTTGATTCCCAAAGAGGGAAATCCCTTTTCATTTAATGCATCCTTATCGCCCCAAGCAGTGCAGCTGTGCAGTGGAATTAACCTTGGAGGACACTGTGAGTTACACAGAGGAGGATCCTGCATGGGACTGCCCACGACTGCACTTTCCCACTGCTTCTCTCCCACCAGCCATGGAAAGATGCTGCTTCTCCCCGACACTGCTCTGAGGTCAGAACTGGTTCTAGCATGAGAAGGAAGCGGGTTGTCAGTGTTCAAACATAAACCATCTTAACTTATCACAATCACAGCGTGTTGTTAAGTCTTCAGCAAGTGTTTTTCGACTTCACACTGAAGTTGTGAAAGATGTCCTCAGACTTCTGTAGTACTTTAGAGGGGACTATGAAAGAGAATACTACATCCTGTCTGCTCTGCTAAATATTGTCAGGTTCTGCCTTCAAACACAGATGTCTGTAAGACCTAAGTTGCTGCTAACACACTCAAGACCATCTTTGTGACTTACACTTTAAAACACCGTGTAGGTCCATCACCTGTGGCAGCAGCACACGGAACCAGAGAGTTTATAAACAGCCAGTGGCAGATGCCATTGGAAAGGAAAGAGCAAATTCCACTCCTGGTTTTCCCAAACATTATTCTTACCTGCGGGGTGCTTTGCCTCAGCACTTTGCTCCTTCCTTCACAGTTCAGTGACAATCCTGGTTCCCAGAGAGAAGCTCTCCTCTCAAAAAAAGAGCCATATCCCAGGAGAGACATCTTCTCTCTGATACAGTGACAGTCACAGCTCCCAGACATGGGACAGCCAAGTGATGGAAGAAGCATCTGGCTGTTCCTGTTTGGAACATTTGGAACCCCCTGGCTTAGCAGGATCAAGGGTCTCTTGAAACCACATGATTTGGAGCCCCACAAACAAGGAATACAAGACATTCAGATGGTAGAAAGCAAAGTGAACTCACTGGCAACGTTTGGCTTAAATTATCCTAATGCCACAATGTCAGTGTGACATTTTAAAATATACAGAGTCATGTGTTCTTTTATGTCTTTGAGAGAAGCAGAACAGGTAGGAACAATAACCACACCAGGGTCAAGAGCTGAGATGTTTTTGTTCTTTATACACCTCAGTGTGAGAAGTGGTACCGGGCCAGCAGCTCCCTGAGACACCATCCAGGGACAACAAACTGCAAGGGACAGGTGGGGAAGGGGAGAAGAGGACAAGGGAGGGACATCAGAGAGGTCTCAGCACCACTAACCCACGAACCACTGCACCATTCACCTGACCCACTGCTGCTGGACAGGTGAGAGAGAGGAGGACGCCCCTCACTCCCTTCCCGGATGAGCCCATTTCATCCTTTTTTCTCTCACTCAAAATACTCAAATTCTGCTTTAATGGCATTTGGCGGGGGAAGGCAAAAAACCCACACAAAATATTCTGTTTGCCCATAAGCTGCTGCGTTTTCCTCAGTCGGGGGAACGAAAAAATATCCACCTTGAGAAAATAACACCTTGTTCCTGCGCGTATTGGCACTTGCGCTGCTTCCGTGTCATGTTTGCTCTGTCAAAACAAGTTTTCCTCGCCCCTCAGGGTCAACCCAGCTTTTGAAAACCAAGCTGTCGTCTCCAGGCATCATCACTAGCAGTAGCCAGATAACAGGCTACGAGTTCACATTCCAGAATGGTTATGACTAGTGATGAATGAGCCAGCTCAGAGACAGCAGGAATTTCCTACAGGTTACGCTGACCTTCCAAGAAACACGTTTGTCTGTCTTAGGGGAGGCAGCAAAGAGGACACATTAGGCCAGGGGGGTGGAAGGAGGAAGGGAGCAAACCCTAATTACAAAGGAGGAGACAGTGAACAGCACAAATCATTGCTGCTCAGGGGATCTCTCTGTCCCCAGAATGCTGCAGGTGCCTTACTGAAGGTAAAATAATTATGTATTAAAACAATATAAAGAGATTAACAGGATCTTTACACTGTTGATAAAGAAAAATTGAGGTAAACAGAGTAGATTACAGGATGATAAGGAACAAATGTGTTCAATGGTATAATGTTTTGTGGATAAATGTTTGGTTTAAAGATCACAAGCAGCAGGATGACAAAACATCACCATAATCAAAGCACCAAATCAGTGTGTTCACTCTCCATTGTCATAATCCTAATTCTGCAGCTACATAGAGGCTTCCTACCTGAGGCAGGAACCAGACCTTGGAGCATGGAAAAAGCCAGAACTCATACTCACAGTAGTTGTTTGGTACCTTTGGTGTGTCTGAACACACAACAGGCCGAAAAAAAAGCCACAAAACCTATTGCAAATGTTGCATTTCAAAAGTCCTACAGTGCTCATTATGAGATTATAACCAACCCATCAACTGATAGTATCTGCATTCCCAGGATTTCTAAACCATTCAGCATATCTAATAAGCATTAATTCAGCATTTGTCACCAGCATTTGTCACCAGCATTTGTGAGTATGAAAACACAGCCTCCCCCCATCTGTCATTCCCATCGCTTCCCTACTCCAGGTACAGCCAGTGCTTGCAGCCTGCTGGGAGATTTTGGGTTTCTGGGAGGACCCCACAAGGCATTTTGCTCTGATGGGGGAACCCCACGAGAGAGAAGATATCACATATCTATAAAAGATACCACATTAAACTACTGATGCTGTTGGAACCCCAGGACAAGATACTCAGAGGGTGTCAATCTGCATAGTTCTAATCCTGTATCAACTCACAGCCTGATCCTTCTCATTCATCAGCCCATTTATTAGAGACAATATGGATGCAGCAGCCACTGAAGGGTGAAAAATTACCTCTAGGACTGGTGAGTTTATAATGTTTGGTGCAGGCAAATTAAATTTACTTCTTTAACTGGGGAGAGAAATGGAGACTTCAGGGAATGTAATAAGCTTAGTCAGCTCCAAAAGTTGTACGTAAGGTTTTGAATTTTGCAGATACCTTTAAAACTTCAGAAACACTACAAAGGAGAAAAACTAGGAAAACATTTTTGCTTGAAAATTGCATTTTCCCACCCTTTATGACTCAAGAACTGTAATTCCTTGCTGAACCAGAAACACGCTGAGAAAAAAAGTTTTGACTGTGTTCTATTTTAGGATTTCCTTCCACAGCAAGAAAGAGGGAGTGATAAAAACCCCTTGAACTTCAATAAACATCTCTGAGGGAAAGTTCAAATCTGTTCTCATTGTTTGCTGACCTGGTGCCTATAATGCCTGTTTTTAGTTTTATGTTAAAAAAAAAAAATAAAATCCTTGTTTTTAATTTAAAAAAAAGACAACATTAGAAATAAACAGATTTGTTGCCACGAGCAAAGTTTGTCCTGCAAGGCAACACATCACGCAGAACTCCTGAACTTCCTCCTGGAATGAAACCACTTTTTAAACTGCTAATGTGCCTTTAACGAAGATATATTCAGGAAAGTTCATCAGTGGCATCTATTTGTGACCATTCCTTATCTCTTTGCTGTCTGCTCAAGAACAAATGTTAAGCAAGGCACCCCTTAATTGAGAATTAACTGGTCACCTTCCCTCCAGACCTGGCACCACCTGTGCTGCTCCTGCTCCAAGAACACATGGAAAACTCCCCTCTACATAGTGGCTATCCTGGAATCTCTCATCAGGCTCCTCACAGGGCAAGAGGAATAAATGTGTGGCCTATTGTTGTGCATTTTCTCCTGTGTTACCTCTCTAGTTTATGCTTCATCACTTGCCATGGTCAACAAACATCATTTGAAGTTCCTCTGCACACAAGTGGAAAGTTCATTTGGACTCCTTGCTGAAAGAGTTCGAGAAGCTCCTGCTACACCCAGGAGGAAGCATCACTTTGGGAGGGACAGATGTTGTGAAGCAGCAACAGCCCTGCAGGGACCCCCGATCTGAGTCCCTAAATACAGCCCAGCTCCCAGGAACACTGAGCAAGCTGCAAAGAATGGAACTATAAAGCCGTGACCCAAAGTGAGAAAAGGGAAAGGATGAAAGGCCAGGATGTTGTCCTTACCCCCAGAAGTCACACTGCAGCCCAGCACTCAGGTCAGCTGTGCTAACATCCATTTCTCGAGCGCTGTAACCATTTCCACTCCTCTTAACCCTCTAAGCGTCTCCCCCTCCCCACACTCTACATCACATCATATGACTAATGAGTTTGACCCTTCTCCAACCCCTATCTGCAGTCTCTCATGGCTCCAGCACCGTTTGCTTCCTGCCTTTATTAAATCAGATGGGCTGTGTGTGCTCTGGGTCCCAGAGCCAGAGGAACACGGAGAGACAGGGAATTAAGGGCCATCCTCTCCCAGCCTCCAGGGCTGTGTCTTCTATTTCCTCACTATGTTGCCTCATGAATGTGCCATTCCATCATTTTTTTCTCACTTTCCTGATGAAATCACTCCTTCCTCCCACTGGAAGGAGGAGGAGAGGAATGCAGGTCTCTTCTCAGTGTCATTCTGCACTGCAGGGCTGCACTGTGGGCTTCCCAACATATTTATAATTGCACTGCCTTACTTTAACAAGTAGGGCTCAGGAATGAATCTCTACCTGTTAATCCCTTTAATGAGGGTGATTGCCTCAGCTTCTCTCCATTTCCCCACTCCTTATTTCTCTCTTCCTTCATTTCCCTGTACCTTTCACCTTTTTATTCCTCCTCTCTCCTTAACCCTCAAACAATTTGCCCCTCTCTTAACATCAGTTGCCCATCTCTTTAAGGGAGGCCATTACCAAACCCCTGGAGTACTTTTATTCTTATTTTTGGGGACCTTATTTGCCTTCTGTCTCACTGTGTTGGGATAGTTGGATCACTCTGCTTTCTCACTTGTGTTTGGATGGTACTAAGGAAGTTGGTAGACAAATTCAAGATAAACAATTATTTTGGAAATTACTATTTCTTTCAAACAGAAAGATTCAGCAGGGGTGGGTTAGTCTACTTTGCTTGTGATTTTTGAGCTCTCTTTGAGCCTTGTCTGGGACTTCTGCAGACTTGAGGACCTGAATACTTCCAGCCACGATCTCCCAACAGGAAGCCCATCACTTGGACTGTCCCTGACGATGGTCTCAACACCTCTTAGTGATAATTTTCAAAATGTGGGTATTTCATTTCTAATCTGAACAAAACCAAACATAAAAATC
This sequence comes from Pachyramphus minor, assembly GCA_013397135.1. Lineage (NCBI taxonomy): Eukaryota > Metazoa > Chordata > Aves > Passeriformes > Tyrannidae > Pachyramphus > Pachyramphus minor. The sequence goes on along the minus strand of VYXB01007977.1, from coordinate 446,296 downwards.
TCAACATCCTTCACAAATCCTTCCTTCTGCACAGCTCCAACAGAGCTCTCAGGGCAGTGCTGAGAACACCCCTGGTGTTACATCCCCAGGCCCTCGTGTACCTGAGGGCAGCACCGACCTCTTACCAGCCCTGACAGTACCTGACAGCTAAACATCCACCAGTGAGAGATCTGTGTCACCCATTAGAGTAAGTGGGACTTGCAAGGAGGTCCTGGAATTGAATCCCACACTTCCCAGGGTGGCGGATGTATAAATACTGCATGTCAGATCAATAAATGATTACTAGCTCTGTTAACAAGTGCCTAATGTCTTGTTACAGACTTTTATAGAGTCCAGTTGGTCAATAGGTTGCATTTAACCATGACTTATGATCACCTGTATCACATAATAACCGTGCCTGTAATATGCTTACACAGTCTATTCATCATGCATTAACCCTTTTAAATTTATTTATGAATATACTCTTACTCTAATGTTTCACCAAATGGAGTAATAACAACTGGCCAAAGAAGAAGAGCTGGGTTTTTGCAACCACCTTTGCCTGCCCCAAGGAACAGATCCTGAATCACAGGCTCAGTTCAAACCCACTCCTGGAGATTAGACCTGAATCATTAGTTCAGGCCAAAAGGATTCAGAGACTCCCCAGATTTAGTCAGAGGGAACAGGATCAGCCATCCCAGGGCTGGACAACAAAGGAGCAAAACCACCAAGATGACCAGAGAAGCTGTGGCTGCCCCATTGCTGGAAGTGCTGGAGGTCACGTTGGGTGGGGATCTGAACAACCTGGTCTAGGGGAAGGTGCTCTCTTGGATTCTTAGGTAGGTCAGATTCACAGATAAGTCAGGCCTACAAGAGAGTTACTGCTGTGCTATAGTATCTTTTGCTAAATTATTTCAATTAGGTTTCAGTGCTGTTATAACCTTTAGGCCTAAACCACTGGTCAAGCCCTGGGCTAAGTTTGGCAAGAGGGATCTGCTCTGAACCTTGGGGCTCAGTGGGAGGGTCTCCCTCATTCCCCTTTATCCTTATTCTTTATACCCTTACCCTTTTTCCACCCCCAACTTCCACACTGAAAATTTTAGGTTGATTTTAGATTTTAGGTTTTGGTTAATTTTTAGTTTCAGATTGATTGATTCAAATTTTAGTCTGATTTCTCTCTATGTATTTTTACCTCCTAGAAAAAGTAGTAGAGTGAACTTCGACAATGAACTTTTTGATGCTTTCACTTGACAACTAAAACCTGCTTTTGCCTGTGCCTTTGCTGGTGATTTCTTGAGTGGCCTAAAACACTCATTTGTGACAAAATTGGTGATGCTCCTGTGGCAGTGCAGAGAGACAGAGACACCCTTGGACTGTCACCTTATTGATGAAGCCTTTTGAATATAAAACACATCCTTGTTTTAAGAGCTCCACCTTCTACCTGCTGCCTGCCTGTTACATCTCTAAGGGATCCAGGACTGCTCCACCCCAGAAATGTATTTTCACAGACAGAGCAGAACAGGTTCAAAGCCTCAATAAGCACCAATTTATATTAAAATTAGGGCCCTCCACACCCTCCAGACAGCAAAGCCATTAAAACACAAGACTCAATATCTGCTTTCTCCCCTTCATGCCACCAGTCTGGTGAGTGTACCAGCTATTGTACACGTAATTGTGAGGAGTGTTAAGTTGTGCCTATCATCTTAAAAATCAAGTAGTTAAAGGGTATTTCAGAAATACTTAATGGGATTTTCCCACCAGTAAACCCTGTGCTCAGTGGTACATTTTAATAACAGCAGAATCAAAATCTCATTTATGGACTAAGAAGGTTGTTCTGAGGGTAACATTCGGGGAGGCTTTGCCAGAGAAAACAGAAGACTTAATAAGAGAAGGGCTCAAGAGTATTAGTAAGAAAAGTTGTGAGCTGCCTACAGGCTTTTTCTCTTCTGGTATCAGAGGGGAAGAAAAGCCCCTGTGGTTGATTCATTATGCCATTTCATTTCTTCATATATAATTTACATGCAATGTAAATACGGTAAATTATTATTTCTGGATTGCATTCTTGGGCCCCGATCCAAAGCCCACTGAAGCTGAGAGAAAGGCTCCTAGGTTGCAAAAAAATTCAAACATTACTGAGAAACAGGCTTGTTATCTGCCAACACTCATTAGGAAGGAGTTTGTGTTCCAGCAAGGGTTAAAGACTCAGGCCCCAGCTCAGCAAAATGTTAAGTACATGCTTAACTTTTAGGTTATGCTCAAATCCCAAGTGGATCTAAAGCACATGGTTTAATTGCTTTGCTGAATCAAAGCAAGTACAGATTTCTATCTGAATTTAACTGCTGCGTCATCTGGAATTCCATGTGGCTGATGCCACCAGCAACCTTCCTGAAGAGCTATAGAACTTTCTTATTTTGGGTCCAACCAGCCACAAAAAAACCCCATAAGGAATAATCACAACAACTAGAACTGTTTTCCAAGTCATGGGAAGAAAAAACAACTAGCTCTGTGTCTGTTGAGTTCTCAGCTTGCATCTGTTTTTCTTTCCCATTAATTTCTCTGTTGATCACTGCTCCTTCACTTTTCCTATCCTGCTGCTCCAGGAGCTCAGTGGGTAAATCCTCCCTCCTCAGGAGCAGCAAAAACTCCTTATTTGGGTGGCAAAGTAAAGCCAAGGGTCTGAGATCTCCGTGCCTTCTGATCCCAATAATCCTATGTTGGAATGACATGACCTCAAAGGCCTTTTCTGTTAAAATCTCACAGATTTAACAGTTCTTCTGGAGAAAAAGCAGTAACTCAGATGCTGCTCGTGGCCTGTTCCCCCACCTCTGGCTTACCTTTGCTGTCTTGCACCAAGGGGGGAGAATATCCTCGTGGATGAAGGAGCTGTCTTCACCTCCCTAACTCGGTGTGATATATCCACTTTCTCTCTCATTTCGCTCTCCCCACACCTGAATTCAAAGGTAACTTCACAACCTTTCATCCTCTCAACACTTTTTGTCAGGTGAAGCAAACAATTAGTCCTGTTCCTGAGCTGAGGAACTAAAAGTCTGGCAAGTTTAACTACAGACGAACCAGTTGCTGCTCAAGTTACTGTGCAAGTACCAACAGGCTGTTCTGCTCCAACATAGTGGCCTTTCTTTTTTTTAATGGTCTTTTTAAAATATATATTTAAAAACTCCCAACCCTAATCACAGAAACTTTCAGCAATTTCCCTGGGGTCACACAGAAAGTTTGTGGCAAAGCAGTGACAACCACTTGGTCATAAATCCATCAGTTCCAAAGTTTGCACCTCAACATTCAACCATCCAGCTCTACCACGACCTTTGGGTTTAAACTACTGCCAACAAGGCCTGCTCAGAAGGACAGGCACATGCCCTGTAGCTGAGGAGTTCCCAAAATCCTTGTTTGTCTCCCTACAGTGCTCTCAGAGTAGTTTGAAGGTTTGTCTCCCTGCTACCTTGTGAGTAAACCCCAAAAGCGTGAAGGGCTGCAAATAAACTTTCCATTTTGTCTGTGAGCCCCAAGGTTTCATCACAGGCTCCCTGCTCAGGCTCTCCTGTCCCCCTGCAGACACACAGGTCTGAGAGCACACACAGTGCCACAATCCCTCAGCACTCCTGGGATGGTCGTGGCTGCTGCTCCTTTGGGGGATCTCCAGAGAAACCCTCCAGAGCTGCACAGTGATTCGTGAACGTCATCAGGAACGAGGGAAGATTTTGAAGGGGAGAACTTAATACATATTAAAACCAGAGAGACAACTCTGATACAGGTGCTGGAGGTCTTTCGAGGTTACCATATGCCACTGGATTAATCCCAACAGTCTTAAGGTAGAGGTGAGAAATGTTCAAATTATTTGATTAACTTCAAAAGGGAAGATTTTTACGCCTCTACCTTTTGGCACCCCACCTCTGCTCCCAAGCCAAGAAGAACTAGAAATCTCACAAGAAAGCCAGCTCCAAACCTCTGACCAGCAGATTCCAAACATGTTGCAATCTTGGCTTGTAGTCAGCCAATTTTGAGAAGGGAAAATCTGTGCCAGTGTTACAAAAATTGCCCGTCAGGAGCCACTTTATTGAAAAGAGGTTTGGTGTTTTTTTTCCTTTTAAGTGGAAATTGGGACAGCCATGGAGAAATATCAAAGAGGCATTTTGCACCACTGAAAACTTCTGACAAACAGGCCAATTCCCTGCCAGTTTTGCCTCTGCTCAAACAGCCTCTCACAAACACATCGTGGCTGTCAGTGGTCACCCACAGAGAATGATTTGTACCGACCCACTGCGGCTGACCAGAAGTCAGGATTTGCCATGAGCCTGCAGAATCATATTCCAAGTATTCCCAGTGAATTTGCCTTTCTGCCCAAGTGAAAGGGAAGCAGCAGTTCTGTTGGCTGCTGGAGACTCCTTCCTGCTGGGACTCATCCTGGAGGGAGCACCCAGGGGAAGGGCAAATCCTCTCACAGGGGCAGAGCCTCAAACTCCAGGAAGCCACAGTCAGAACCAATTCTCCCTCTGAGTATTCCCACAGAACCGGGAGCCTGGAAGTCCCAGCCACTGGATTAAAGCTCCTCCTGGAAATTTCTCTCTGTATGGAACAACCAGGGACTCTAAGGGCTCTAAATCCCCACTGTGTCCCACAGCACCTTTGAGCTGGGAGGGCTGAAAGAAGCAGCAGTGCCACTGCAGTTCAGTCTGTTCCCAAAGCTCTGCTCTGCCACCAACCCACTGCTTAACCTTCCACAGGTTTTCCTCTGGCTGCCAGTCAGCAAACAGAGCAGAGAACAACAGGCATTCTCCTTTTGCAGGAGCAGGAGATAATACACCACCCCTGAAGGTGCAAGAAGCTCACACCAATAAATCAGGGAAATTAAACACGGAGGTTTGCGTAGGTGCCTGGTTTATATCCCATAATCCCACTCCAAAGGGAGCTTTCCTGCTGCCACTCCCTAGCAACCCAAGCAGCTTGTTTTATGACTCCCTGAGTGCCTTCAGGTGGGGAGGGCTGAGCAAGGTGCTGTGTGGGCCATGGGGAGATGAACAGTTGGGCTCTGTAGCTGAGGGGCTGCAGGTGAAATCAGGGCACAGACACACCCCAGGGAGGATCCGTTCCCCCTTCCCCCTGGGTAGGAATCCACAGCACGGGGCAGACGGGCACAAATTAAAGTAGTTTCCAACCTGAAAGGCTGCCTCATGCTCCCAGGGAGTGATGCAATGTAACAGGCTGGTTTCCAATTTCAAAAAAACTGGAAAAGAACCCTCACTAGTGTGTTTTAAATTCAACTGTCTATAGTGTAAATAATGTTCCACCTGAATGTGCATTTTAATTCTAATGGCAGCTGATCAATCTGTTCAGATGGTAATTCTCACACTTTGTTCTATGAAGCAATAGCCTGTGTTATAAATGGATTATTTTTATGTAGCAGAGTATTTTTTCCCTAGTGAATTAAAAAAAACCAAAACACAAACCCACACACACCAGGTAAATCAGGAGTCTACAAAGGGCTAAGCCAGAAATTGTTATTATTTAATTACTGGTGTACAACCCGCGGGTCCTTGGAAATAAATTCTTTCTTTACAGGAAAGCATGAAGAGCATGAAAATGAGGGGATTACTGAACAGAACAAAGATTTCAAAACAAGGAGAACTGCACACAACCTGGAAATTTAGGATCTTGGCAGAGCTCCTTCCCAACCCACCCTCCCCAGCTGCTCCTCCCAGGCCAGTTCTCCAGCACAAGTCACAAGAAACTGCTGCTCAAGGGACTGCTCAGGGAAGAAAACACTGGGTTGATACCATGTCCTGGTACTATTTTGGCCACCAAATGAGGCTAAGTGCTCTCCTGGTCTCACCAAGAATAGCTTTTAACATTCTCCACAAAACCTTTGTACCCATATGCAGACGGGTTGTCACACAGTCTGGTGTGTCCGGCAATGAACACCTACGGTTATCTGCAGGTGTTTTATGGACTCCAGGCTCTTCCTACAGAATCACAGGGACCATCCACCCCTGGCAGGATGCTGTGTGAAACCCCTGCACTGAGACAACCAGGCTGTAACTCACGATTTCCCTCCACTCCGTGCTTGGCTCACGTCGAGCCTGCTGGCCCCGGGTCTGTGCCAGCTGGGAAGGAAACTGCAGTGTGCTCCTCTCGTGCCAGCTTTGAGGTGTTGCAGACTTACTCAGCCTCATACCATCAAGCTGACACGTTCTTGATTTGCCCAGACTAGAGCTGGCATGGCTTGGGGAAAGACATGGTCAGCTCCAGTTGAGTCATCCCCCGTGGTTGTGCAGTCAACAGAACTGACACACAGACATCCCACACAGAGCTTAAACTTTGCTTTACCTCTGCTGGAACAGAAGTGCTGTCTCATCCCTGGAATTGTGTGCACTACAGTCATCCTCTCACATTTCTGAAGCACTGGGTTTCTCATGTCACGTATTTTAACAGATATCCTGTTGTGGGAGACCCAGTTCCAGTTTATCTGTATTTCCCAACAGCCAATTCCTGAACAAGCAAGTATATGCAGATATCTCCCCAAAGTGGAAGCAAATGCCCAAACTACCCTCATGCCTCCACCTCCCTCTGCCAACTGAGACAGCAGAAAAGCCTCACTGGTGACAAGGAGAAGCTGGAGCCAGTGCTGACCCAGCAAGATCAATTCAACGTCTGAAGAATTTCAATATCAGTGCTCAGGAATACCAACTAAATTAATGCAAGGGAGAAAGGTTTTTTGTGTGTGGCTTGCAAAACTTCATGATGGTGAATTTATATGCAATGCACATCTACTTACAGTGAAAGGAGTGTCACTTACTGTTTCCTAGAACCAGAGAATGCACCTTGCAAACCATTTTATAATGAAGCATCCAGTAAGTGACAGCAAACAGCTCAGCTGTGGGTCAAATCTGAAACAGCTTAACCAACCCTCACTGAGGCTAAAATCTCACAGCTCAGGACCATGAAGGAGTTTCAGTGTGATCTATATCACCAAAGATGCTTTTTCTTTTCAAATTGATATAAAATCACAGTACAAACAGCTTTGTGCACCTTGCTGATTACGGTGGCCATTCAAAATAAATTAAGATTAGCAAAGCAAACACAATCCCACCCTATAAATCTGTAGGCCACAGGATTTACATGCTTCTCAGTATCCTGAAGCTGCAGCCCAGCTGTGCTTCAGGCACTCTGTGCTGGGGCAACATTTGGGGCAGAAAACAAAGCTGAGGACACGAGAAAGACCAAGATGTTCCTAAAGGTGTGTTTTTTGGGACCATTATTTGTGGACCTTTGCAATTCTGGAGTTAAGTGCCTCATGCTTTGTGAAGATCTGTGTGGATGCAATAAAGGCAGGATCACAGTTAACTTATAACATGCTGCCAGAATTTCCTGACACAAGAAGAGTATGCAAAGTGCAACCTCAAATGTTTACTGCATCCAGTTTCCTGGAAGGAATTTGAGAGCAGGAGTCCCCAGACAGTGACTCCCCTCTTCTGTACGTCTGGGGCTACACCCAGAGCTACAAAATGAGTTTATCTATGGGCACACAGCTGCAAAATACTTCATTTGGAAGTTGTACACTTTCATCTAGAGCATCTGGCATTGGTTTCATTTGCAGAGGCTGTTGACCACATCCAGTATGGTGCTTCCCATCTGAACAGCGATTATCTTCTGATAATGTCAGGGTGAGGTGGGAGGAAAAAGGAAGAAAACACAGGAAAAGGAAGATGATCACAGTCCACTTCCAATTTCAATTGTTTGGTTCTGGACACAACACAGTATCAGCCCCAGTGTGAAAGCTGGGCTCAGTCAGACTCCCCAGGACAATGGATCACAGGGGAAATAAGTGACTGATCTGAACAACAAGTTAATAACAAAGCAGAACCCAGAAAGACTGATACCTTCAATGCCCAATACTGCACAAAGTGAGACACCAAAAGCAATTCAAGGTTAATGTCTGTCACTCTGAACTCCATCCAAAATTGAAACATGGAGTCAGACTATTGAATTAGTAAGGCCTTCATTCTTAAAGGACTCAAAAGCATCAAGCCAGCACCAGATTTCAAAGATCTTGATATCTAATGAATCTCTTAAAGGGCAGATTTCCAGAAGAGGTCAGACACTCGCAAACTAAGTGATCATTGAAGTCCATTCCCTTATTCAAATAGCTAAACAGGAATGAGGGCTTCTAAAAGATCCCACTTCTGTGTCTGGCAGTCATGAAGAGACACCAAAGACACAACCTAAGGAGTGACAATAATCACAGTGATGTAGTGATGAGATTATCAAATAAATCCAAGAGCACTGGGTAAACTACACCCAATGGAAACCAGTGGAAAAGTGACCCCAAACACCAGTACTGAATCCTTCTTCACCTGATACTCCTGAAAAGAGGGAAACACTTCATGGCCTCTGTTCCACATGCCCACCAATACCATGCTGCTGGGATTTTAAGCTCAGTCCTAACGTCATTTTCCTAAGGATAACACAGAGGCAATATCAGTGATGCTGAGCACAGTGAAAGGAACCATCCCAAAAGGTGTAACTACTGAGGAGTAGAAGTCAGCAAAGGCAAATGGGAATGTTTTTCAGTTCTCCACACTTGATTAATACAAGTGATGCCCAGGGTTATAGCAAAGCAGCTGAACTGCCCATTTATAGAAGATGTTTTTTATCCAGAAGACTTATTCCTCTGGGACACAAGACTTGCAAGGGAAGAGTCTCCTCACCAGTCCTTAAACACATTTTAACAGCCAGGAGTCCTGTGATTTAGGGGGGGACCTTTCTACTCCTTTGGTCTCTCCAAAGAAGGTCAAAGGGCCAAGGACCCCCATTTCGGGCATCTCAGCTGAAGATGCGAAGTTAAAATGAATTTATCTTCCCGCAGCACAGAACTTTTGGCTGTGTCTAAATGAGTAGCAGGAGAGGAACTCTGTGTAGTCAATCATCCTCAGGCCTGTAAATGCTTTTGGCTTTGCCATTACTCACCTGACTCCAGCTCTGAGCTCTCCTCAATACATCAATACCTAAGTGTTGCTGACGGACAGATGGGTGTTACAAACGCTTCCCCAAATATTAGTGATTTATTCCCAGGCTCTGGGATATTATTTGAATATATCTTACTTTGTCAATATAATGGTGATGGAATGCCCCTTCAGGTGAAAAGCAAAGCACCTCTGTTCAAAGTAGCAGAGAAATGAGGGAAAGCAAAGGAGCAAGATGGGTTAGATACTGTCTCGGGAACACCTGTGATCCAACAGGAGGTAAATGGATGTAGAAACAAGGTTTAGATCTCCCAGGCTCTCCCCACCACAGCCCTAACCCTGCACAGGTGGAACAAAACCTGCACTAATACAACTATTTGTCTCACAAATTTTAGAGCAATAATTGGAAAATCCTCTGGAAAGTGAAGGCTTCCTGCCCACTTGAGCTCTATTTACCTACAGTTATAAAATACATTTCAACGTGAACCAAAATATTAGGTTAAAGAATCCCAACATAACATAACAAAACAAAAAAGCAACAGAAACAGAGATACAATTTCACCATTTTAAAATACGACAATGTAAGGAAATGCAAACACTGCTAACAACTACAGCATTTATTCTTTCCTACAGCATAAGTTGTCTTGCATGTTCTTGCATTTTCTGCTAAGTACAGGACTTAATACAGTATTCTCTCCATGAAAAGATGTTTATCAGAAGACAGACATGACACAGAGTCAGCCTGAGTAAACATCAGGGTTCATAATTTGTATTTTTTGACATTTTGTGCAGCCTTAATGTTAAATTAATCTTGTTTTATTGCATTTAACCGAGCAGTAGTTGGAGCTGACAGCCAAGTTGCTACCACCATCAGACCTCTGGGAACTGAATTCCTTTTCTCTTCATTTGAGCCAACCTTCTACAGGCTTCAGTGATTTTGGTAGGAGAACTACCAGATCATACCTTCCCAGTGACAGCAAATGAGGCCCAAAGTCCTTCTGAGAGACTTTCACCAGCTGACAGCTCACTCCTTTCAAACGTGCTTAGAGAGAAGCAGAGTAAATACCTTAAAATCTCCAGGCTCCCCCTGTGGCTTCTCCCAGCTCCAAACCCTAAGGGCTTCCCGAGCATCTCCAGATCCAAGTAATGGCCATCCAAGAGCATCTTACAGGGAAAACAACCCCGACTGTCTCCATGTGCAAATTGGGCCCCGAAGTTCACCTGCCCCGGGCCCGCGCTGCCCACGGCTGCCCGAGACTGACACTCACAAAGCCTCATTTTCTCTGCATTCTTCCTTCAGCAGCTTGTTAAGGGACAAGGCAGCACAGGAAGGGATGAGAAGAAGAGGAGTATAAAATGCAAAGGCACATCTATAGTTGTTCTCTCGCTTTGCCCCCTCTCCCTTTCACCCCGTATAAACACAGCCTTACCCAATACAAACATATAACCACGCATCTCTGTGTACCGGAGCCCTGGGCTAGTGCTGAGCTGACAATAGTGGCACTAATGCTAATGAATTCTGATTATTTGGATCGGTCATTAAACTAATAAGCCCATCTCCAAATTAGCGTGGCTGCTTCAGCCAGCGAAAATTTAATCAAATCTGCTTCATTATTTCAGACGTGGTGCACTTGGCGAAAGTGACTGCGGGAAAGGAGAACGGGACCCTCATCTGATAATTTTATCACTTGACTGCCAGACCATGAAAAAATCGGTGTGATGAATTTTTTTTTTCCTCTGGGGGGTGAGGGTGTGGAGCAGAGGGTGTGTGCACGTGTGTGTGTGTGGGGAGCTTCCTCTCGTGTTCCCTCCTAATTAAACTGAGCCCATCCTCCCTTCCCTCTGCCCTGTAACTGTTTTTTGTTGTTTCCACATCTTCCCCACCCCCTTCAACATCTTGGCTCTCTTCTCTTCCTTCCCCCAGGTCCTGCTCTGCCTCCATCTCCTACCCTTTGCACGCATGACCAAGGAACAGCTCTCAGCGTCTGAGGCAGAGGTTGGGAGACTTTCCTGAGCTACACAGCAATGCAGGCTCTGTCTTGCCCAACTCCAGCCTCCTCATGCACAAATTAGCCCCACTTTGCCTCCTCACCCTTTTATTTTTCTTCTCTCAATTTTTGAAAAAAAAAAAACCAACAAAAGCAGCAAACAACTCCTGGAAAGAAAACCCAAACAAGAAACAAAACACAAACCCAAAACTTTCCGTTTTTCTTCCCTCCCTTGTTTTTACTTGGCTGGTGAGCACTTTAAATTCGACAGGGAACATCAGGTCCTGGGACTTGCACACATTTCCATGCACAGGGCACACATGACAAGCAAAGTGAGGACACACAGCCCCAGCACACATAACCCCAGACACAGGAACACACTTAAATGCAAACTCATAATTACCTTTCATGGCTGTATTTTGAGGTGCTCTTACACAAATTAGACACCTATTTATTGGTTTCAGTGCAATGCTTCAAATTTACCTCAGTGTGTCTACAACTACAATTTCTTGCAGGTCCATCATCACTTCAAAAACAAAAGCAAGCCCACTTTTTTATCCTAAATGATTATCAAAGATGAATATCATAGATGAATACCATAGAATCATGGAATGGTTTGGGTTGGAAGGGACCTTAAAGCTTAATCCCTTCCAACTCCCCTGCCATGGGCAGGGACACCCTCCACCAGCCCAGGTTGCTCTAAACCCTGTCCACAACCTGGCCTTGGACACTTCCAGGGATCCAGGGGCAGCTACAGCTGCTCTGGGCAACCTGGGCCAGGGCCTCCCCACCCTCACAAGGGAGAATTTCATCCTAATATGGATAAAAAACAAAACTCCAAAGCCAGAATGTAAATAAATTATATATAAAAGAAAGGGTCAGGCCTCACAAATGCCCGAGCCTCATCAACGTGCAGCCCTGCTCAGTGCTCTGCTCTCTGTAACTCAGTTCAGGAAGACAAATCTCACACTTCTGCTGCTGGATGGCCCTGCTGGAAATGAAATAGGATAGTACATCTTGTCAGTATGGACATAATAAAGCACTGGCCATCCCAACAGCCAGGAATGGGAAAGGAGCCAAGGCAGAGCACCTCCTCCTTCAACAGTGAGCCAGCATCCAAAATCTGGGAACACAGATGAAGAAAAGCAATTTCAAACAGCAGTAGCCATTCCTGCTCATAGTAGATCCAGCAGGACTTCACTGGCAATGGCACTGAAGGCACCTGGAGGTCTTACATGATCTCTGAAGTCACTCAACTTCTGGCACAGATTTCCTCCCAAAAGTTGGGATTCACTTCCCATGACTAACAGCTTTCCAGATCTAAATTAGTCACTTAGGTTCCCTTTATCTGCAAAAGGCAGAACAGCTTCCAAAGGGCTACTCCTAGATTTCAATCATGCATCTCCCATTTCAGGATAGCAGGAACACTCCCTGCAGAAGAGCCTGGTTTTCTTCCATGACTGTGTTAGAAATACAGACAGTTCACTTTGACCTGACAGAAGTTCTGTCTAAAATTAAGTATGATGAGTTCTGGACCAAGGAAACATTATCTGTGGTACATCCCAGCCTGACAAGGTTTATGAAGGTCTGAGGCATGTAGGTGCACGAGGTTGATCTGCAGCAGAAATTCTTACAGCTGAAATCAGACACCGAAGATAAAGTTGACTGGCAGCCGACCAGGCTGTCAACAGCATCAAACACAACTGTGCAGATGCCTTCTAAGAGAGGTACCAGAATGATATCCTGCCATCAAGCATATGAGCTCTAAATGCTCACAGGAAAGCAGAAAGAGAGGCTTTGGATCTAATGCCATCAGTTCAATGAGGCAAACAAAACATATGCTCTCTTAGTGGAATCTCTGGTAATCTCCTGGTTGACACCTAACTGTTTGCTGCTTCCTGGATGTCAAGCTTCAGCCTGTGACATTTTCCACTTTGCTAAAGTACTCTTCCTCTCTCCTTCCATCACCTCCTGCTTCCATGTCCAACCCAGTCATCCCTCCCTAAGCAAAGCACAGGATATGTCCCTCCTAAGACGCAGGTGTCTCATCTAAATGCTCTCTGGTTTTGCACTGAGTGTTCCAAATAGACTGGTCTTACCCCAAACAACAGTCAGAGCTCTCAAACAGGACCTCACTGCAGTGTTCTTTCCCCTTGTTTAGACTATTAAGTGGTTCAGAGCAATTCTGCTCCTCCTCCTCACTGCCCTCAGAGCTCCCTTATTCAGTCAGGCACTTCAATCTAATTTTAGAGTCGAAGAACTGCAAAGCTAGAAGACAATTAGTCTGAGTAAGGTTTTACAGGATAGTAGTTAAGAACTGGGACATTGTGGGGGATAGTTTTAGCAGTTAGACGGCTCTTCCTTTCACGATTCAGGTTGATTTAGCTGATTACACTCAGAGAAGGTTCTTCCTCCCTGGCCCACCTAAGAAGGGAGTAGAGGATACCAGTGCCAGGTACATGTGTCCAATCTCCATGGAAAACATCACATGGTCATTATGGCCATGCAAAAAGGAACCTTGTACCCAAGAGTGGAAACCAAAGCAGCTCTGAGTATCTGTGCTCTGCTCCCCTGGAGGAGAAACTTTAGAAATATGGGAAAACTCAAGAGCAAACTCAGACACCAAACAGCACAAAACACAATACAAAAGCTATCAGGAAAATACTATTGTGGGAGCAAAGGAGCCAGAGAGAGCATGAGCCAGCAGCTCACAGGCCAGAGGGATGAACCAGGCTCTGCTACTTGCTTTGATGAGCTCCATCAGAATATCTATAGGGGAGCAAAATGCCCTCCTGCTGTGCAGTGGTACTGAATGATTGTAAGCAGGGTTTGAGAACAGCCAAGATTTAGTAAAATAACATGAAGAACCTTCTGGATGCAAAGCACCAACAGGAATGAGAACCTATCATTTAGGAAGATCTTTCTATGTCATCACAGTCTTTCCAAGGCTTTATCCATTCTGCTCTCCAAAAAAAATTAAAAGAACATAAACCTGGAATCAGAACTTGCAAAACATGGAGCACCTGGAACGAGGATTAACACCTTTGTTCTTCAGTGAGCCAAGAGCAGAGGTGAAAGCACTCAGCAGCGTGCAAAATACAGATGTAACACAGCCTTTCAGACATTAGAGGAACCAAGAAGCAGGCAATTTGAAATTTAGCTTGAGAACTGAAGCAGCCTTGAGAGACCAGTGGCACCTCAGCCATTACCTCCCCCTCCCTCCCCTCCTGTGAGAGCCACGTCATGGAAAAGGAGCCAGGAAACACCCCGAGAGCCGTGACCAGGGAAAGGTATTTAGAAAAACATTTCTAAAAACATCTCTCTAAGTAAGGTTGGTGACCCCACTATCCTTTCAAATCAACACTGCAGAAAGGGTTCATCTTCCTTTTTGCCCAGGAATTAGTGACAGCCAAGACACGGCTGTACACAGATACACACACACAGAGCGGGTTTGCTACGGGAAAGGTTCAAGCTCTCCTGTCCTATCGCCTGGAGGAGGACAGGACATTTAGATCGTCCTCTGAGAGGGCCAGTGAGACCTTTAAAGAATGACACACGGTTTGGGAGCCCTGAGATTCAAAGAGACAGGTACTCCGGTGGCCTTCTCAACTCTGCTTTCAGTCGGCAAGACAAAACTTCTCTGCAGACATGAACTATCCCCTGCTCTGAAAGGCCTCTCCATAGATCTGTGTCAGCAGTGATTAGCTGTTGCCTGGCACGTCATCCATTTGCCATTTGTTAGGCCAAACATGCCAACATTGGTAATCTAATCTTTGGCCGGCAACGGCCTCTTCCAGGTTAAACGTATTAGAGGAGCGGAGGGGAGCGGGCTGATTTCCCAGGCTGTGGCCTGCAGCTTTCCACCATGGCCTGACCCCCCTTCCCAACCCCTTCCCCTGGAGATTGCCAGGGTCAGGACCTCCCCAGCATGGAGCTGAGTAAAACACTAACAGAGAGAGATGAGAGGATATTGGAAACATATTCTCGAGGCCTCAGCGCTTTGGAAATCTGAGAAGAACATGAGGCGTTAAGTTAGAGCTTTCACTGCTGGGTTGTGTCTGTGTGTGTGTGTGTTTTTTTAAAAACATGTTTCAACAAGAATTTGATAAAGATATCAGTAAGACAAGGTTGAGGGGTTTTAATGCAGCAGCAGCAAAAAACACAGGGCTCTGTTTGTGGGAGAATCCACGTTACGAGACACCTTAACCCACAGGTCGTGTGTTGGGAAGAGGGAGGTTTTGTTCTTTAAGGGAATCTTTCAGGTATATCAAGTACATCTCCTCCAGAAAAAACCTAAATATTAGTTTTATCTGCCATAGGTTCCAATGTATTCAGAGCTAAAAGCACTGCTTGCTGCCCTGGCAGGAGGGGATGCTCCTGGGAATGCTTAAAAATGAGCATTATGGGTCTGAAACCAAGCAAAACAGCCATCAGGATTCTCAAAGAGTCATTCCCCCCCCCCATAAAGGTAAGGGAACTCTCCTACAGAGGTGCCACATACCTGGGCGTGGGATACCCCTTGGAGCTCTGGCTCAGGCACAGGAGCAGACTGAGTTCCCTAATGAGATAATTTCACTAGATACAGGGATGAGAAATGGGCTAGAGCCTTTAACACAAATGAAGAGGCACAGGACCAGTGCTGAACCCCAGAGACAGGCTCTGCAGCAGCTCAACAGCAGATTACAGATGAAAACACTTACGAAATATTTCCTAGAAAGTTCCCTTGAAAACGATACTCAGGATGTTCCATAAATGACCCAAAATAAGAGAAATTTCTCTGGCTTTAGTCCACCCCAGCAGCCAGGATTGTGCTGGTTCCCGAAAAGCTCATGGACACAAGCTGCCCATTCTCATTATTAGCACTGCTTTTTTCTCCAGAGATTAGCTTGGGACACACACATATCCTCCTGCCCTGACAACATCCATGTTCCCGGGGAAAAATTCCTACTTACACAGAGAAAGAAAGATAACAAGTGTGCAATGACCATCCTGAATGAAAAGCAATGTACATGATGGACAGTATTTATTTCAAGTGTCTCAGCACAAGATACTATTTGTGTGTTGGAATTGGTTGTTTCCTTTGGGGGGGGGGGAAGTTAATCAAGCTCAAATATTTGTGGTAAAATGTAGCCTGTTCCTGGACACTGAGAGTTCCCAGATGCTACTGAACACTCCCATCAGGAAGCCAAGTCCTGCTTTGTAGTTTGCTTGGTGCTAATGTGTATTTTTTATCAGTTATTTCTTTGGTGCTAATTCATTCAACTTCAAACAGGCTGCTGACACCAGCCAGTGGGGTGGGAAACAGATCCAAAGGTGGAACCAATCTGGGAAGGGAGAGCAATCAGGGCAGTGGATTGTGCTGCCAGCTCGGTGCTGTGCACACGCAGAACCTGACACCCAAAAGAAGGCATTTAATCCCCCTGACGCTGAGTGGAACAGACAGGACAGAGCAGCTGCAAGCAAACTTCACTTTCTTTAATCCTGTGTTCCTGCTTAACATCCCCTTTAAGAGCAGAGTGGACTGGGGGAGATGTCTCTGATCTGTCTGCAGAGATGACGGGCGAGGCAGAGGCTCCGGGGGGTTGCCCAAGGACAGTGACTGTGGGCAGTGAATGACAAGTGCCAACCCTCTCACCAGCTATCCTCAGCAGAACAACCTGGTAGCTCAGGCACCCAAAAGTCACAGTACAGATTTAATTCCCACTGGTTTGACCTGCCCTCCCAACTACCAGTGTTAGGAGAACAAGACACTTCAAATGAGATCATCCCGTGGTGCGACACAAAAGAGCCTCCGAGGTCTGCACTGTGTGATACAGGCTCAGAAGTAGAAGAAACCAAATTGTATCAAAAAGCAATTTACCTCAATTTTTTTTTGCCTGCCTCAAATTGACAATAAAACCTGATGGCTGATGGAGCTGTTTTACCCACTAAGTCCAACCAACACAGACACTTCAGAAGATGCCATGAGAAAGGTCCCGTTCTCCTCTGGGTGTGACACAAAGCCCTGGGTGCTGCAGGAGGCATCTCAGTTCTATATGGAGAGTCCAGCTGAAAGGCTCCAACCACAAACCCCTCAGGACAGGTCCTTCCTCGGGTCTGGAATCTGGAAAACACTCGCCTTGTTCACATTCCCTTCAAATGACCTGCAAGATCTGGCTCCAAAATTTACCTCTCCCCTAGATTTTATTTCTCCCCCAGAAAGAGAAGTTAAGTGAGTTCAGGAAATGTTTTTTATTTTGGACATGGTTCTGTTTCCCCGTTTACTACGTGAATTCTCTGTGCAAAGCCAGAGCTGTATTTATAAATATGTTTTCTTTACTGGATTTGGTGGGATAACTCAACATTTCCTGGTCTGGCCCAAGTCCATCCTTCAAAATATCATTTTCCTTGCAGCTCCCTGGGTTTGAGTTTTTCTGCTTTGTTTCTGTTTTTTAATTAACAAGGGTGAAACACTGAAACCTGAACCAGGCACAAATCTGAGCCCCACTGGTGTCAAACAGGTTTGGCATCAGATTTGTACCAAGATTACTGAAATCAGTGTTTACTGACTGCTGTGCATTTTGGATCAGGCCCTTGAACTCAGGATGCTTTTTTCCAAAGGAAGCTGTTTAGGGTTCTTTACTGCTGGTAGGAAACAGAAAGGGAGCTGCAGTGGTGAATTATTGGCATGACATTACTCCTGGGACCCCAAAAAAGAAATCCTATTAAAGAGAGTCCTTGTGATCTCATCGCTGTGTGTTTCATGACTCTTCAAGAGGCTCTGCTAAAGTCATTCCCAGAAAATTTCCCCTGGAAAGGCTCAGGGGAGAAAGGGGCTGGATCACCAGTTGGTCTGTTTAGCATTTACTGCCTCTGAGAGCAAGAGGTTTTTTCCCTGCAAGCACCACCACTGCCTGAAAAAGGCTGGAGATTCCTGGAGGAAAAGGCAAAGGCAGCCAGGATGCAATATTTCACTTCCCATCCATGGGCAGCCTCAGGTCACTGTGCACCTTCACATATTCCATGTCCACTACTGACACTGCCCACTAAAAATAATTGTGTTTAACACACATGCTCCAAAGTCACAGTAGGAACAGGGACACACCCCAGTAAATGACTGAAATCTTAATAATCAGAACAATCCTTAAGCAAAGAGCCAGAGAGAGACACCTCTAAGGTACAGCCAATATTCATACTTAGAGAGGAATTCCAGCACAATCCATGACAATTAATGCAGAGGTTTTAATAAACTTCTCCTCTCCAAAGGGTTCCTGGGATAAGAACTGCTCAGTCCTGCCCTAATCCCTCTGGATGTTCCTGTCCATTATAGACCCTGGTTACTGATCACATTAATTCAGCAATTGTAAGAAATTAATAATTACAAAGACCTGGGCTGGAATCACTTGACCTTCCTCCCTTCATCATCTTTTCCTCACTCTTTTTCTTTTATCAGTCGGGATAAAGTCAGAATTTTAAAACCAGTCTTCTTACTACTTGCACAGCCAAATTCAAGTCTGGGGAAGTCCCAGATGCTGCAACTGGAAACCACTGGGGGGGAAGAAGGAACAACCTGAGCCCACCCCAGAGCTCCTTTGGAGGCTCCACTTCAAATCCACAAACCCAACACATGCAATAAAGGACCAGCTGGTGGTTTAGAACCCCCAGATTTAAACAAGTAGCCAAGGATAAGTCTCAGAGACACAGGAAGACATATTAGGGTGAAAAAGGAAAGAGCTTTTCCAAAACATTGAGTTCACTTCATCATCAACTGCTGCATCTTGATGAGAATAGAGCAGAGAAATCTTTATATTCCATAAAGAGTAAGCTTTATATTCTACAGATGAAGAAAAAGAAAAACTGTACATACAAAGAAAAAATGTTTAAAACTTAAGATTGTTATTGTATTACATTTTTTATATATAATCAGGACTGTGTTTAAGAAGTACACAAAAGCTGCAGCTTTACAGACTGATACCAGCACAGGAGGGTGGGAGTTATTTCACTTTCACACAGTTACAGAGGTGAAAGCCCCAAGAAGCATTTTTGGCTGCTCAGACCTGTTCCATTTGCTCTCTGTTCCACACAGTTGTGGATGCAGTCCCCATTAGCAACATCTGTGTTTCTTCTACACATTTAAGAGAACGTGGTACCTGAATTGTTCTGTACAGAACCTTTGACAATACAACAAAGAAACTTATTCCTGCCCAGATTTCCTCACCCCTTGGTCCCAGGTGTGGGCTGTGTTGGGATGTCCCCTCATAACAGACATATTTTGGGGTTTTTTTCATTCCAACCCTCTGCAGAGGAGCAGTAGTGGTGTAAAGTTCCAAGCCCAACACTCCTCAAAGCACAAATGCCCCAGATGATGTTCCATTGAACATCATGTTTATGCAAATGAAGCATAAACTGCTCTTGGGTGTTCTCTGCTCCCTCTCCTGTGGGATCTTTTCCTCCTGCCCCACCCAGAGCTCACTGTCACTGAAATGGTGACACAAGCGACACAAAAGACTGGAAGAACTGGAGAAGAAAAGGAATTTGGCAACAAACTATTTAGTGTTCTCCGGTTTTGGGGTTGGTTTTTTTGTCAATACTTAACACTATTAATATCAATGCATCAGACATAAATAACTTGCCTTAAAAATCCCTTTGTCTCTCCAGTGAAGATTCCAGAGCACACAGTGTCTCTGGCAAACACAACCAGTCTGCAAGGAAAACAAGGTAACTTTGTGGTTCTGATATTTTCAAGACACAAGCAATATACTTTTTTTTTTAAAATATAAAACAAACAGAGAACCCTTAGAGGTTTTCATTATGAAGGAGCAACTGAGGCCAACCTCGAAAACAAACAAACAAATAAAAATAAAGGGGCAGCCTTTTGCAAACCATTTCAACCACAGATCTGCTTCGTGGCTGTCTGCACTAAGTCACCACAATACAACTCCTCTTTTCATGGAATAAGCACCATTTTTCTAGAAACCAACTCAAAACCTGTCCTGGATTCCAGCTCCATCCCCATCCTCTGCATGGATGAGGCAGCACTGCAGAGAAGGGAGAGAAGTTTTCTTTTCACTTGAAAAGCTGCCTTTCTGTGCCATGTTAAATACATTAAGAAGGAGAAAAGCAAGTGTTTCATATTGGGAAATAAAAAACAAGGTATAAAATACACTCAAACCAATAAAATCAGATCCATCTTTAACTGTGAAACTGTTGTTTTCCTAACTGGATCCAGTTCATACTGGATTTTGCCCTGTGGGTGCCATACAGTGTGTGGAGCCCTCCAAGTGCCCTTCCCATACTGTGATTTGTGTGAACTATCAGGGTCAGGAAAATTAGGCTTTACCCCTTCCTTGAGATTTTTTTTCCCTCCTTTTCCTCTTTTTTCTTCAGAGGAGATGAATTTCTCAGTGCTGCCAGTCTCAGGGAGGGAAAAAATGGGGGAAAAAAAGTAAGATTACAGTTCACCGGGGTTATAAAGTCCCAACAGACAAAATATGCTTGGGCTGCTCCATCTGAGCACTGTCTGAAGGGTTTTTCCCCTCTGATAATCTGTTCCTTCCGGTGAGAGCGCTCCAAACGTGAGCTTTGCCTGCAGCTCCCTTCCCATCCCATCAGGAAAGACGATATATCCTAAATGCCTCCTTGATATATGGCAAAGAGCCGCTTCCCATTTCCAACCACTGCCTTCCCTCCTGCCCATGTGCTGATTGGAACCTCTTCTGAAGATGATGCACATTTATTTCCCAGGCTGGGCACAAAGCAGGGAAGCTCCCAGGGCTGAACTTCCTGGGGGATTTAAGCAATGGCTCTAAATTACAGCAGGATGGGGGGACCTTCCCCTGCAAACCATTCCCCCAGCCCCGCAGTAAATCACCTGCCAGACATCTCTGAGGCAGCTCTGAGGGCAGAGGAAGGTGGGATTTCTAATCAGGAGCAAAAGTTGCAAAATATTAAGCTGAGAAGTGAGGCAAAGGAGGATGGCCAGGGGAAAAAAAAAGGGAAATTTCACCCGTAGAGAAAAGCCAAATTTGTGAGAATGTCACGATTTGGGGGGCGCCGGTTATTTAGGAGAGGGGAGAAGAGCAAGGAATCCCTCTGCTTTTTATAGGACAATTTTTAGCAAGGCTGCCTCGTTGTGCAGCAATTTGCCCTTCCCTGCTACACCACCTCTCCTAGGAAAATACAACCAGATGTAGCATCACTCTTCCTATTTTCGGAGTGTGGAAGGCACAGAGAAGTTTTGTTTCCAACTGTTGCAGTGTGATGCTCTGGGGATTATTTCAGCACAGTTTAGACTCTTGTAACTCCTGTAAATTTTTTTTACAACCTTGCAGGGATTTTCCCAAACTCCCAGTGCTTAGGCTGACCCCGTGACCCTCTATCCAAAGAGAGGGAAATGTCTGATGAGACATTTATTCCATCTTCGTATCACCCTGAATCTCAGCCTGACACTGTTGAGGTGCAGAAATTCTCCTGTTTTCTGGAAGGAAACACCCCTAAGAGCTCCCAGTCCCCAGATCCACTGCAGGAATGAGCCTGGAGCAAGGAGCAAGGTCATCCCTGTGCAGGAGACCAAGCCAAGCACGAACTGAGACACCAGATCCGACCCCGCGGATGTGACGAATGTGATCCCAAACACTGTTTCATTTCAGCTTCACATCCTTTCTTCTTCCAGCAACTCCTGCTCACAGCTGGTCTTATTAGAAACAGTCAAGAGGTTTGATTTAAAAAAATATATACCTTGAGAAAGGCACTGCTTTTCTTTCTTTGTTTCCTTCACGTAATGTTCATGCCTTAAAAGATTAGGGGAGCAGAATTCTCATAGTCACTTCCATCCAATTCCAATTAAAACATCATTAAAAAGCGTTCACTTTGTCATTCACTGTTTTCCTGAGAAGCAAGGGCAGCACAGTTTTGCTCACAACACACATCCAATATCCATATTTGCACAAGAAATACAATCCATCCTTCCTGACCTGTAATAATTTTGCAATATTGCAAATATTGAAATACTTCACAATTTGGGAACACCGTCCATTTGTTAATTTATTATTTAAAATTAGTCAAGCAATTTTTATAACCCTTTTCATGACCTCTAGCTAACAAATGACTTGTTACTAACCCTTCAAACTTTCCACACAATTAAAAAATGATTAACAACTGATGAATGGGCTACAATTGAAGAAATTAGGTTGCAATTAAGAAGACATTTAAATGAATGTTTAAAACTCCTTGGATTATAATTAGAACCAGATCAGCTACGAAGGTCACTCTCGAGTGGTGCTCTCATGGCATCAGAGATAATTCAGCCAATAAAGCTGATTTTAGTGGTCACTGTTGGCACAGGACTGTGGCTGAAACCCTCCCCAAAGGATTAACCAAGCTGGAAGCTGAGCTTAAAAAACTGACCCCAGGCCTCAGCTTTTAAGCTGAGTATTCCCAGCGTGGACTTTTCAGGAGCAAAATCACTGCGTTTCTCTCTTGGGGCCACCTCGGTGTTTCACCCACCAAGGATCTGTGAAAGACAATGGCAGGAAATGGAAGATTCCAGACTGGATTTCTCCAAGACACAGCCCCAGAGCTGTGAGGGAGCAATGGGGCACAGTGCCCAACTCCTTCAGCCACTGCAGGGATGTTTTCAGTCATGGGCACTTTCACCAGTGCAGGGTTGAAAGCAAAGGGATTGCACATTAAGTGCAATTATTATTCTCATCTGCTCTGCCAATCTCAGCCCTATTTCAAGGCACTGAGGATTTCCAGCCTTTGGTCACCCATCCCAAATGGATTCAGCCAGTTTGGAAAAATCTCAGTAAAAAGTTCCTACTTAACCCATTTCTCACATCAAAAACTGTCCCTCACTAAAAAAAATGAAATTTACCACATTTATTCAGTTTCTCATCCATGCACAAAAACTGCTCTGTGTAAGACCAGTAACTGTTAAATTCAAGCCAAGGAAATGTAAAGATTCACGTGACAAACCTTTGGGCTCACACAAGAAACTCACCTTCCCTCACATAAACAACAACTAAGAAACACAAGAAGATACAACCAACTATTTTGATTGTTTTCTTTTAAATCTTTTTAAATTGCTTTTAAAAAAGTAGTCAGCACTTGTGGAGACAGACTGTGGTCTGTGTCTGGCCTTGTGGACATTCCACCTGGCCCACTGCCACTGACCAACACTCCACCTTTTCCTGCTCTCTTGTTTCCATCCTCAGTGCTCCTCCCTCCTCATCCCCAGAAGAAATCACACCACAATTTAAATCAAATTATTACTGCAGAAGACTTCACCTTCTGTGAATCCTCTCCTTTTTTCTGCTCTAGGGGACCAGTTGTGCCTTTCTTTTGCATTTTCCCAGCTCCCAGCACGGCTCTACCCCCAGCAGGACACACTGCTCCATGTTCCCACAGCAGGATACATTCCAAAGATGTTGTATTGGAGCCTCTGACAGCACCTTTAAGAAGGACTAAAGACTCTGCTGGCCATGCTGACCCCTCTCCAGCTGCTGTGGGTAGCTCTGCATCCTGAAATATAGCAGCTTCTTAGTGGCTTTCAACCCTAATTTGGGGTAAAACATTGCCCTCCTTGCTCACCGTGTCCCATCAGCCACATCATCCAAACCCAGCTCCTCACCAGTCATCAAACACCTTGGGAAGGATAATGCAAGTGGAATTTTCTATGAACCAGGGCTTGTGCTTTCACCTTATTGGCACCTCAGGATCTCCAAGAGGAAAACACCACCAGAGCCAGCTGCCCACAGGCACTGAGAGACCAAGAGGTGGGCGAGCAGGGCAGCCCATGGCTGTCTGTGTAGCTGCCTTTCCAGAGCCTCTGGAAGAGATTTGATCCCTGTAACTCCTTGTAGTTCATTTTCTGTTTGTTTTTTGTTTCAGGACACAGGCTGAAGGCTCTTTCTTCCATTCAAAGCTTGCAAGAATAAAACATTCATTAGCTCAGTGACTACGCCTGGGAAGAGAGGAGACAAGTGTTAAGGTGGGCAGAATTCCAGACACTTGGTGCCTGTGTTGGAATTGCACACCTGAGGCCTCACCTGACAGGGAATGTGTGGATGCTTTTAAAACTGAGGCCTGAATACACATGTGATGTATCAAGGGAACCCTTCAGCCTCCCCTGTGTGGAGCTGAATTCAGACCTTGATTTCAGCACCAACCGCCATCCTCGGGCTTGTTCCACAAAGCCAATCAACATCCAACTCAGCTGAGGGGGTTTTGCCCTGAACAGGAAGATTTAAAGATTTAAAACAACAGGAAAAGCGATAAAAAGGAGCTGCAAACCAGACTGAGGTCTGATTTGGGGAAGCTGAGCCTTAAAATGGTTTACAGAGATCTACGAACTACCACAAACGGGCATTTCCAGGGAAAGTGGAAACCAGTCAGGGCAGGAATAATTATGGATGACTTAATTCGTGTGTTAGAGGAAGAAAAAAAGATACTTTGCTAGACAGAAGGAGATGAGAAACTCTGAAACTCTGTGTTATCCCAGAGTTCTTATAAATAACATCACCATCCCTTCTCTTCCCAGAGATTTCAATATTCATCAAACACGCTACTAAACTGCAAAGGGTAGCTGGGAAAACAAACCAACATGACCCTTTGAGACCAAATCCAGTGCTGATGTAAAGCCTGTGGAGTAGTTCCAGCTTGTACTAGGCCTGAACCGAGCTCCCACCATCCACTGTCCCTTCTGATGTCAAGTTGATGGATTACAACTTCCTAATGCAGGACTGATGCATTATGACATCCTAATGTTGGGACGATTGATTGTGACTCTTTTTTTAAGTATGGCTTACTAGGCAATTATTGACACCATTCCTGCATTAGAGCCCTAATTCAGCACAAACGGGCTGACAAGGCCAGTGCTGTGGGAACAGATTAACCTATTCCAAATTTTATAGACCAGGGTGAGATGGGGCTTGTCCTGGGACAGGGCCACCCTCTCATTACAGGCCTTCAGAGACAGCAAAAACTAAACAGCTTATGCCACATCTCGAAGAAAATTGCTTTATCCCTTCACCTCTAAGTGGATTCAGACGCTGCCAGTTGACTTGGGAGTGCTTTGGGGTCAGTGCACACACGCCGGAACACGGAGACGGGGAAAAAAATCCAAATAAAGGCAAGAGAGAGGTAAAAGGCAGCGCTGTCAGCTCCTACCCTCCAACATCTGGGAGTAATGGAGGAGCGGGACCAAGGCTGGGAGCGGGGAGGTGAAGGGAGAAAGGGATGGTTGTAACAGTGACAAACAAGTCTAAAGGGACTTCTCTGCTCTCAAATGTCACTGGGGGAAGCAGACAGGAGACGGGGGAGGTGAGGAAGAGAGGAGGTCAGGGCTGTAATACCCAGAGCGAGTGGACAATCAAATGTTTGCAGCTGGGCTAGGAAATGGCAATCCAGTTGCAGAGCACATCTGGCTCCCTCCGTGCACACCGTGGGGCCACCTGGTTTTAATCATGCTGGGATCACCTTTGAAAAACAGAACTTAATCAGAGGCCTAGTCCTAGCAATAGTGTTACATCCAGACTTCTCTCCAGGGGAGCAGAGGGCGGGAAGGCGGGGGGGAAAGATGAGTTAAAAAAAAAAAAATAGGGTATTTCTTCTGTGTTTTGCTCAATCAAGCCCGGAACTTTGTCAACAGATTCCTCTTTGTCAGGTTAAAAGGAGTCACTTTTGATTTTCTGCCTCTTTGCATTTGATGCCTGCTTATCTTAACACTTCCCTTATTGTTATTTCGACAGGTTACACGTGTGTGGGTGCTAAAGAGCACAGCAAGTCGAGAAGAAGCCATTTAAGGAGTCATTGCCTTTCCATCCCTCCTCCTCCCACCACAGAAATGGACTTTGGATCTAAAGGCCTTACACCTTTCCTGCATGGTCTGGGGGTGCCATGAGGACAAGCCTCCCGTGGCTCAGGAAAGGCCCAAACAGCATCATCCTTCACCTCAGTGGTCAACACCAAAATCTGCCCAATCCACACTTTCCTTCCAACACTGGCTGGTGGCAGATGCTCACAAAAAACTCTCCAACACAGAGAAACCACCCCTGGCACCACCTCACAGGTTTTATCAGTCAAACCTTTAAAGACATGTTTTCTCTCTCAGATTAATTAAACTCAATCAATAAGTTTTGATTTGAAAAATATAGGGGGGGAGGCAGAGGGAAGATGTGCTAATCTAATCTTGGGCATGGTACAGCTTGAAAATCCAGAAGCAGTTCAGCTGCTGAGAAATATCCCATCATCTGCTTTTCCAGTATCATCTGGAACCAACCCATGGCAATGTATACAGAAAAAAACATAGGATGAAACCTCAGCCCTCTTCATCTTCACTGTCTTTGCCCCTCACCTCTGTATCTCCATCCTTTCTCATCTCTAGAAAAGCATCATCTCAGCAGTCTGTGACAGAGAACTTTGGACAAGGAAGAAAATAAACATTAGGGGTTTTTTTATAATACTTTTCCATAACAATTTGAGGGTATCAGATGGAGGTAGCAGACACCAGGCTTGGAATTACCGAGGCTGATTCCTTTACCCAGACCACTGTTAAATAATGGAACTCAGAGCCACAGGTCTGAGAGACACCAAGAGTTCACACAGGTACAGAGGAGATCAGCAAAGAGGGAGAGGAGGCAGAGATCAACCTTGAAACTAAAGCATTCAAGGGGCAGACACAAAGGGATACAACAAAAATCAAACTTAGAATTCTTGCTGATGAGTTGTTGGAGCAAGAGTTGGTTCATAAAGCCAAGGTCAGAGCCTGATTTCTTTCCCTTCACATAGAGAGGAAACATTGAGTTATTTCTAAGCAACTCTTGCTTGAGGAATGAGATGATCTTTAAGGTCCCTTCAAACACAAACCATTCTGTGATTGTAGTAAAAAAATAAAGGAAAAAAAAAGTGATAAACGCAAAGAAGGATTCCTTGGGCTCACAAATGTTCTCTCAAACACAAACCCTCAGCTCAGCTCCTCATAGCCCAGTCTGTGCTGCAGGAGGAGGATCGAAGTGTTCGTGGAGACACGACCTGACAAGACTTTACACCTTCTGGTAATGCAAAGGAAGCCTCAAAGCTTCAGTCCTGCTTATCAAACCCTTCAAATAACTAACTTTCTGTTAGAGTTAAGATCAGATCATGGATAATCTTCTGTGCATGTAGTTCACTCTGTCACAGATACTGGGGTTGGATTCCCTGCAATGCTTCAGCTACTTCACGCTGTTGTCATGCTGCAAACGAGCTTTAAACTCAGCTTAACCACACCGACCACAAGTTGTTTTATATCTTATTAGAAAAACGACTTAATTTCCCGTGTAATCGTGTACAGGAGCTCAAACCTGCAACAGCAACAGCGTCAGTATTGTAATATAATCTGGAAGTATTATAATAAAAATAAACATAGTCAAAGAGCATTTTACAAATGTTAATTATTACTAGGGGAGAAAATCCTGTCAGACAGGTATGTGATAGTAATAGTTATCTTATTTTACAGGCAGAGAAACTGAGCCAGAGATTAAGAAGTTAAGTGACTTGCCCAAGGCCATGAAGAGAAGCAAAGTGAGAACAAGGACTAATAAGCAGGAATTCCCAGCAGCCCTGCAGGCTACAAGGCCCTTTCTGTCCACCTTTTTCACAATTCCCAAATCAGTTCCACTTGATTCCAAAGGCTTCACACGAGATTTTCTGATAAGGAGACCTGCCTGACATGGAATACATCAAGAGTCTGCAACCAAGACTTTCAAGAGTTATCTTGATTTTTAGGAGGTTGGCTTGGAAGTAGCATAAGGGCATCCCAAGCATCTTGATGCAGCAAAATGAAAATTATCTGGTTTCTCTGTGCCTGTCTAAAGCAAAGCCCTGGAAATAGGCTGGGAAAAGACAGGATATTTCAGCAGCCAGAGTATCACAGCAGTGTTTTTCTCTGTATTAAAGGTCTCTCCCACCACAGCTGCTTTTGCACTGTAAAACGATGGGAAGGGAAGGCAGAGACAGCTCCCGTGGCTCGGAAAGACAAGGCTCGCTGTGCCACCTGCAGGGCTGGCTGGAAAAGATGCCTCTTGTAGGGATTAACACCGGCTCCAAGCCGGGAGCCACTGTTTCCATCCGGGGTGGAGCAGCTTCCCAACAGCGAATTATCCTGGTGAGCAAGAACATAAAATGGGCTGTAGAATGGTCCTGTCTCAATCCATTGGGTGTTTTCAGTCCATGCCTACCTGGGCTCACCTTCCTGGGAAATTTAGGTTCTGTTGAGTGGGGGAAACTAAATAAAACCAAAGCACAAATGAGAATCAAATCTGAGTTATGCAGTTCACACACAAGCTCTGTGGAACCTCGCTCATCTGGATCTACCTCTGATTCCCCCCGCACTGAGCAGCAGTTCTTCACCAGGACTCTCTTGTTATGTTCTGCTTCTGATTTAATGCAATTATCTCCCCATAATTAGTTACTAATATTTCTCCAAATGCACACATTTACCCAGTGTTTTGCTGGAGCAAATGACCTGAACAGAGGAGTTCAGGAGATGGGAAAAAGATCAGAGTTTGTCAGGAAGGTTAAAAACCTGTGTTCCATTTTGGATGAGGCCTCCTTTACCTTCCTTATGGGTTGTGAGAGCCTGCAGTGGAGGACAGGAGCTGGAAGAGATCTATTGAGTCACTGTGTTTGCTCCTGGTGATCTGTGCTGGACAGGCAGTCCAGAATAATGAAGTCCTCTTTATTTGATCCTCCTGCCAACACACTGATTGCTCCTGCCTTCTGCAGCAGGGTTTAAATGTCCCAGGAGATGGGGTTTCCACCACTTTCACTAAAAAATCGTTTACATAGCCTGGTAGATTCGGCCCCTGGGGAGGCTTTTTTATTGTGTTTGGTTTCAGTGAGAGCCTCGGAGGTGTCGGCGGTGATTGATTATTGTTTGTATTGTGGTAGCACCTACAGGCACCCGCTGAAACTGCAGACCTGCTCTGCGAGGTGCTGCCGTGCCCCAATTCCCTGCAGGAAGGACAGTTGAGCCAGGCAGAGGCACAGAAACATGGAATGATCCCCCAAGCCCAAGCAGTGGCACGTAAAGGCAGTGAGAAGGGGGAACAAGCTGCTATAAATGTCAGTCAGCTCCTACATTCCCACCTGAGCACCACATCCAGAGCAGCACCTCGAGCATCCAGGTGATGTGTGCAGACCCAGGGGAGGTGTTCTGGTGAAAGGAGCACAAGAAATAATCATGCTACGAAGTGAGACAATAATCCCACAACAAGTGAAGCCCATCAGGGCTGAGGCTTGTCTGCCCCAGAAGCCACGTGCACACAGGTTGAAGCTCCAGTGCTGGGCTCTCCCTCGAGCCGTGGGGAAAACAGGGAGAAATCCTGAGTACAGCAACAGCAATGAAGAAAAATAAAGTTAAGCATCAAAGGTTAAGCCACCAGATGAGGTTGCAGGAGGTGGTAGATTATGTGATCTGCTTGTATTTTAACTCAATTCTTCCCCCTTGAAACAAATTCTCTTTTTTGGACACCAAAGGCCTCCTTGCCATTTGTTCTCAGATGAGGTTTGCTGTGAGAAGCAGCACCTGGACTAAACCATCGTTCCAGAGTTAAAACAAACCAGTTGTTGACTCCTCAGATGGCGAGGGGGACATAGGTATTGAGATCAAGGTTAACACCTTCATTCAACCAGGCTCTCCATCCAGTTAGGGAAATCACTCAACAGCTCTGCAAATGGAACCCAAGATCCCACTGATTTCACAACTTTCTTCCTTCCCTGTGCAACTCTTACAAGCCATCAGAGCACAGAAACACAGCTCTGAAGAGTAAAGAAAAAAACTACTACACTGTGGTGTCTGTTACTTTGATGGATGGTTAAAACAGAAGCTAAAACTTGAGATGCATAAATAACTGATTTTGTATTTGCTTGTATTATAGAAAAATGAAGGAAGAGAGATTAGTTGGGCAGCAACCCAAAATAAACACTATTTTTTCAGATTTTTTTTTTCAATGAACTGAAAAACAGAACTTAGTAACATTTTGGTCTCAAACAAAACATTTAACTTGACCCAAGGAAAAATATTTAAAAGTAATTTAAAGGTTAACTTCTAAGTTTCTCATTTGAAACAAAAATACCAAATTGCTTTTTTCTCTCCCAGTGTCCAAGTGTTCTGACAAGTTTCTAAAACTGGTAGTAGGGCACATTGTCTTTGCTTTAACCAATACATTTTAGCACCTATTTTTGAGATTCTTCATTTGACCAAAAATCTGAATGTCCTGAGGGGGGAAAAGAACAAAACAGAAGAGATTTTGGCCAAGAAGTGACTGAGCTTTGCTGAGTGCAGATTGCACTTGGCTTCCTCACTGCTGGCACAGCCCTGCACTGGGGAGCACAAACACAGGGACATCCAAAACACCCTCTTTCCTGCACATTTTGTGGACTGTACCTATATTCCTACAACCCAAAGAGCCCTCTGGGCTGCCCTGATGGCACCACCCAGTAACAGACCCTCTGCCAAGGGGGTGGCACAGCCTGGGTGCAGCTTTGCTGGCACAGAACCTCATGGGCTACACCCCATGTTTTCCAATCATCAGGTCCCTCTAAGCATGCAAAAGTATCTCTCAGAGCAAAGAAAACCCAGAGGACATGAGGATCTCATCAAAAGATTAAAAGCTCCACTTCTGGTGTCAACATCAGGTCAGACTGGAGAGGACTGAGGCACACGCTGCAGCTTAACCTGGAAGTTAGGGCAGCACAGAATGTGGGTAAAGTGGTGCTTTTACTCCCAGTGCCTCTTCTCCCATGATTCAGAAGCATCTGGGCAGAATGTACTTGGCCCCAGAATGTGCCAGCATCACTCAGATCCTCCCATCTCATTCCTGAGGTCTGTTTATGAGGCTGAGAAAAGCCATCCAGATACACCCACCATAATCCATGGGCTGTCTAAAATATCCACAAGAGCCCTCCTGAGTCACGAAGATGACAAATGTGTATCCAGCAAGGACTGTTCTCCACTCCTTCGGTTTCAGCAACTCCAAATGAACTTCCAGAGCGTCGTGACCCTGCGAAGCCAAACCGTGCGTCCCCCGGGACCATCTCATTCCTTTCTCGCTCCCCCTCATCAAATGAAGGCCGGAGTTCGTGCGTCATTCTGACACGTACCCTTCAGGAAGTGATGGGAAGAGGATAGATTTTCTTCCTGCTAATGCCCCGGCTGTGTCCCTGCAGCACGAGGTCCCTCATTCCCACAGTACCAGGCGGGTAACCCGAGGAGCCATGACCAATGTGCTGTCGGATTAGCGTCGCTGGTGACACTGTCAGCAGCTCTCTGCTGGGCTCCTTAAGAGAATATCCCGCTGTGAGTCACAACAAGGCTTGTGTTTGGGAGGCGCGGGGATCTCATCCAGCAAATTAAAACGCGCCACAGCGAATTTCAGGATTCCTGCTCGGAGGCCTCGCGGGGACTGACCCGAACGGCGGGTGATGTATCAAGGGGAAAAGCCACCTGCTGCACAAAGCCTGGGCTGCCAACCACCGAGACCCACCTGTGGCCAAGGAGCACGAGAGGCTGCTCCTCCACTTCCCCATGGTTTGGCAGAGCAAGGAAGGGGTTCGGTTCACTGCAGCAATTTGTCTAAAGCGTGTTGGGTCACGTAGCGGTAACTCTTCAATACTGACACATGTTTGCTGTCTTAATTAGTGATTACAGAAAGCAGGATGACTCACTCACAAGATGGGCTGGAGAGACCACTGGTTGGACCAGCCTTGCCCCCAGCGTGTGCTGGGCTGGGAGTCACATGCAGAGCTGGCTGGGAATAACTGCACCAAAGCCAGCTCTGAAACAGCCTCCCCTCAGCCTGGGACAGCCAGAGGACTGGGTACCCAACCAAGAACAGAGCAGTGAACTGAAACTCCAAAATATTCACCGAATGGGTCAGTTTGGAAGGGATCATCTGATCCAAGCTCCCTGCTCAGGCAGGGTCACCCCAGAACACATGGCACAGGGTTGTGACCTGACAGTTCTGGAGTATCTCCAGGGAGGGAGACTCCACACCCTCTCTGGGCAATCTGTTCCAGTGCAGGGTCATTCACAAAGGAAAGAAGTTCTTCCTCATGTTCAGGTGGAACTTCCTGGGCATCAGTGTCTGCCTGTTCCTCTTGTCCCATTGCTGGGCACCTCTGACCTCTCCCTGCAGGTACTGATTGCTACTGATGAGGTCCCCTCTCAGTTGTCTCTTCCTAAGGCTGAACAGACCCAACTCCTTCAGCCTTCCCTTGTAAGAGAGATGTTCCACCAACACTCCATGTGAAAAAACACTCAGCAGTGTGTGAAGGAATGCAGGAGTGATTTGCATTTTTGCTTGATGAAATACCACAGGGCCAGAGAAAAATGCTGCATCTCTAACGAGCAGCAGCCCAAGTGAAAGGGGCAGAGGGAAATAAGAAGGATGCAACTGCTTTCACAGGAACACACCAAGAACACAGGGCTTAACACCTCTTTTCTTGTGGAATGGGTTTTGTACCCCCTCAAGTGACAGAACTGTGGGGTTTGCATCATCTCGGGAAGTTAATGCTTTAATCAGCACAGCATTTGCTAAATGCAACACTGGGGATTGCTTCCCCTTTAGCCAAAAGCAGGGAATTCTACCAACTCTGACACTCTGCTGTGACAACAGCAAACCCACCAAGGAACTTCCCACTCAAGCAGGCCCTGCTCAGTCTGTGGACACCAAAACCACCCAAGCCTGAGCTAACCTGCCTCCAAACACATTCTGATCACACCAGAAGAACAGAAACACTCAGCTGGGCTGCGGCTCCTCCTCTTTTCTGCCTCTGGCCCCCCACGTTACAGATGAAAACACGGGCGCATCTGGCATTTACGGAGCTCAAACACCTCCCCAAACACACGGCCCCGGCTGCCTTGGAGCTGCTGAGAGGTCTCCAGCTCTGTGCAAGGGGTCAGACTTAGGAACTGTCAACAGCTTCCTAATGTATGCTCTTTCCCCGGGAAAGGGGGTCCCAGGTTTTATAGCCTAATAGATTCGTTAATCGGAACACACACAGCCTGGGAAAGCCACTGTTTGTTTTCTCTGACAAGTTTGGCATTTTCCTCCTGGGAGCCAGGAAGCTTTAAAGGCATAAGACTCTCCCACTTAACTGGACAAGAAAACCGGTCTGGACAAACTGAGACATGTCATTGTGGCTGCTTAATTCTGAGCCAGAAGGTGCCGTTTCAGAGACTTTACAACAACATCAATGTCAGGGCAAAGGAAATTAAATTCCCCTCCCTCTCCTCCCCTGATGTCTCCATTTTCTCCAGGCTTCCACTGCTGTACCTCAGGACAGTCTGGCCCATCACAGGCCCCATACATGTGGCTAAGGCTGATGATAGTGATGTTCACATCAGAAAGCTGCCCCAGAGGGAGTTGTTAAAGCAAAGCAAGCCTTCAATGTGCCACAAACTGCCCCTGTTCGCTCATGACAGCAGCTTAAAAACCAGAAACATGAAGTGGCAAACACAGAGAGTAAAACTCCTAAATGAAACTACACCCCCCCCTTCACATCAGCAGTTCCCAAACTGTGATGTAGACTCTGCCATCAGAGTAAGGACTTGCTATAAATAACTCCCAGACAATCACAAAGGGGAATTCCAAGTGTTTCCAAGGCGGTGTAGCCCAGCCACTAAAAATAAAAAAAAAGTATCTTTAATCCCAGATGCTGCCATAATTTATTACACTTTAATGGCCTGGATGAGACAAGAAAATTGTACTGTAAGATTTTATATCATCAAGAAGGAGGAACCAAGTGGAGGATTTCAGCAAAAATAATTTCAGCCTCTTTTCCTCATGTCTTGCTTAACCCTGGAACTCTCTGCTATGAAATCATTCCAGCACCAGGGCTAAATCCTGTCAGGATGAAGGGACCCTCTCTGGGATCATGGCACAAAACAACCATCACAGCCCATGTGCAGCATCCAGCTCAGCACATCCCCAGGCTGGTGTTTACACAGGGAAGGGAGTTCTTCAGCACTGTTTTCTTTTTCTTAAAACTTTTTCTAAGCACCTGCTGCAAGGCACTGCCAGACACAGTGCCTGGGGACAGGCAGAGCTTTGTTGTAATGCTCACTGCCAGGTCCTAGGCACTGCTCCATGGGCACATTCCCATTCTTCCTTTGTGCTGCTCCTCTGTACTTTGAGTGGAATTCTCAGTTTCCACAACCTCCTCTGGCTCTGGTTCTGCAGCTGTTAAAACACTCTGTGATGGGTATGGCCAAGAGTCAGGAGTGCAGGAAGAACACTCCATTATCCTTCTTTAGAGCGGGAACTCGCTTTACCCTCAAGCTTTAACACACCAAGTCACCCAGGCGTTCCTCCTGTCACTGGCTGGAGCAATGCTCATATCTTGCTGAAGTCAAAGCATGTCCCATTGAAGTTACAATGAAACCCTGCTTAAGTGCTTTGCTGAATCAGAGCCATCATAACTATCCATTAGGCTTTGATCTGGTTAATGTTTGTCCAAATACGGCCCCACAACGGGAAAGCAATGAACCATTATTAAAAGAAGGCAGGACAGCTGGAATTATTTTAGTGTACAACTACATGCACAAACACACAGCAAGTAACAGATTGAAAAGCTGTTCTTGTTATTCCTTGAATTATTCTCCTCTCATTCCCTCAGTTACAAAACTATTAATTAGGGTCTTATTTTTGTTCCACCCCCTCCCGCTTAATGTTCTCAGTGCTCATCCAATTTACACACACAGTTTATCTTGGCAAAAAAAGAAAGGGAAGGAGAAGAATCTCTGCACAGGGGTGGAGGGGGAGAGGTGTTTGTTTGAGGGGAGTCACCACACTCATCACTCAGTCACTGTAACAAGGGAAGAAGGAGAAGGACTGAGGAGCTTAACTCTTCATGCTATTTATACACCACAGACATGTGTGGTGTGCAGCTGAAAGGTAATTAAGTGAATACTTGCCTCTTCTTCTCTCACACACAGAAATCTATTCTGTCCATTTCTTAACAAAAAAAAGCTGGTCTGTCCCAGTCCAGTTTCTTGAAAAGCAGGTTTGTTGCCAGAACATGCAGAAGGAAGATAAAATTAGAAAGGATTGACTCCACCCATGACAGCAAGGTAAAGCTAAGGCAGGGTCCATCCTCAGTGAAGCTGGTGACTGCATTCCTCTTTCCAACCTGAACATTCCCCACCATTCCTGAAGTTACAGGAGTCTTCCAGCACATCTTTGGCCCACCTGCCATTCAGGATGAGTTGGGGGTCACCCACCACTGCACACCCCAACCTCTGGTGCAGGCCAGTGCTGGCAAGGAGGGGATCCACATCCACCTCCAGGGGTGGTGGAGCACCCCCAGCACTTCACTGAGGGACTGCCACAGAACTACACCATTATTTTCCAAAGCCTCCTGAGCCCTCTCTCTGATGACAGGACTCGAGGACTTCACCTTCGCCATCGCAAAGATACTGAATGTTCTGTTTGGACAGCAGACGTTTAAGAGATAAGCAAACAGACTTTGTGGTATGTTCTGATTAGAAAACACAAGTAAAAAGGCTCTCTTGATCTGCCTGATTAGGCTATTATAAATAAGACAGGCAATCTGTTTCAAAATCAGTCTCCCATTCACCCACAGAGCAGTTTTGCAGAGGTGCAGAGGACTGGCCATTTCTCCTGACTCCAGTGAGTGAAGGTGCACATGGACCCACATGTGGGTACATGTGTTCAGCCCCCCGAATGTGCTGCTTTTCAGATGGAGCCTCCTCACGCTGCTGCACCTCAAGGAAACATAAATATCAAAGGCAAGGTTAGCGTGAGGAAAGAGCCGCTTGCCCAAAGTCTGGCATGGACAGGAGGCACCACCCTGCCCGTTTCCTGTTTTCCACTGGAACTCGTGCAAGGAACTCCTGTCCCCTTGCCCAAATCCCATCCCAGAGCCTTGCTTCAAAGCCACTGCCCCGGGATCGGAACCTCAGCACACGCAAACCGGGGCCATCCTGGAACAAAGCGAGCAGGGAGACAGGGATTTCCCAAAGTTCTCCATGGCACACGGCCTGTGCCCAGGGCTGATGGACCTGGGAGTGACCTCCACCTTCAGCAGTGACCAGTGATGGGAAACCAGGCCCTGAGAGCTGTCAGAGCAGCACAGCCCCTCTGGCCTCACGTTTCTGAGACCTTGAGCCCCATCCCTGGGCTGGGGGAGCAGCACCAGGCGGTGCCACCCTTGGAAAGGCTCTGCAGATCCAATGTGCCAAACATCCACATCATCTCACTGAAGGTTTGGATCCTTTCCCAAAGTTCTCCATGCAGCCATGCAGGCGATGCTGGAAGAGCAGATACCAAACCATTCCATGATCCATCATCTCCTGCTCACTCTGAAGGGAAAACCACCCCTTGGGACTGCTGGGTTTGACACAGCTCTGCCTAAAGCAAATGGAAACACCACCAGCCATTCCAGAGGAACATAAGGCATTCCCCTATGGATCAGTCCAGCAGTCTTAGTTCTGCTAAGCCCAGCCTAATCTGTCTCACTTTCTGTGACTATTTTTTTAATAAAAAAAACCTTTTCTCCATTCAGATTATGATTTCTCATTTCAAAACAGAACAACCAAACAAATTGGAAAACCCCTTTCCTCTCTTCCAACAGTATGGTTTATTCTAGCAAGGTATTTTTAGACCTCTGACATGTATATAAAAATATATGTTCCCAGAGGAATCTCATACCACTACGCAATGTGAACTTGTTAGAGCACTTACTGCTGACACACCCAGATTTATTGCTTCCCATGCCCGTCCATAGTTTATTTTTGATGTAAAAAGAAAACAACCAAAACAAACTCATAAAAATAAAAAGGCATGTATTTGTATGTTTGGCTAAAAATAATGTCTTTTTTTTTTTAAGCTGTGCACTGATATGAGATTTATCTTCTTTGTATAGAATTTTTAGGCCAAACCCTCTCCTTTTTTTAGGGAGGTTTGATAAAAATCTAGATATGCCACTATTTTTAAAACAGCATCTTTTTAGCTTCTTTTTGTGCTGATGAAAACCCAGGGTGCATAGAAAATGAAGAATTTTCCCACAGAAATATTCAAGATTCTCAAAAGCACAAGATCCGATTACATCTGGACAGCCCTGAAGACCTCGATAAAGGATTTATATATGGAAATCCAAAGTTCTGTGGCATCTGTTCTGCCTCCCTACAAGCACTTTCAAACATTTCACTCCCAACTTAGAGGGCTGAGAGCTGAAGTAGCTTTAACTAAAAATTTGGTAACAAATGTAATTTCAATGGGAAAAAATGGACAAACAATTTGGAGTAAAGATGTACCAAGATGTTGTCTTAGGTCCTGATCAGATTTAGCAAGAGAGGGTGAGCAGAGGGATGAAAGAAGGGAAGAAAGAAGGCAAGGAAGGCAGGCACTGACCATGGACATGATGTCCAGGCTCCTGGAATCCTTGAGGGGCCAGTCCCAGTA